>JAWPHD010000979.1:0-370688 GCA_037043455.1 Cyrtodaria siliqua
AGTTTTCAAGAAGTAGTCGCTACAAACTTGTATTTTGAAAATCTATTTTTAGCCATGGCGGCCATCTTGAATTTCCGGCCGACCTGAAATTTTGCTAGGATCAATAAGACATCAAGAGCAACATTTTTGTGAAGTTTCATGAAAATCCGTCAAGTAGTTTCAGAGGAGTAGTCGCTACAAGTTTTCATTATATAACTCTATGTAAACAAAGATGGCCGCTGGCAGCCACGTTTAACGTCGAATCAAAACGATTTTTGATAAGGACCAACATCATGTCATGCTGATCATTTTAGAAAAAGTCCCATATCAATATCACTTATAGTTTTCAAGAAGTAGTCGCTACAAACTTGCATGAAAATCTATTTTTAGCCATGGCGGCCATCTTGAATTTCCGGCCGACCTGAAATTTTGCTAGGATCAATTAGACATCAAGAGCAACATTTCTGTGAAGTTTCATGAAAATCCGTCAAGTAGTTTCAGAGGAGTAGTCGCTACAAGTTTTCATTATATAACTCTATGTAAACAAAGATGGCCACTGGCAGCCAAGTTTAAAATCGAATCAAAATAATGTTCGACTCGGATAACCATCATGTCATGCTGATCATTTTAGAAAAAGTCCCATATCAATATCACTTATAGTTTTCAAGAAGTAGTCGCTACAAACTTGTATTTTGAAAATCTATTTTTAGCCATGGCGGCCATCTTGAATTTCCGGCCGACCTGAAATTTTGCTAGGATCAATTAGATATCAAGAGCAACATTTTTGTGAAGTTTCATGAAAATCCGTCAAGTAGTTTCAGAGGAGTAGTCGCTACAAGTTTTCATTATATAACTCTATGTAAACAAAGATGGCCACTGGCAGCCATGTTTAATGTCGAATCAAAATAATGTTCGACTCGGATAACCATCATGTCATGCTGATCATTTTAGAAAAAGTCCCATATCAATATCACTTATAGTTTTCAAGAAGTAGTCGCTACAAACTTATTTTTTAAAAATCTATTTTTAACTGTGGCAGCCATCTTGAATTTCTGTCCGATCTGAAATTTTGCAAGGATCAATTAGACATTAAGAGCAACATTCCTGTAAAGTTTCATGAAAATCCGCCAAGTAGTTTTAGAGAAGTAGTCGCTACAAGTTTTTACTATATGACTATATGTAAACAAAGATGGCCGCTGGCAGCCACGTTTAACGTCGAATCAAAACATTTTTTGATGAGGACCAACATCATGTCATGCTGATCATTTTAGAAAAAGTCCCATATCAATATCACTTATAGTTTTCAAGAAGTAGTCGCTACAAACTTGTATTTTGAAAATTTATTTTTAGCCGTGGCGGCCATCTTGAATTTCCGGCCGACCTGAAATTTTGCTAGGATCAATTAGACATCAAGAGCAACATTCCTGTGAAGTTTTATGAAAATCCGTCAAGTAGTTTCAGAGGAGTAGTCGCTACAAGTTTTCATTATATAACTCTATGTAAACAAAGATGGCCGCTGGCAGCCATGTTTATCGTCAAATCAAAACGATTTTCGACAAGGACCAACATCATGTCATGCTGATCATTTTAGAAAAAGTCCCATATCAATATCACTTATAGTTTTCAAGAAGTAGTCGCTACAAACTTGTATTTAAAAAATCTATTTTTAGCTTTGGCGGCCATCTTGGATTTCATATCAACATGAATTTTTGCTAGGATCAACTAGACTTCATGGGCAACATTTTTGTAAAGTTTTATGAATATCCATCCAGTAGTTTCAGAGGAGTAGTCGCTACAAATAAAAGTTAACGGACGGACAGACGGACGGACAGACAGACGGACGGATGACGGACGCCGCACCACGGCATAAGCTCTGCTGATCTCTGATCAGTAGAGCTAAAAATCGACCGTCATATATAACCTTACATGTGTTGAAAATTACGTAAAACACAATACAAACAAACATTTATTCACACAACATATTTATCTAACTTAGTTAAATAGGTGGATATAAGTAAGTATAATTATACATTATTACATTCCTGCATCTAGCTGAGTATGAAAATGTCATTATTTACATGTATAGCAATCCTTCTAAAATGAATTAAGGTTTTAAATTATTAATGCAATTAAGTACCTTGATTATATAAATAGCAAATAGAAAACAAGTGGCTAAAAATATTAAATTTGATCCCTGCCAGGTATGAACTTGACAAAACTACTATTATTACAGATTTACTAAATAAAACAAGAGGCCCAAGTGGGCCTGCATCGCTCTACTGGCTGTACACATTTAAACCTAGTCTGTCACCATTTGAATAAACTTTGAAGAGGACCATAAGCTTGTGGTAAATGCAAAATATTAAACGTCTGTCTCTTGCAGTCTTAGAAAAGATGATTTTTTTAAATTTTTCCCTAAACAAGTCTATGTAAAACAGGTAAACCGCTGGGCCAAAATGTTATTTATCTTTCATAGACGATTACATACCAAGCTACGTGCAAAAATATGGGTATATGTCAGTATAACTTAATTTTTAGTGTATCTGAACGTTTGACCCCCTGAGGGCCCCTGGGTGCGAAGCCAAAAATAATTTTGCTCATATGGTGGTCATATCCTGTTTGGTTGAATTCCGTTCAGCGGTTAATAGGCCGTGGGCTGCTACCCAAATTTCAACATAGTGGTATCATTCAAGCTGGCAAATTCTAATATGCATTTTTGGAAAGATCAATGTCTTACGCTTCTTTTAAATTAAGCCATGATAGTAGTTTAAGTTTGGTAGCTTAATTAGTGTGTAAAACTATTGTTTTATAAAGGTAGGTAATTTTTAAGAAAATGTTTTAAACTGATATAAAAATGGATGTATTGCAATGATTAACTCCACCAATTGCTTCTTCTTCTTTTTTTTTTACTGCATACAAAATGGTTACGCAAGTCATGTAAACATAGTTTAACCCTTACAAACGTATAAAAAACATATGGAAGCAAACATTTAAACATTTTAATCATTAAACGCATATTCTATTGAAAGTGTAAAGATAATCAAACAAATTAGAATATATTTATCCTTTCATTTAAGCAAATTGCATGTGAATATAATTTTTTAGATTCTATATATACGAAACAATACAAAAGAATATAAATGTGTGACCTCTCGGACAGTAATAATGGTGTTGCTATAAAGGGAGACAAAAAAGTACACTTTTAAGCATGGCGGACAGGTAGGGATCACTTTGTCCGTCGTCTGTCGTTCGTCTGTCGTCGTTCATTATCTTCGTCCATCTGTCCGTCACGCTTTAACCTGCAACCTGAACTTGGTCATAACTTAAAATAAAAGTATTTAACTTCTGTTCAAGAAACTTCATCAACATCTTCATCTCACCTAAAGGAAAGTCGTTACACATGTCTAATAACTTTGGTTTCAGCAAAGTTATGCCCCTTTCCATAAAACTTTAACCTGCACCTGACCTTAGGCTCATAATGTTAAACTAGATTGGTTTTCCGCGGAACACGTCTGTCGCCTGTCAGCGCTTTGTCAGTATAACAAGGTTTTTTGGACCCAGATAAATGACCTTGACAAACTGGCATGACAAAGTTTTCGTGAAGAAAACAAGAGGTCAATGACCTTGAAGCTCTACCGATAGGTTTTGATAGCTTGATCAGCATTCCTGAGAAGTTTCATGAAAATCTGTCAAGTAGTTTCAAAGGAGTATTCGCTACCAGTTTTTACTATATAACTCTATGTAAACAAAGATGGCCACTGGCAGCCATGTTTAATTTCAGGTATGAAAGCACTAATTATTTTCCCCATAGACACCAATGTTAAAGTGTCACATATTAATGATTTGCTGCAAATTCAACTCAAGTATGGATAATGCAGCAGTGTAATGTTCATAATTATAGAAAACTATTTTTCCACTTGAAAAATCACCAGAAAACGTGGGGTCACAAGACATGTAAGAAAGTTCTTGTTTGTTTACTAAACAGGTCAAGGGTACAGCTGTTTTTATTGATCGACTGTTTTCATTGCTCACACAGTGTAAGCATAGAGTCGAAATTTCGAAAATGTTCATCAGTGATCCAGTAAAACCTATTAATACGCTTCTTATACATATAACCACAAAATCAAATAGAAATGGGCAGTTGAATTTCTGGCTGACCTGAAATATTGCTAGGATCAATTAGACATCAGGAGCAACATTCCTGTGAAGTTCCATGAAAATCCGTTAAGTAGTTTCGGAGGAGTAGTCGCTACAAGTTTTTACTATATAACTCTATGTAAACAATTTTAAGATGGCCACTGGCAGCCATGTTTAACGACGAATCAAAGCGATTTTCAACGAGGACCAACAACATGTCATCCTGATCATTTTAGAAAAAGTCCCATATCAATATCACTTATAGTTTTCAGGAAGTAGTCGCTACATATTCGTTTTTTTCAATCTATTTTTAGCACTGGTGGCCATCTTGAATTTGTGGCCTGCCTGAAATATTGCTAGAAACAACTAGACATCAAGAGCAATATTCCTGTGAGGTTTTATGAAAATCCGTCAAGTAGTTTCAGAGAAGTAGTCGCTACAAGTTTTTATTATACAACTCTATGTAAACAAAGATGGTCGCTGGCGGCCATGTTTAATGTCGAATCAAAATAATTTTCGACAAGGATCAACATCATGTCATGCTGATCATTTTAGAAAAAGTCCCATATCAATATAATTTATTATATCAAGAAGTAGTCGCTACAAACTTGTTTTTTAAAAATCTATTTTTAGCCTTGTTGACCATCTTGAATTTCCGGCCGACCTGAAATTTTGCTAGGATCAACTAGACATCAAGAGCAACATTCCTGTGAAGTTTCATGAAAATCCATCCAGTAGTTTCAGAGAAGTAGACGGACAGACGGATGCACCATAGCATAAGCTCTGCTGATCTTTGATAATATAAAAAAATATATATAAAAATTATAAAAAAAAAAAAAAGCTTTAGGGCCGGCCACTTAAAAATAGGGTCGGTCGGGCCACCGGAAACACAGCTTTTTTTATTTTGCCTTAGATGGCAAAGTTTCAGTCCTGACCCTGTAATATTATCAGCAGTTACCTTCCGCAACTAACACAAAGGGTTTTAACATTGTTCCCTTTCTCCAGATTAAACAAGAGGGAGTTATGTAGGCTTTAGGTGTAAAGCTGTAATGAATTAGTTCCTTTTTTGACAACTGAGTAAAGGAAACAAGTTTCCCCAAAGCCCTCACATCTTCAATGGCGTTATGTGCACCTTATGTTGCCTGGAGTCAGGCAGTGGGTGCAGTGGATATTCTAAACTGTCGATTTCTCGTCAATTACAGCAATTTTAATAAGGTAATTAAGCGAGGTATTTATGCATATTACTTGTTCTGTTGTTGAAAACATCTCGGTTTGAAGGTTGTACTAAAATGGAAATGGGAGCCGCCATTTTGAAAACTATGACGTCCTAGTTCCATATGACCATATATGGAATAGTGATAAATATCGTTTAAAGCACAGCAAATCACTACAATGAATGCAAACTACTTAACTGGTCATATAAGCATTATTGTCTTTAGTTATACACATTCTTCATACAGTTACTTTATTTCCCCTCCCACCACCCCCTATAAATGAGTAAATTTTCCTATTTATCAATATTCCATATATGGTCATTTAGAACTATGATGTCATAGCTCTAAAAATGGCGGCTTCCATATCCGTTTCAACAGAACCTTCAAATGATCATATCTTTTTTGTTTATCAACCGATTTTGGTAATTCTTTCATCCTTTTGCAAGTTTTTCAGAACTCTCAATAATAAAGATGTTTGGCTGTGTCGCTATTTCCCTTTAACAATCTATGCAAGCTTGGTGAAGCACAAGATAGAAAATGGCATTTTTCTGAAAAAACAAGGGCCATAACTCTGGTGTTACCGATCCGATTTGGCTGGTTTTCTAACTTGTCCGTACTTTTATTGATATTAACAATCTGTGCAAGTTTGGTAAAGATCAAATAATACATGAAGGTACTAAAGTGTTCACAAGGCAGAAAATGGCATTTTTCAGGGAAAAAACAAGGGCCATAACTCTGGTTTTACTGACCCAATTTAGCAGGTTTTCAAATTTATGCGAGCTTTTATTGATCTTAACAATCTGTGCAAGTTTGATAAAGATCAAATAATACATGAAGGTGCTATTATTAGTGTTCACAAGGCAGAAAATTGCATTTTCCAGAATAAACAAGGGCCATAACTCTGGTTGTTCTGAACCAATTGAGCTGATTTTCGAACTTGTCCAAGCTTTCATTGGTATTAACAATCTGTGCAAGTTTTGTAAAGATCAAATAATAAAAGAAGGTGCTAGAGTCTTCACAAGGCAGAAAATGGTGTTTTTCAGAAAAAACAAGGGCCATAACTCCGGTGTTACTGACCCAATTTAGCTGGTTTTCGAACTTGTCCGAGCTTTCATTGATATTGACAATCTTTGCAAGTTTGGTAAAGATCAAATAATAAATGAAGGTGCTAGAGTGTTCACAAGGCTTAATATGGCATTTTTCAGCAAACAAGGGCCATAACTCCGGTGAAACCCATCCGATCTCGCTGGTTTTCGAACTTGTTCGTGCTTTCATTGATATAAAGACACTGACAAAGTTTCGTAAAGATTCGATTAATAATGATGGCCCTAGAGTGTTCACAAGGCAAAAGTTAACGGAAGACGGACTTCGGCCAGTAGAGCTAAAAAAAAAAAGACGGAAAAAAAACGTATTCTCTCCACCTAGGACCATGATCACTTTTCTCTGTGTGAGGGTACTTGTATCACGCCTGGTAAACATTCGCTCCACAACCAAAAGGAGAACAATGAAAAATGAGTGAAAGCCACTTCCGGGAAGGAGCGAAAGCACGGGTTTCATCAACAAAAATGAGTATGATCTACTTTTATTTCTTTTAACAAGAACAACAGAGATTTTTTCAAAAATAGGGGAATGTGTTTCCATGTAAGCATATTTATACTTCATGTAGAATACAATTTTGCTTTTAAAAGTGTAAATAATAGCGGCTAGAACTTTTCTCCTGTCGATAGTTGGTGCAGGGTTCTCCACGGATCACACTTTCAACTTGTTTTTGGAACCTATTTGCATTCAGGAAGTATCTCAATGGTGAAAATCACTCGAATACCGCCCATAAGTTGCTTATGCACTAGTCTGCCTCACAATGGATGCCGCGCGCGTTTGAGTTTGTGAATGGTGAAGTTTTAATCTAAGTGATTTATGTGTCAATTTTCTCGAGGTAGGGGAGCGAACGAGGCATGGGTAGAGCGAATGTCAAGGAAGTAGAGCTGACGCCTGTTTAATTCCACAAATGACATACTTTGACGATGTCGATTAGGATGCACTTGTGTCATAAAAAGTTACTTTTTTGTAGATTTTATTAAGGTTTCTTCACCCAAAACTCATGAATTCAGCAGTGGATTAGGTGTCGTTGTATACGTGTATGCAGCACAAACTTTCTTTGGAAATGAGCTCCTTCAGATCTTTAAAAGTTATGCTATTAACTTGTCTGGCTGGCTGGCTGGCTGGATTTCTCGGCAGATAAAGGTTATTATATGCTGAAAATCGCTGTTCATTTTAGGTTTGAAACTGTTCAAAGACATTGTTTCCCCTGCGTATCTTTTATGCAGTTGCTTCCCTTTAAAAAGAACTCCATTTGTATATACGCGATCAATGATAACACATGTATTCACTGTTCACTAACTGCTATGTTTTAGAATAGAAGTGAGTTTAGTCAGTTTTCACTGTTATACATAACTTGCACGCAGATAAGCATGTTTCTCTGTTACATGTTTAAGGTTACATACATACTATGTGTGCACGTATAGGTGGCTGGTTTATTTATATGGGTGTGTACTTATGCAATGAATGGTAAAAGTAGGTAAAAAAGTCGGCTCCCGGAGTGACTCGAATCGTAAACTTAAAAAGGTAGATGGTGATGTTGCTGATTATCAATATCTCTGCAGAATACAGCAATATTACAATATTACTATCGTTTGGCAAAGCCGTACTGTTGTAATCCAATATGTGTTTACTGACCATGATTTCTTTTTTTAACAATTAAAGAGTAACTTAAAATGTTATTTAGCATAATGTTGTCCTTGTCAAACCCCGCCGGATGCTGGTCTCTCCATTATCATCTTTCATTTATTCATTGCTTATCATTCATTACCATTCGGCAGAAATCCACCTTCTCGGCCCTAAAATTTGATTCATGAGTAGTTAGTACCTCACTGCTGTCTTGTGACGATGTTAGGCCGACGTTCACTGAACGAAGGGAAGCTGTAGACAGAAATTTGTTGGTTCTTCGTATGGCGCGTCTAAAGTATGCAGTGGCCAGTAGCCTAGTAGTGGCATAGTAGCTTGAATGGAGTAGTACCATGGAGTACTAGGGGGAGGCTGTTTCACAGCAATAGACAATAACAGAAGACATATCAGCAATGTCCCAGAAACAGTACAATTCAAAGGAAAAAAGAGAAAAATCAGGTGAACTGCGGGTGAACAGCGAGAGTCGTCGCAGAAACGGAATATACAGCGAGGCTTCAGCAGAAAGTATGTCAGAACAGATCACCATCTAGTAGGAGGGACAACAGCAGAGCTGGCGGAAGACGGAGTGAGGGGAGGCGAAAGAAAGGAGCAGATAAAAGGGGTTGAGAAGGTGGGCCAAAAAAAAAAAAAAATAATAATAATAATGTTGTCCTTAAACTTCCCCACAGCGGCTTTTTTGTCACTGACCGTTCCAAGGCGGTAGCCCTATTTTCAACCCTTTTTGCATCGCCTGCGTAGCATGGCAGACACCTACGGATCACTTGTAGTTTAGAAATGTGTTAATTTGATAATTCTAGCTTATTCTACCCAATCTTAAAAAGTATCTAAACAAGTGGCCCAGGAGGGCCTGTGGACACTCTTACTGGCTAAAACGGCACTTATATCAAGGGTTGTCGTCATAAAACTCATACTTCTTTTAAAACATTGCAAAAAAAAGAGGGCCAGGATATCACTCACCTGGTAATCATAGGCAATAGGTCCACTGTGTCTAGTCTAGCATGGGTATTTTTTAATTTGACCCCCTTTCTTCTATGAATGAGATTTCATAAAAATGGGTGGTGGCGTTTATATTAACATTCTAAACAAATTTGGTAAAAGATCAGATAAACAAGAGGCCCAAGAGGGCCTGTATCGCTCTACTGGCTATATGGTGTCCATGGTGGGGTGGAGCGGGGTGGGGGTGGGATAGAAGAATTGTGTGTCAGATATGGCAATATGAAACTAGTTTTATATAAACTGTCTTCAATTACCAAGATATGGGGGAGGGATGTATTTAGCTCAAGTTTGGCTGGCTTTATAACAAATCAGTTTTCACATGTGACCCAGGGGCAGGGCCAAATTTGACCACAGGGTCACCATTTGAACAAACTTGGTAGAGGACCATAATCTGATGGTAATTACAAGATATTTAACCTCTGGCTCTTGTAGTTTCAGAGAAGAAGATTTTTTTAAGTTTGTCCCTATATCAGTCTATGTAAAACTGTGACCCCTGGGTTGGGGCCAAATTTGACCCCAAGGTCACCATTTGAACAAAATTGGTAGAGGACAATAAGCTGATGCTAAATACAAAATATTAAACCTTTGGCTCTTATAGTTTCAGAGAAGAAGATTTTTGAACTATTCCCTATATAAGTCTATGTAAAACTGTGACTACTGGGGCCGGGCCAAATTTGAGGCCAGGGTCACCATTTGAACAAACTTGGTAGAGGATCCATAAGCTGATAATACATAAAAAATATTAACCTTTATCTCTTGTAGTTTCATAGAAGAAGATGTTTGAAGTTCTTCCCGATAACTCTATGTAAAACTGAACCAACAAGAGCCCCTAAACTCCCAATTAAAGAAAAAAGAACCAAGGTTTCTTATGAAAAAAATCCAAAAAAAAAAAATCCAAAAAAACAACAACAAATCTATTAAAATAAATAAATAATAATATTAATAATAATAATAAAAAATAAATAACAATAATTAAAAATAATAAAAAACAAAAAAAATAATAAAAAAAGTTGAACGAAAAAATATCAAGTGAGATTTGAACACATGACCCCTGGGGTTCCCAGTGTACATTACTAAATACTGAAGAAGGGCCATAACCATAACTCCGGTGTTTCTCACTGTTCAATCTCTGGTTTTCAAACTCGTCCGAGCTTTCATTGATATCAAAAATCTGGCCAAGTTTGGCAAATATCGAAAACAAAATGAAGGCGCTAGAGTGTTCACAAGGCTGAAAATTGCATTTTTCAATAATTCAAGGGCACGTAACTCCGGTGTTCCTAGTACGATATAGCTGGGTTTTGAACTTGTCCGAGCTTTCATTGATATTAACAATCTATGCAAGTTTGGTTAAGATTAAATGCTAAATGAAGGTGCTAGAGTGTTCACAAGGCAGAAAATGGCGTTTTCCAGAAAAAACAAGGGCCATAACTCTTGTGTTACTGACCCAATTTAGCTGGTTTTCGAACTTGTCCAAGCTTTCATTGAAAAGCATCTGTTCATGATGCAATTGCATTCAAATCGGCATTGTCAAAGTGTGTTGCTTGTGGAATTAAACAGGCGTCCGCTCTACCTCCTACCCCGAGCTCGTTCGCTCCAGTAACCTCGAGAAAATTGACTCAGATTAAAACTTCAACATTCAAATTTAGGGCATAAGCAATTAATGGGCGGTATTCGAGTGATATTCACCATCGAAATACTTCTTGAATGCAAATAAGTTCCAAAAACAAGTTGAAAGTGTGATCCGTGGAGAAACGTGCACCAACTATCGACGTGTGTATAATTCCTTGTTACATTGTACTTTAGCTGCCAGGTGCCATATTATTGACAACTGTAATTTTTATGCAGATATATCTATAAACATTTATTTAATAACATTTGCATACTCCTTCCAATGTTTTTTCAATTTTTTTTTTTTTATTATTACGTACAAAAAAACATTCAAGACAGGCGTATGATTTCATAATTCTCTTCTTGAGGGCTTCTATGCTTAATGGACTTTTGAAACGCTTGGCCAAAAATGTGTAGTATTTAGTTTCAACTACATGTAGTTCTGTTTTAGATAATTTATTTCCAATATTAAATATAAATGATTCCTCTACAAGTGTTATTTCAATGTTTTTTGAAGACAGCCAAGTTTTAAGTTTGTTATTGAGAAGAGACTGTGTTTCGGGACATGACCATAGCATAAATTAGGGGTTAAGGTTTCTTCATGATCGCAATATTTACAAGTAGGCTGTCTGCAATATTAATCTTATGTAAATATCTTCTTCTTCTTCTTGGTAGAAACCATTGTAATAGAGTATTGGTTTACGGACATATGGTCGAAGATATTACAAAGGTCTTTTTTATTTTTTATAAATAGGTAAATGTTAAATAGTATTACTGGATATATTAACTTTTTTGTACTTTTTTTAAATATTAAATTAATTTGCGAAAGATTTTGTAGCAGCAATTATGCCATTAAACTGTATAAAATTAGCTTTCAGATTATACAGTTTATTAAATTCTTCACGAGTATAGTAATCTCCTGTTTCCTTAATTAGATCATTGCTTAACATAACTCCTTTGTCATACCATTTCTTATAAAATATACCATGCCCACCAATTAGAATAGTATGGTTTAAAAACATTGAGCCAGTCAAGAATGAGCTTTCTTCTGTTGGATTATTACAGTCCAATATCATTGTGTAAGCTGAAAGAACGTCTTTCCAAAAAGGTTTTGTTATTTTTTGTATCGCTGATTTTCCATAAAGTTTTCCAAGATTTATAATACCTTTTAATTTTATAGTATGTTTTATTGCATGCTGCTATTCGTCATCTTTAAAGGGACGTCCATGGCCACGTGGTTAGCGTCTCTGACTTTAAATCATTTGCCCCTCACCGCTGTAGGTTCGATCCCTCAGGGGCCTAGGAATCTTTATGTGAGGAAGCTATCCAGCTGGCTTGAGGAACGTCGGTGGTTCTACCCAGGTGCCCGCCCGGAAATTGCCCGGAAAGGCACCTGGGGTCTTCCTCCATCAGTGTAAGCTGGAAAGTCGCCATATGACCTTAGCTGTTGGTGCGACTATAAAATCTAATTTAATTCAATTAAATTCTTCATCTTTAAGAGAGAGTCTTCTTATCCATGTTGATTTTAATCCATTTATAAATGCTTTAAGGTTTATCATTTTTAGTCCACCCTCATTATATTGTTTAATCATTATACTACTTTTTATTTTAGCTGGTCCTTCCCATAAAAAGTCATAAAGCATGCCATTGATTTTTTTGATAATAGAATCTCCGGGGTTTGGAATTGAAATAAATAAATGGTGAAGAGTTGGTATCAATATAGATTTAATCACTGTTATTTTGCCTAATGGAGTTAAATATCTATGTTTCAAAAGTTTAATAAGTTTCATCTTTAAATTTGTTCTTTGTTTGTGTGTGTGTTTGTGGTTAATATCTATTATCATGTCAAGATCTACATTAAAATGACTACCTAATAATAGCTTTCCCAAGATAGTTTTCCCAAGATAGTTTCCATCTTATCTTGTCTTGATGGAGTCAGTACTATATTTTTGTACCTGTGTTTTATCAAAGTTACTTTAAGGCCTGAGATTTTTGCATAGAAGGATAATTAATTTAGTGTTTCATTAAGGGATGTTTCTGAGCTGTCAAGGATAGATTAAGTGTCATCTGCAAACTGAGATACCGGTAGTTTGTACTCGGATGACGATTGTTAATTAAAATGCCTCTAATTTTCCTGTTGTTCCTTATTTTAATTGCCAAAATTTCTGCGCAAAGAATAATTATATACGGGGATAATGGATCGCCCTGTTGGCAGCTCCTGCCAATGTTGAAGAAGGATGATAAGTTACCAGCCTGGTTAACCGATAGTTTGGCATTATTATATAATACTTTTACCCAAGAGATAAATGATGCCCATATTTAAAGAACTTTAGAACATTAAAGATAAATACCCATGAGAGTGAATCAAATGCTTTTTCAAAATCTATTAGTAATATAAGTCCTGGCAAATTATTTTCTCTAATACTGATAAGTTAATCCTTCCATCTATCTATCTATCTATATATACTGCATCACCCTCTTTCGAAGATTATGTGCAGGTGCGCGTCTGTGCAGTGTGAGTAAGATAAAAGGGGTAAAAGACGTCTTAAAAACAGGTGAAGGTGAAATAAAGATAATAGGGTTAACTGTTAAAAGTCTGAGCAAGACAAGTGATTTTTAAAAGATAAAAACAGCGTTTCTTGTTTAAGGCATGGAGTGGGAGACGGTGCAAACGGCCAATTTGAATGAATCCAAACTTGGAAGCTTTGCTATGTCTGCTGGCAGTCTGTTCCACTGTACAATGGCGAGCGGGAAAAATGAATACTTATAGTAGTCAGCAGAGGTATGAATCTGTCTATAAGCCAGGGGATGGGACTTTCGTGATATTCTCGTGGGTTGCGTGACATATGGTGGCATTTCTATGGCAACAAGTCCATATATGATTTTGTAGAGGAGACATAATCGGGAGTCACTACGTCGGTCTTCTAATGATCGCCAACCTAGGTCACTGAGCATGTATG
This sequence comes from Cyrtodaria siliqua, assembly GCA_037043455.1. Taxonomy (NCBI): domain Eukaryota; kingdom Metazoa; phylum Mollusca; class Bivalvia; order Adapedonta; family Hiatellidae; genus Cyrtodaria; species Cyrtodaria siliqua. Next base: position 13,637 of record JAWPHD010000979.1, read on the forward strand.
AAACACTGGCGTAATACGAGTAGTTATTTAGCGTCAAGCGAGCTGCTCTGCGCTGTACCATCTCTAACTTGTTTATATTTGTCTTAGTATATGGACTCCATACAGGGGAGGAATATTCAAGTAAGGGGCGCACAAGGGTCTTGTATGCTACTTCCCGTATATCTTTATTTTGTGATCTTATGTTTCGCTTTACAAAACCTAAAGTCCTATTTGCAGTGGATGTTGTTCTTTGGATGTGGTCATTCCAGGTGAGGTTGCTGCTGATGTCAATTCCAAGGTACCTGGAACTACTTACCGTTTCCAGGATCTGGCCGTGGAGGATATACTGGGATGGTATTGGAGTTCTTGAGCGTGTTATATGTATAGTAGTACACTTACCTGGATTGAACTCCATGTCCCAATCAGTTTCCCACTGTTCCATACCTTTAGGTCCTTTTGTAGGACTTCAGCATCTTGGAGGTTTGTCACTGCTAAATAGAGTGCTGTATCATCAGCAAAGAGCCTCACCTTTGATTTGATGTTCTCTGGCAGGTCGTTGATGTACGCAAGGAATAATATAGGCCCTAGGACTGATCCCTGTGGTACTCCAGAAGTGACTGGAACTTCTGAGGACTTGTCATTTTCAAGGATGACTGTTTGTGTTCTGTTGGACAAGAATGCCCTAATCCATTGGTGGATATAACCTCTGATGCCGAACTGGTACAGCTTAAATAGGAGCTTCTCGTGACTTACCTTATCAAATGCTTTACTAAAGTCTAGTAAGATAAGGTCTGTTTGTTTGCCAGTTATGGCGTTTCTTGAAAGTTCCTCGACCAGCATTACCAGTTGGGTTTCACATGACCGCTTAGAGCGGAATCCATGTTGCAAATCATAGAGAATGTTATTCTGGTCTAGATGTGAAACAAGGTTTGTAGTAATTATATGCTCTAATACCTTACAAAGGATACATGTCAAGGAAATTGGCCTGTAATTTGAGGCTAGACCTTTATCACCTTTCTTGAATAGGGGGCATACATTTGCATCTTTCCATTCCTTGGGTACTGTACCTGTATCAAGAGAACGCTGAAAGATTACCTTTATGATGGGGGCAATGGACTCACGGAGATGTTGAAGGACTAGTGGTTTTAGCCTATCTGGTCCTGCGGCCTTGTGGGGGTTTAAATCTTTAAGTAATTTCAGGATTCCATTGTCTGAAATAATAATGTCTGGCATAATGGTATACTTACTGATGTTTTTTTCTGGAATTGAGTTAGGAGATAGCCTACCTGTGTCTACTTGGTTCTGGACCGCAATTTGGGCAAGTTGTGCTAGACTAAGCGGGGATTTAGGCGTGAAGGCGGACTGAAATTGCATGTTTAAAACATCTGCCTTTTCTGTATTTTCTGTGTACAGCTTACCTTCTTTTTTGAGTGGCGCTATTCCCTTTGAGTCTTTTTTGGCGTTATTTAGGAGGGAGTACAACCTTTTTGTTGAATATGTGGGAGGGTTTCCTGGTTCATTCGATTCTGTTTCGGATATTCCTTAGAAATGTCAGAGTTATTTGAGTTGCACGCTATATTAAATCTCTCTGTAAACTGCAAAAGGTCATGTTAAACACTCAGTTTCAATAAAAACAGTCTATTAAATCATTTTAGAATTATTTATTTTTTAGAATTTTGTTATTCTTGGTTTTAATAAACTCATTACTCACTGAGTGATACAAACAGTCTTAATCTGTTCTCACAGCAATTAAAAGGCTCATTCTGTTCTGAGAACACACTGAGTTCATCAGAATAGCATATGACGTGATGTCATAGCATGACGTGATGTCATAATACCACGGTGACGTGACGTCATAATACCAGTGTGTGATGTCATAATACCAGAAAGTGGTGTCATGATAGAAGCAACCAAAGGAAAACAAAAATGAAGCATTCTGATTGGTTCAGTGATAAAAATTGGACCAATGAAACCAGTTAAGTTAAAGCTCATTACATTCTCAGAACACACTGAGTAATGAGGTTCTTGAAACCCAGAAACACAAAATTCTAATAATAAAATAATTCTAAAATTATTTAATAGACTGTTTAAAATGAAAAATAACAGATTATCCCAAACACACTGTCAAAAGTCTTCTCGTATCTATGTATTAAAATAAAACGTCTCGGCAGAACAGTTAATTGTCTTTGATTTCTTTATGATTTCTGCGATGTCATCAAACAGGTGAAACTTGTGACGTGTCCCATTTGTTGTCCTTCCGTACACCGAGCCATTAAAACACCAGGCCTGATCGATGTGTTTATGCTCGGAAAGGCGTCGGGTGAGCTCTGCGTTTAGTCTAGTTACATCATCCACCAAACGATTTCCCATGGTCTTGAAGGTCGACCTGTGTGTCATGATCTTGGCTTTCTCAGTGTTATTCATTGACCAGCACAGGTTTTGGGTGGCCAGGTTTCCCCGGTATCCGATGCAAAGCTATGATCTTTGCCGTATCAACTGTGATACCTTCCTTCTTGAACAGGGTGGATATCTCTAAGGTCTTCTTCTTTTTCATTTGTCTTTTCCTTCAAGATCATTATCTTTACATTGTATTTTCGAGAGTATTGCTCCTTATAATTGGACTTGGCAAGAGCTTTCTTTGACCGTAGTTCATTCTCTTCCATCTGGGAACCCTGATGTTTTATCTGTGTTTTGATGGATATAAGTTCTGTTTTCAGACTCTCATTCTCCATTTCTAAGTTTTTCATTTTTGTACCAGATCTTTTGTTTTTTTCATCTACTTTCAATTTTATTTTTAGAATTTTGTGATTCATTACTCAATGAGTGATACAAACAGTCTTAATCTGTTTTTCACAGCAATTACTACCAGGTTGTGATGTCATAATATCAGAAAGAGATGTCATGATAGAAACAACCAAATGAAAATGATTGGTTGTGATAAAAATTGGACTAATGAAACCAGTTAATTTAGAAATCATTACATTCTCAGAACACACCGAGGTTTTACTTGACATTGAGTAATGAGGTTCTTGAAATCCAGAAACACAAACATTTAATAATAAAATAATTCTAAAATGATTTAATACACCGTTTCAAATTTTTAGAAATTTATTTGCAGTTTTTACTTTGAAACTTTTTGTCTGTACCTTAACACATCTTTATTTACAGTTTTGAAAATTACTTTGTTTTGTTATAAAATGAATAAATTTGCAAAAAAAAATTGTTTTATGCTTTATTTTTGTAGATTTTCTCCAAAAATGTCAAGATATATAAACTTTGATTATTCCAAACATTTTTCCCATGTACATTAATATAACAGAAAGTTTAAACAACAATTTCAACTCCCTTATATTGCAATTCCAGTTTTCGGCATTTTTGGTTTAAATTTCGATATTTTGGCCCAAAAGAAATGGCATTTTCAAATCTCTGATCCTTTAGGACTGTTTCTTCTGTAGCTGAAGACACCGTTACATTAAGGAATTACTATAACGACTTCTGTTTTGCTATGTTTTAAGTATAATTTAAAATGTCATAACTATTCCAAATATCAGCAACTTTAATTATTTTTTATTGATTTCCCACTAAATTTCAAGATTTATGTATTTTGTTTATTCCAAATATTTGCTTCCATGAACATGTATATATAACAGATAACTTTAAGGACTTTCAATCTTCATATATTGTAATGAGAATTATATTTTTAAAAATAATCCCGTTTTTAGCGATTTTTGTTCAAATTTGCAACTTTTGGCCTAAAATATCCCAGCTTTTCCAAATCTCTGATCCTTTAGAATTTTTCTTTATCTCAGGACATCTTTCGATGAATGAAAACACTTTAAAAACTTTCTGTTTTGTTTAATTGGAAGTGTCAAAAAAAATAATTCATAATTATTCCAAAAATCAGTAATTTTTATGCTTTTTTTGCTAATGCCCCCAAAATGTCAATTTGTTCATTCCAAAATAATGTTATTAAAAAACATTTTTTTCACTGATCGCATTTTGTTAAGTTGTTTTACTATAAAATCAATCAGTGTCTGTCTCAGTCAATGCTGACAGTTTTAACAAGCCCGTGTTTGACTAGTTTGGAAAGCCCGTGTTTGACCAGGTTCTGATCAAAATCTATTTATTCGTAACAAGTGTCAAGCTCTAGATTATCTGAGTTTTTATTCATAACATGTGTCAAGCTCCAGATTATCTGAGTTTTCATTCATAACATGTGTCATGCTCCAGATTATCCGTATTCATGCATAACAAGTGTCAAACTCCAGATTATCTGAGTTTTCAATCATAATGACAAATGTTTAAACCAAGTTGCATTTTGTAAAGATATTTACTTTATATGCTTGCATATTTTAAAAAAAATGTTTTTATGTCCATTTCCATAAATATATTATGGAGTCTTAAGCTTATTAATTTTCTCAGTAATATTTGGTGAATTCGGGCACTGTACTTTCAATTTTCGAAATCGACTAAATCATGAAACTGCACATGACTGCGGCATTTTAACCTACTTTGTCCAACAAGGTTCTGTTCTGTTTCTTGTTTTTTTTGGGGGGTGTTTATCAAAATTATGGCCACTTTTACCCGTGTATGTACTTATATTATAGTCAATTTCAGTTCTATTTTCCACCTATAATTTTGTGTATTTTTATTTTTTAGTAAATACTACAGTAAAGTTTCATTTCAATGTGTGAGACAGACATAGGAAAGTTGAATCAACGAGTAGTGCCTCTTGTTAAGTTATTTGTCCCAACAGCAGAAGTTGTTTTCTAGGTTATGCCACTGACCCTGATTATAGAATGTCTGACTACAAAATGTACATAGAAATTACTTTGTTACTTAATAGTTGCTCTACCTTTCTCACCGGTCTTATATGTCTGTTGACAGTTTCATCAAAGTCTTTAATATGTTTATTATTTCTCTTATTTTCTACTTCCTTGACTATTGGAAGCAATATTTTGGGGGATAAAACTTGCCCACAAGTAACTGGCGTCCGATTTAACATGCAGAGTAGGTCCCATAACACTTGTGACTTTCTACCATTGTAACAGATTTAAAGCCGTTGTAACAGATTGTCTGTCATTTGGCCTTAGACATTTTGTTGTTAACACTCTAGCACCTTCATTATATATCCGATCTTTACCAAACTCAATGGTCAGTGTCTTCATATCCATGAAAGCTCGAACAAGTTCGATACACCAGTTATTGCCCTTGATTTAATAAAAAATCCAATAGTTTGCCTTGTGAACACACCAGTACCTTCATTGTGCATCCGATATTTACCAAACTTGGTCAGAGTCTTTATATTAATGAACCGTCAGACAAGTTCGAAAACCATCCATACTGGATACCTTGATTTAATGGAAAATCCTATATTTTGTTTTCTGAACACTAGTAGTCCCTTCATTTTGCATCCGATGTTTACCAAACTTTGTCAGCGTCTTTATATTAATAGAAGCTTGGACAAGTTTGAAAACCACCCATATCGGATAACAAACGCAAAAGTTATTGCCCTTGATTTAGTGGAAAATCCTACATTTTGCATTATATGCACTAGCCCCTTCAATTTGCATCTGATCCTTACCAAATTTGGTCAAAGTCTTTATATTAATGAAGGCTCAGACAAGTTTAAAAACAATCCGTATCGGTTAATAAAATTCAGAGTTATTGCCCTTGATTTAATGCAAAATTCTATATTTTGCTCTGTGCAAAATTCTATATTTTGCTCTGTGAACTCTTAATATAGACCCCCTCATTGCGCATCCGGTATTTATCAAACTTGGTCACAGTCTTTATATTAATGAAATATGCCTATCCATCAGCAATTTCATAAAATAATGTTCTAGTGTAGATTTGAAACACTGTTTAATGACATTTAATCACAATATATTTGGAATGGATCGACTTTTATAGGTCGCCAAAGATCGCCAAGTTGGCTAAAACTATGTCAAATTTATGGAAATTTTAAATGCCCAGCAATCGTGCAAATATTCATACTGTTTTTAAATGAGAATGACCGAAACTGGGCTTGGACGGAATCTGGCCTCTAACTACTAACCTGAAGTAAGCAAAAATATAGCTTCTTATTATAATTTAGGGAACTCGGTACTCTGAGTACAGAGCTTAGAAGTTAGAGCTATACTGGTTTGCAAGTAGTAAGCTAACAGCAGTAGTATCCGAATTTCCGTAAACAAACGACGTTCGTAGCTATTCAATAGAAAATATCAATTTAATTTAATAAAAAGATAAAATTTTCATAATCAGAAGAACCATCGTGTACGAAAAAGTAAATATGTACCGAAATATAAATGATTTTCTTCTCAGCACTCATTTCTGCGCAAATTAACGCGTGGGGAAGTCGCGCACTAACCACGCATGCGCAGTTATGTGTTTTTAATTGCTCTCCAATATTTAAACAATGCTTCCCCATGACAACACCAGCAGACGATAAAAAATTAAAACTCTAATTTATATATATAACCCTGTTTATATAACATGTAGGCATAAACAATATTGGAAAAATACAATACTGCAGTAAAATATCGATCGGTCAAATCTGATTATACTGCAATAGCGGGCATTTCCAATTGGCGTAATCCCTGACGTTATGGAGACATCTCTTGTTAATATATTTAGGTCATAAACGGGATGAGTTGTCTTTCTTACGGAATGGGGCGTCCAATAGTGATAATGACCATAAATGTATCCGTTTTTTTAGCAATTTGGCTACTACTTCTGTACTGTTGTCAATCAATGGTTGTTGGTTACCCTTTTGAGGGTCCCTATTAACAGCGCGTGCGTGAGCTTGTAATCGGATGGTGTCATTTTTAACAATGAAGTGAACTTAACTTTACTCTGTAAGTTGTTTTTGTTTGAATAATATCAAATAACAACAAACAGTACAATAAACACTATTTTCTGTTCGGCTACTAGTACTACTTGCATACCAGTAATGTACGTCTATGCAAAATGAATTGGTGTAGTATGACATGTAATGTCTGAATTAGTTCAATCAAAACATACCTTTGAGTAGCCCCTAATACCCCTGCAACATGATTCTGGCCATCGTCCAGCAAATTACCAGGAAGTTTATTATAGAAGCTGGTACTCCATATTGTGAGAGCATAGTATATTATATAGAGTGGAGTCTTGGTGTGGAGTCTTGGAGTGGAGTGGAGTGAATAATTGAGTGACCTTGGAGTTGCATATTGACTTAGATATTTTTAATTACTTCTGTGATTTATAGAATCTTACATCCATAACTGGATATACATTCTTTGGATAAAATCAATAATACACAATAATACTCATGCAAGATCATCTATATACTTATTTCATTGGAAAATGAATCATAACCTGATCTTATTAGAACACCCACCCCACCCGGCTGATGGATAGGTGCACCCCATGGATGGATGGTCGAATGGGTGATTGGGTGATTCTATTTTGGTAGGGTGGAAATGTCGGTGGGTTACTGCTGGATGGTAGGGTCGGTAGTGGGATACGCTGTTATTATATAATCTGAAAATATTCAGTTGTATTATCCCGATACAACCACTTTTCGCACACAACCTGAATTCGAACACTTCCCTATAAACAGCGGAAATAAGAATGCGTGCCCTCATTTGCATACAATGACCTGATTATTTTGACGGTATCCGGTCAAATCGTACTTAAGTCAAATCGTACTTAAATCAAATCACTCTCATTTTGGTCAAATCGTACTCATTGACATTTTGAAATAAGTCAAATCGTACTCATTATTGTATTTCATTAGAAATAATCTAATTTCAGTTGATTATTGATTATATTTGATCTATTATAATAAAAGAAGTTTCAAGTAATGTTGTAATGCATTTTAAATAATAAAAAGACATTAAAATATGGTCCAGGTTTTCTTAAAAAATGAGTACGATTTGACCTGAGTAGGTCTACGATTTGACTTAAGTACGGATTTCACCAAAAATACAAACTTAGATTGTTGTGATATTTATATGATTTTACATATTGTATGAATTTATACATAATTGTGTCAACACCCGATATGTATAACCAGTGACCAAGTTGATTCGATATAAGATACAATCTCTCCCAGAGGCCATTACATTGACCTCTGTCAACGTCTAAGAAAGTAGTCTGCGATCACATGATAATTTGTCACATGACCGTAGCTAAATATAAAAATGGCGAACAGAACTTCAACACCGTGACACCATCAACTATCGGCTGCCGATTGACATGTAAACAATCGAAAGAAACACGACTTATTATCTACATTTTGATATATATTTTAGCACAGGAACTGGTCACTTATAATTTTTGCCTTCTATTATTGTAATTGTCTATAAAGGACATGAATGGGAAATTTTGGAAAATGCTGGTGTTCTTTTTCAGAGGTCAAGCAGACGTTCGAAACAATCTCAATTACATGCACGCTATATACTAACATGTGCGGAAATGAATTTCCTATCCAACAATACCTTTCTTCCTACGATCCCTTGTAAATTCGCTGAGATATCTGAGTTCAAAGTCACCAAAGTGCAATTTGATACTGCTCGTCGTTTGTTTATGTCCCTAATGTAAACAAATGAATTTTACCAAAAATCAGGTGTCCGATAAGTTCGGCGCAGTATTCCAGCTTCAAATCACAATCAGTTCACTAACATAACGCACCGATACATAAATAAATCCATATTTTATCAGTTTGCATAGTCCGTATCACGAGAAAGTCACACAACAACGAGTATTTCGCCACTTGTTATCGACACTAGCAGACTTTACAAATGAAACCGCCATTTTCAAATGATTTTCGGGGCCGAATGACGTCATAATGCGAATCTAACAGCTATGGTAAGTATTTTTACTTTTTAATATTATTCTTGAATATATTAGAAAATACGTTTTTTGCTTATCCATAACACTATTATAATCAATAATAGTGTTATGGATGCTTAATCCATAACACTATTATAATCAATAATAGTGTTATGGATAAGCACAAGCGTATTTAATAATATATTCAAGAATAATTTTAAAAAGTTTTTTTTTTACCATAGATCTTAGGTTCGCATTATGACGTCATTCGGCCCCGTAATTCATTTGAAAATGGCGGTTTCATTTGTAAAGTTTGCTAGTGCCGATAACAAGTGGCGAAATACTCGTTGTTATGTGACTTTCTCGTGATACGGACTATGCACACTGATAAAATATGGATTTATTTACGTATCGGTGCTTTACGTTAGTGAATTGATTGTGATTTGAAGCTGGAATACTGCACCGAACTTAACGGAATTAACGGACACCTGATTTTCGGTAAAATTCATTTGTTTACATTGGGGACATAAACAAACGACGAGCAGCATCAAATTGCACTTTGGTGACTTTGAACTCGGATATCTCAGCGAATTTACAAGGGATCGTAGGAAGAAAGGTATTGTTGGATAGGAAATTAATTTCTGCACATGTTAGTATATAGTGTGCATTTAATTGAGATTGTTTCGAACGTCTGCCTGACCTCTGAAAAAGAACACCAGCATTTTCCACAATTTCCCATTCATGTCCTTTATTGACAATTATAATAATAGAAGGCAAAAAATAAAAGTGACCAGTATTGACAATTATAATAATAGAAGGCAAAAAATAAAAGTGACCAGTTCCTGTGTATTTTAGGTTACTTATTTAATTTACGGTAGATTGTTAAGAGCTATGTGGTATTGGAAATCGCTGGTAAACAAAATGCTGTACTGTTACCCTATGGGAACGATTTGGTGGTGCCTAATTTAATGGTTTGAGGCGGAGTGATATGCCAAAGTACAAACCTTTATTCTACCGCAATATAATTCTGAGCATAATTTTCTGTATATTTAAAACATTCAAGCCGAAAAATTGTTTTCTTTTGTTTAAACATTTCATATAAAGTTAATTCAGAAAAAAATTAGTGCCATCAAGAAATTTTGCATTTCCACCGTTTTTCATCGTTTGCCAAGATTCTTGGTATTTGGTGAGACGTCGACAGAGATGTATGGTGTCAGACCGGTCAGGAAGTAATTCCGGATCGTAGGGTGCTGAAATAGTTCCTTGAAAGAATCCAAAGTTTCTAGTTTGCATGTGTTTTTCCCAAGATTAGTTTCTACTTCATTGTTAAATCTAACCTGAGGTTAAAGAAGTATGTCTGTTGTCATGAATAGTAAGTATTTTACTGTGTTTTTCAGGATTATTTCTTTGGAGAGTATGAGCACAGAGATTAGGTAGAGATGTGGTTTTGACAGATGTTTATTTCAAAATACGCATAGTGTAATGACGCGAAATGTTGAAAAACTGAATCGGTGTTTTATTCTAGATATGGGACCGTTTGCTAGCCAAATGTGTTTAATACAGAATAAAAGTGTATTTAAGCGAACGAATGTTGTGGAACTTGTGACTGATCTCCAAATATAGCCCATATTGCATTGTGTTCAATGGGCTGATTTTCACCGGTCTGACACCGTATGTGTATGCAAGGATCGACAACTCTGGGTAGAGATTGTATAAGATAGTGTTACTATCTATTGCTTTCACTTAATGTATCACATGTATATGTTTAAAATGTCATTTTATAAAGTTATAAAAAGAATTCGCAGTAGGCTGTTTATGTTTAAAATGTCTTAATAAACGCAATGAATGTGTGTTCACAAATAATAAGCAAGTATAACTACATTGTTTATTACAGTGACATGTGTACAAGTATCAACATTATATTCAATATCTCATTCCTTGGTTTCTTGGTATTGTATTATTTCCGTGATCTGAATTAATTAATGGATTTGTTGTCCTAGACGTTCATTTATATATTAATATGCTAGAAGTAATGTCGTAACTCTTCGTGACGAGAAATATGTTTGCTTTAGTTGTCAACTAATTTGCATATCTTTATATGCACTGCCAATAGTTGAAGATAACCTCTACATGACTACACACATGATTCAATACATGAGTCAATATACGATTAGAAATACGTACAAGGTTATTTACTTGTTTGCACATTACTTCATCTAGGTTATATCATAGCTCCATATCTGGCCTACATGACGACATACCAGAGACGATCCGTACCCTAAAGTTGGCATTTAGTAATGACAATCGGTTAATAATTTCTTTGTTTGCTTGTTTTAATGGTGTTCTACGTCACAGCATGACATACTTTATTTTAGGCTCTATATGACGTTCGATTGGCACACCATTCCATTTTTCCTGGGTAGAACCAGTACGGTATACCTCCCGCCATCCGTAAGAATCGACACTTTCTAACTTTATAAGTCGAGCTCCCAGTTAATAATATGCTGTATATGATGTATTCAAATGTCCAACTTTATTAAACATTCAATTGACAATTTTCAAAATTCCATTAGCCATAATACATATAAATGGCTGACATTCAATATTACAAAACACACTATTACAAACAATAGTTTAATATAACAATACACAATAAAATATAACTTACATTTTGCACTCAACATTGACTAATTAATCAACAATCAACAATGAAGAATGTTTTTAATATAATTTGTTTCTACGTTCTGCATCATAAAAATATAAACTAGTAAACGTTTTTGATAAAAGTCAAATCGTTATATTATTTTGGTCAAATCGTACTCATTATGTTGGTCAAATCGTACTCATAAATAGCATGAGAGTGATTTGACCTGTCATGAGTACGATTTGACCGAAAAGTGAGAGTGAATTGACCAAAACAGTACGATTTGACCTGAGTACGATTTGACCAGGAAGCTTTTTGACAGCTACTCCTGCAGAATGTCAACATGACAATATAAACAAAAATGGAGATACGAGAGACATTATTCAAATAAAAAACTGACCTCAATATGTATTTCAGTCAATTTCACTATTCCATAATAGTCCTTTCCTTAAAACTTGATTAAAACCATTTTTTGATTGATTACAAATTAAACAGCTGTCGTCTGCACAATTGCTGACGTAATCTCATGATCTACTTTCCCTCCAAAAAGTCAAAAGTATACTGCAGATAAAAAAATAATCACTTTAAAAAATTACCCTCTCTTATGTAATTTTACTGAAAATATTTAAAAATAATCTGGAAAATGTGTGGTCTGCAAGCACTTCATTCTCTCAAACCTCAACATGTTTACTCAAATTAGGAATGTTAATTGTAGGAAGATGTGACAATTTTGAGAATTGGGTGTATTTATCATTTTCAACTCATGTAAGGGTCATTAAGAAGGGGAGACACCTTGTTTTGCCTTTCATGTGCACCTGAAAAAACACAACATTAAAAATAAATTATAAATACTTCCTAAAAGTTATTTTCATGGGTTAACTTTTTTTTTTAACTGTTGAGAAGTGTTGACTATATGTTAAAACTATTATTGGGTACACATTTCTGTTCTGCAGTATACTTTTCATGTTTACCGGAAGTGCTCGAAAAGAGGTTGGATGTTCCGTTAGGAATGAGGTAAGTAGGTCGTCTTTTTGCTTAAAAAATGTAAACAATACAGGTCATGCAAATTTGGCATGATTCTGCAGAATTTTAGTACTATAATTAATAAAAACATTGACTGGAAAGTAAAAGTCTTTTATTTAAATTTAAGGTTTTAATCTCATTTTTTGTCCTTATGTGTGCGAAAACTGGTTGTGCCGGGATATAATTGTATTATATTATCATATTGTTTAATGGATATTTTGGTATTTCGTGTAATTATGTCAACAACAAAAAAGGATATGTTTCAAATGCTATACAGTATGTGCTTGTTGCATTACATTTTTAAGTTACTTGTTTACACATTATATTTGTTTCCATTAATACATGTGAGTTTTGCTATTTCACATTAATAAAAACAAGCTTTCATTTTATCATAAACTGATTATATTTGTATCATCTTAAGACAAAAACGTGTTGTTTCAACATGATAACTATCAAATTAATATTTTTGAATGACTCTCAACTTGCATACCAGTAATGTATTGAACATTGACAACCCTTTCTTTCCAACTATGGTTAATAATATTTATCTTAAAAAACTTCAGCTTAACAAAGCTAACAAATCTGATAATAACGCTTCTTTTCTTGATTTAGATCTCTCGATTGAGAATGGTGAAATAATTAGCAAAATCTATGACAAGAGAGATGATTTTAATTTTGACATTGTTAATTATCCCCACTGGGATGGGATGTTCTTATGGGGTGTATGTGTTTCAACTTATTCGTTTTTCAAGAGCTTGTACTCGAGTTGAGGACTTCAATATTCGTAATGTTTGTATAACTAAAAAGCTTCTCAATCAGGGTTACCGTTGCCATAAACTTCGTAAAACCGTTGCAAATTTTTATTATTGTAACCCTGATATAAAAGCAATCTAAGGACTCTTCTGCGACAAGGACTATTACAACCTGACTTTTATGGTTAACGTCTCACACCACAATTAATTTTCCATAGGGTCCCATTGTAATGTTTTTGTTCGTGGCATAGAGATAAAAAAGATTTTGCAACATGTATTTATGCTTAAATTTTTCATTGATCCAATATCTGCATGTTATTAACTTTTAACAAATATTTACCAGATTGAACCTTTTTTAATTTCATGTAACCTATCAAAATTTAGACAAAAATACAACCCCGTGGAGATTAGACCCATGATGTGTAAAATGAGGCAGAATTAGCTAGAAATCTTATATCAACATGCGTTTCTCTGTGATCTCTTCCTAAAATGCTGTAGATTTAGAACCTGGTAAAGATAAATCAATGTATCCTGTAAAATGTAGAAAAGCGAACTTGTTTTTTTATCTACCTCCTTCATCTGTAGGGCACGAGTATTCAAGGGAGATAATAGTGGTGTGAGTCCTTAAGGTGATTTTTTTTTCTAATGATCACCTCAATAATAATTGAAAATGTATACAAATCAATTACATGCTGAAAAGTGCTAAAATGTTGATTCCAGGTTTATTGCTTTTCAAATTATTCAAGTTTTAGTGACCCAGGTTATTGGTCGAAATTCAGGCCGAGTACCTTTAATATTTTGACGGAAAATCTACAGTAGTGATAAGGATTTTGCATTTTCCTGGTCATTTGTGCTCAGCTATGTCTGAAACTTTCAAATATACATGAAAAGGCATCTCTACATCTGAATATAGCATAAAAATGATCTTTAAGAAATGATTATTGAGAAAAATGCTGAAAATAATAAACTCAAACTAAGGGTTACCCGTCAAAATTTTGATTTTCCAGGAAAAGTATCAGTCTCTCGCTTTAATTTTGACATTTTTTCAAAATAGTCTGTCTTCATTGATATGTGTGTTTGTTTTACAAGCCAATAGCTGTAAAATAATGCTAAAATTATGCTTATACCTGTATTGGTTTTGAAAATATAAATAATTTTTAGTTAAACATGGTATCAAGTAAAATTTCAGCTAATTCCTGCAATATGAAGATAACTTGAAGTTACTATACATATACGGACGGGATTTCTGAATAACCGTGTTAACTGTGTCCTAACATGTCTGAAACGTTCACAGATACACAAACAATGCTTAGAGGTGAAGGATATAAGATACCCGTTCTGCAGCTCTAAAGCGCAAGGGCTTGAGATGAATGTTGGAAATTCCCATTCTGAAGCTCTAAATTGCAAGGCATTAGAGATGAATGATGAAAGATACCTGTTCTGTAGCTCTAAAGCGCAATGCCTTAGCATTAAAGGATGAAAGATACCCGTTCTGCAGCTCTAAAGCGCAATACCTTAGAGATGATTGATGAAAATCCCATTCTGCAGCTCTAAGGCGCAATGCCTTAAGAATAACGAATAAAAGATACCCATTCTGCAGCTCTTTCTTAACGTCTCACACCACAATTAATTTTCCATAGGGTCCCATTGTAATGTTTTTGTTCGTGACATAGAGATAAAAAAGATTTTGCAACATGTATTTATGCTTAAACAACCCCGTGGAGATTAGACCCATGATGTGTAAAATGAGGCAGAATTAGCTAGAAATCTTATATCAACATGCATTTTTCTGTGATCTCTTCCTAAAATGCTGTAGATTTAGAACCTGGTAAAGATAAATCAATGTATCCTGTAAAATGTAGAAAAGCAAACTTGTTTTTTTTATCTACCTCCTTCATCTGTAGGGCACGAGTATTCACGGGAGATAATAGTGGTGTGAGTCCTGAAGTGATTTATAAACTTCGTAAGATTCTTGGTCATGATCACTTTCATACTATCTGTGTTAAACTTGTTAAAAAGTTTATCAAAAGGGTCTATCATTTTGCAACGTACTGCATGCTTGGTGGTGGACCCTTTTACAGTTCGCCACTATGCTTTCCTCTTTAATTGTACGATGACCGGACAGGCTGTGGACCCTATGGTGACGCCTACCTAAAGCCCATTGGGACGGTGGCATTTGATGTTTGTCTATGATCTTTCTTGTAATGCCCTTAATGGTTTATTCTCTTGTTGCTCTGGCTACTGCCAAGTCATTGAGAACCTTCATTGTGGCTTTCTAGGCTATTGTTTTTTTGTAATATATTTACACGAGCATATTTGTGTTTTACTTATTTTGCCTTTTGATGCTGCCTTGTTGGTTAGAGATTATATCATGGCGGGGATTTCTTTATTTACACTGTCCTGTTTTAATGGGATGACAGTAGGGTAAGTGTGAGGTTTGGTGCACACTAGAACCGGTTTAAACTCCCAGTGCCCTACATTGCCACTGACCGTTCCAAGGCAGTAGCCCTATTGTCAACCCTTTCGTGTTTGTGATGTCGTTTGCATTTATTGTTACTTTTGCCTTCTTGTTTGTCAGTTTGCGTGTTTGTTTCTGTTTTTTGTGGTTGACTGTCCTCCTTGAATGCTACTTTCCCTGTCCGATCTTTTTATATTCTTGGATACCCAAACAATAACCCCAGTGTTGAAGCAATGACCCTTAGGACTGACCTAAACTAGTCCCGAGGGACCACCTAATCTTAGGCCAGGACGTAAGGGGTATATGTCAGTCATACCACAGAGACTGAAAACAAGAAGCATTAAAGTTTATGGAAACTTAGAGCTCTCTCAGCCTAACTGTTCCACAAACATGGATTTTTCATTTAGAACATGTAGTAACAGTGCCCAAGTTAAAATTAGATGTGCAGTTTTGGAATTAGTTGTTGAAATTGGGTAGCTTAATAGACACATGCATCAGGGAGTAGTACGTTATAGGGAGAAGAAACGGGTTCATAAACGCTCTAGTTTATCGATTTATGTTGTCGCGCTAATACGCCGCCATTTACTATTTTATCGATACAGGTAAATCGATCGTAAGCGCGTTACATTTGAAAAGTCAAAATTTCAGCCAACATCTCAAATTAGGCAGTTTTTACAGCCCCTTTTTACGGCTTTCTGTTATAATCAACATCACGAAATTACTTTATTGACAAAGATAAATATGTCTACTATTCACTTTTTGTTATTATTAATGCCTAATATTACCCATACTTCGTATCTCGTTTGCAATAGCTTCACACCATTTTTAATTCTATAAAATTAAAAATTTAGCTGATATCTCAAAAGGCACATTTTCATCACCTCGTTTTAGGCTTTGTCTTATAATCACCACCATGAAATTACCTTCTTTACAAAGATAAATATGTTTACTATTCACTTTTTGTTATTATTAATGCCTAAATAACCCGTAGTCTCGTATCTCGTTTGCAATAGCTACACACTGTCACCATTTTTTATTTGGCGCAGAGTGGCGCCATCTTTGTTACACGGAACCGTCTGGTAAAATGTGCTTTTAAACATGCAAACAAATACACGCTCTGTATCAGAGGACACAATGTAAATAAATAATACTTATGTTTACATTTAGCACCTTTATTTAGTTTGTAAGTGTAATAATTTATAAGAATTTGCTGTTTTTCACACACTCGCGAAACAACTAGAAATAGTCATTTTCACGGAGTAGTGAAACACATGCGCGACAACATAAATCGGCAAAACGAGCCCGTTTCTCCTCCCTATAACGTACTCCCTGCATGCATTTTAAAGAAATTTAATCAATAAATAATTGCATGTGCAAATGAAGTTACCCAAGTAAATGTATTAGTTTCTGAAAAGTTATTAATTGTAAGGAAAATTAAGGCTCCAAGTTTAGACTCAAAAATATTCACTCCAAAAGAACATAACACAGAACAAAGTCAGAACTTTTTATTAATTTCTAAAAAGTTATTAATTGTAACGGAAAAATAAGACTTCAAATTTAGACTCCAAAAACTGACCCCACCACCCCCACCCCACCCCACCCTCACTCTATATTATATACTATGCCTATTGAGAGTAACGGAGTAACATATTTGAAGATTGGGAGCCATTGGGAGCCAGCACAGTCACCCCACCATACTCCACACCAAGACTCCACTCTATATTATATACTATGCCTATTGAGAGTAACGAACATTTTGGAAGATTGGGAGCCAGCACAGGACCGTAATCGGAATATCTCTTTGTTTTTCCATTCTACAACATGATCCGAGATGTTGCTGTTGGCATGTACCTTGAAGTAAACATATAAATTTGTAAACAACCAACAGCAGAGGAATACTTTGAATTTTTGAATTAAGATCAGCCGATCAAGTGTTATTTACATATTGCATAATACATAAATATTTTGATCAAAATAAGATAACAACTCCGCTTTAGCTCTACTGGGCAATAAACCTAACACAATTTGGATTTCTTATGAAGAAACTGGTGGCAAATGCCAAATTATATCTATTTTAAGTTGAATGAGCAAAATCTATTTTTAGGAATTAGCTACGCTGTTATATTTACTTCCATATCAGTGTCATTGTTAATAATTAAACTGTTGAAAACTCCAAAGGTAAGTTTCAGTATCTTTTACTACTCTAGATCTACCTTGTATAAGCAGGTTTATAGGTAATGTTATAAGTTAATCATAATTTATGCATCCTTGACCTAGAATCATCATAACCTAGATCACAGATGAATCGGGTGTCTGCTGGTTTTGTCCTGCTTATTCTTCTGTGATATTTTAAAAAAACTGTTTTCAAAAATGATTGACATATCAGAAATAAAATAAAAAGGAAGATATATATTGATAATTTTACACACAGTTTAATAATAATTTGGTATAAACTGATTATTTAGGTCCGTGACAATTTCCATGTAATTTACATCTAAGAGTCAACTTTCACTTTCAGTATATATTGTTTGGATGTGGGCTAAGGTGGGGTGATACTATTCCCCGGTCGATTTCCCGGTTACTTCCCGGTTAAAACCCGGTTGAAAAGGGGTGGCAAATGTGATGAGTGTGTTGATGTTTCAGATGGTCTAATGACATATATGTCTTATATATGTATTCATTTTTCCATAATCACTAAAAAAAATGTTGAGAAAAAAAAAGAAAGTAGTTTAATTAAGTGTTGAATATTGGTGTTTTTTCACAATAATTTGACTGGTTTTGGCAATTCCCGGTTCAGTTTCGGAGACAGTTAAAGGATAACAATGCCTTAATAGCTCATTATTTATTGTTTTATTTCATAATATATGGTATTATTAACTCATAACAATAATAAAAATGGAAATAAAACAGAAAATAAACGTTTTATTGCTTCGTTTCCAACACCCGTATTTCGTGTAAGAAAAGCCGTAGAAATTACAGGTGAAGCATTATTTCTGCACGTCGTGAGAAACAGTACACTATAGATTCAAGAAAACTAGATAGATCTACATAGATATTATCAGTATGTGAAACAACACATATCGAAAATATGAATTGGTTATGTTTTAAAGTGACATATAATTTCATTATAGTTTTTTGCAACAAAAATGAATGAACTGTTTAACAGGAGGAAAGTCTTCATATATGTAGCTATACATTTGTATGCGACATACACACAATAGAATAAAAATAACATTATATATAAAAGTATATGTATGTAGTACACGGATAATAATACCGTAGAGCTAACGTAACTGTAATTCGAATGATTATAATTAAGCTATAGGGTTTTTATAGAGACAAGACGGACAGGTCCAGTATTCTATCTTATTTTGGGAGACACATTGTGTATGATACCATTTTTACAATTTTTTTATTTTGACATGAAATAAGGTCGTCAACGAAATCAGGCTGTCTACAATGGCACCATAACTGTATATTTATTACCTTTGGGTTAAAACAGGACAGACTTAAATTTCTTCCACGTATTGGTTCTTTTGGGAAAGGTGTTATGCGTCCCGTTTCCAGACACTCAATTAAATGAGGACGCATTGCAGATACATTATAAATTTTTAAAATTAAAGGAAAGTGGAAAGTGACAAAGCTCTACTACATTCGTGATCGCGAATAAACCGCAATCATAGGAATGGCTGTTGTTGAACCCTAGGAATTTTTATGTTGATAAACTTATCACTTGAAGACGCATATATTTGTGATAACTGAATTTTTTAATTAATTTGATATCTTGAAGGCGTTCTCCTAAACTATCAATATAATAAACAAAATCTCTGTCTTGAACTGTTTTAAAACTCATGATCCAATGATTTGATCCATTAAAATGTATTTGGCAAGCGGGTGCTACGTGCCGATTTTTTTTTTTTTTTTGTATGTTCCATTTATTTGCATCGTCAATAAAGAACGGAGTGTTAGTTGTAGCTTTGAGGCCATTTATATGAGGAAAATCTTTTTTCAAAATTGAATTAACGGCTGTTATATGCTTATCATTTAACCAATCAAAATTTGTAATTTCGTGTTTATCCGATATTTTTAGATCTAACTCTTTTAACCACCAGTTGTCGTTTATTTGCGCGGAACTATTATTTGTATTATCAATTATAATTATTTCTTCGCCGCTTTTTTCGGGAAACATTTCAGGTAATACTAACTTCCGTCTCTTATTATTTATTGAAGTATTTTCTAAAGGTGACTCTTTTCGTTTTTTTAGAGCTAGTATTCTTATTAATGCACGTTTCTGTTTTTATTGGTGTTGAAGAATCAACCCCAAAATTAAGCGATATTTCTGCATCGTTAATAAGAGTAGTTTTATTTGGAGATTGGTTCTTTTTTACAGTTGAAATGGCAATTTTACGTTTACTTTTTGTCATTGTGACATTAACTATTTTGGATGAATTATTTGGCGTTGAAGAAACGGATCCAACAAAATTGTCCGTATTTATATTATCGTTTTTTTTATTAGAATTATTTTTTGTAGATGACATTTTCATTGATTTCGGAGTGATATTTTCAAAAGTGATATCTTCTTCTAAAATGATAGCTAATTTTGAATCCGGTGCTGGAATAACTTCATAATTAGAGGGCTTAAGCCTTTTTTGACCTAATCTTTTTTGGGAACGTGGGCGGTTTTTATATCTCATCAAACTTATTAATTTCTTTTGCTTTTTTTCGTTTAATGTATGCATTCCTATACTTTTTTTGGCGGCTAAAATATGGTAACAAGTATCGGTAGATAGACACTGACATGTTTCTTTAGGGAATAATGTAACGGCGTATTTATTTCCGCCAGTACCTTCAACAATAAAAGCACTCATTTCAGGGACAAATTTAATACACTCGTTTTTAATTACACTTTGTGCAATTGATTGATTGATTGATTTGATTTCGTACTGAACGAATATAATACAATGTCATTGTAGCAGAGCCCTAAAAATAACGGGCTACAAAACCTATCATAGAGAGAGAAAGAGAGAGAGAGAAAGAGATTTCTTACTTTGGATTTAGCTCCAGAATGTCATAAATAACGTCTGGAACTTCGACAGGAGAATAGATGCATCGTCCGCTGGCAAATTGTTGATGCCTGTGTGGACCACAACAGTCTGAAAAGAGATATCATAATGTATATCAGTGTTACTGGGTGTTCAAAGCAAATTGTTTTATTCTTCTTCTTGTGACATTTAAATCTCAGATGGAATAACGAAGTAAATTTGAAAACTTCAATAAGCAAGCAGATTTAAAGTTATAGTTAAGGTTGACGCGTGTCAGAGCACAATGATTATACATGTGTATTCCGGCCTGTCTGAAGGTGCGAATTGTCCTTTACAATATACAGCAAAATCATTTAATCCCATTACGGTAATCGAACCGGTAATAATAGACACATTTATCTAGTTAAATGAAGCTGTTAATGTAGCAGGGACATGCGACAATCTTTAATCTTTAATTATTAATAGGAATATCATAATATATCCTATTCTAATTAATCAAAGGTATTGAAATATAAATCGAGTAAAAAAGACAACAAAAAATATATATTTATTAAAAAATAGTAATATACAATAGTAATATACAGCAACAAATGATTTAATCCCATTACGTATGACACGTGTACGTTGTAATCCCTAGTTAAATGAAGCTGTTAATGTAGCAGGGACGCGCGGCAATCTTTAAGGTCTTATTACTAAGAATATCATAATATAGGTCTTATTAACGGTAATATTAATTGTAAGTAATTAAGTATGAAGAAAAAATGAATAGTAAATATAAAACACGGAAACTTACCGAAACTTTAGGAATCAGCTCTTTTACGTTTGGTAATTCCAACAAATATTCAACTTTAGATCCAGGAAAACACAAACACTGAACGTCATCTTCGACATATTGATGAAAATAACGCACTTGACTATGTCCTATAATCAAAGTCTTAGGAGCCATTTTAAACTACAGCACTAAACACGAGTAACACTAACGCAATTGTAAACTCAATTTAACATTTAATACGCATGTTATATATGGAATATGTAATCTGTTCCAATGGAATATGAAAACCATTTCTATATTTGAAGATTTATATGTGTATTTTCTTTATGGGTGTTGAAATGGGTTACCATGTTAATTACTGTACGGTCGTTATTTTGTTTACATTAAAAAAAATATTGAAAAGGATGTTTTAATCTTCCGCTTTTAATTACGCCGTCACTTGTACTTTAATCATCACAAACAGAACACAGTCGCACGAACTGATTGAATTAAGTGTAATGTTTTATATTGAGGTACTGTTTGTTTGTCAGCTTAATTTGGTTTCTTTTAAGTTTTCAATTTGAAGTTTGAAGAGTAATTTCATAATTAAACCAGTTGTACACTTAAACAAAGCCATGATCGGGAAACAAACATTTAACACTTTTGAATAACATGTATTGATAAGTACTAATGAAGAATACTAATAATATTACAATTGTTACATTATACTTTTATTAGAAATTACAATAAGAGTTTCAGGCTCAATAACATATAGTTTCATACCCATTAACATTTAAGTGGATAAAAGCATTCAAGCTGTAAAATTGAAATAATACAATATAATAAATACAACATTGGGAATAAGGTTTTAAAAATCTGTTTCTCACGACGTGCAGAAATAACGCTTCACCTGTAATTTCTACGGCTTTCCTTACACGAAATACAGGTGTTGGAAATGAAGCAATAACACGTTTATTTTCTGTTTTATTCTATTTTTATTATTGGTATGTGTTAATAATACCATATATTATGAAATAAAACAATAACTTATAAATTATTAAGGCATTGTTATCCTTTAAATGTATCAGAAACTGAACCGGGAATTGCCAAAACCAGTCAAATTATCGTGAAAAAACACCAATATTCAACACTTAATTAAACTACTTTCTTTTTTTTTCTCAACATTTTTTTTAATGATTATGGAAAAATGAATACATATATAAGACATATATGTCATTAAAACATCTGAAACATCAACACACTCATCACATTTGCCACCCCTTTCCAACCGGGTTTTAACCGGGAAGTAACCGGGAATTCGACCGGGGAATAGTATCACCCGCTAAGGTGACAGACCAGTTTTGTTTGGGTCGGAAAACATATTATTGTATACTTCCATATTGTCCCATTTAGTTTGCATTGAGCTAAGTGTGCAATATTCTAGAAATTGATAAAATAATTGAAATGGTCACTCACCAACTGTTTTAACGTTATCGAATGGTAAACAAACTTTAAAAAATCGCTTGATGTTTTTAATGACGTCATCCGACGTCGACGTCGTTTTCGCGCAAAATAATCATCCACACAAAATGAAACTTAATGACAAGATAGGAATTCCATCAAAAGCTATAAAAATAACACAAATACAATGAAAAGTAATAGTCATACAATTAACATTGATCGAAAACAATATGAAAGTATACAATAAAAAGGTTATTGAATTTGTATGGCTAAATATTACTTGGAACGAGTTGTATTGGCGCAGGACGACTCGCTAAATTCAATAACCTATAATATTAGCTAAAAGTTCTAGGTTTCATTGTACTTTTGTTTGGTGTATGCTCAACTTGTTTTGCAAATAAAAACATGATCTAATATTAAATGATGGTAAACAAATGTATGACAATGAGTCTTGGGCAAGACACTAAATTCCATCATCCATCAGATGGGGTGGTAAAACGTGTGGTACCAGTGTTTTTTTTAAGAGTAATTGACTTCCCGTCCTCAAAAAGTATGTTTTTCCCCTTTTTTTTTTACTTTTAAATGTTTCTTCAGTTGAACATCCATAACATGTCCATCAAACATGTTATTGATGTGGATTTAATATTAAATGAAAGACTGAGACTTAATACATATAAAAAAAACTAACTTTCTTCTTATATTAACATTGTCAAAGTTCCCCGCTTCTTCCATTTCACGTCAAATTTTTCCCCTCTAAAGGGCCCAACCCCCTTCCCCCTAAAGTAAAAAAAAAATGGGTACCATGTATGGGAATCACAGGGATGAAGCTTAACATTTTTGGATTAGGAGCTGGCAAAAGTTAGGGGCCTAGCTTCAGAATCCGTAGCCTAGATTGTCGAATATCACTTTACGCATGGTGTTAGTATACTTATGTATACGTATATACTCCCTGCTTTATTATGCCCCTGAAGGGTGGCATATAGAAGTTGCACCGTCCTTCGATTAGTCAATCCGTTTGTTCGTTCATTCGTTCGTCCCTACAATCATGCCTGGTTAATAACTCTGACAATAATGGACGGATTTTCAAATAACTTGGCACAAATGCTCACCACAACAAGACGATGTGTCTCGCACAAAATTCAGGTCCTTGGCTCCAAGGTCAAGGTCACACTTAGAGGTCAAAGGTCAAAACGAAGTGCTTTTGTGTCCGGTTAATAACTCTAACATTCATTGACAGATTTTCAAATCACTTGGCACAAGTGCTCACCACAACAACACGATGTGTCGCGCACAAAACCCAGGTTCGTGGCTTCAAGGTCAAGGTCACATTTAGAGGTCTAAGGTCAAATCGTATCCGAATAACTTTGCATTCCTTGGCGGATTTTGAAATAACGTCACAAGTTCTCACCACAACAACATCATGTGTCGCGAACAAAATCAGGGTCCCTGACTCTAAGGTCAAGGTCATACTTAGAGGTCAAAGGTCAAATCATGTCCGGTGAATAACTCTGGCATTCCTTGATGGATTTTGAAATAACTTGGCACAAGTGCTCACCACAACAACATGATGCGCACAACATCCATGTCCATGGCTCCAAGGTCAAGGTCACACTTAGAGGTCAAAGGTCAGATCGTGTCCAGTCAGTAACTCTGGCATTCCTGGACGGATTTTTAAATAACTTGCACAAGTGTTCACCACAACAAAACAAGATAATATTAACATAGTTTTAAAATTCATATATGATACTGTTCTGTCAAATTATTCTCTCCATACATGTATTACTGACGAATTCTAAAAGCGCCACACTTTATTAGTCGAAGTGCCGCTTCAAATTATAACGCGAATAATGATGTAATGTTTATGGTGATGTGTAAACTAGACAAACCATGTCTGTTTTAATGTTGATTTTATACCAGCAAATGTTACTTGTCCTCATGGACATCGGATTTACATTATCATTCGAAGCGCAAAGGACCATAACACGCAGTTTAGTGAGAAACCGTACATTGCAACATTTCTAACATTGTCTTGTTTTCGCAGTGAAAATGAGAGTGTGAAAATAAAAAATAAAAGTTTATTTTGTTATTATTTAGTTCAGGGTTTGTCTATTTATTTCTGCCAAATATTACGTAGTTCACGGGACTTCTTGGCTTGGAGATATCGGTAGTTCAAGACAAATTATTCCTTGGTCCAAACTAGACCAGATTTTTTTTCCAATCACCAGCTGGGCAATTTTCTTGTGAATTCAACTCGCCCATGCAGAAAATCACTCGCACTGGGCTACTGGGCGCCAGTTAAGCTTCATCCCTGGAATCAATCCACCAACTTGACCAAGCATGTTAAAGAACCATCGAAATTTATTTTATTAGTTAGAGTAAGGCAACTTCCCAGATTCATATGTATTCTTCCCCTTTATCTCCAGGTTGCTCTAAATTACCTATACAATGTGTTGATTAGCCATTAAACAACAGTTGAACATTACAATTCATCAGATTTCACAGGTGGATTGGCTATGGTGAGAGGATGTACATGTAGGGGCAATATGTCCCTGATTATCAGCTTAATAACTCTTCAACTTCTGCAACCACATTCATTAAACTTCACAAGTATACTCAATCATGAAAAACTTATCCATACAAGGGCTTTTTCCTTCTATAACAGGAGCCGAAATTCGGCTACTTCACAATTCAAAATTGGTCATTTTTTTTCAACTGTTGTCGATTTTTTCACAAAATTAATTGGTAAACAACATTTCCCCATCAAACTTTCTCATATTGTTTTGTTTTGGATACATTTACAGTATGAAGTTTATCTAAAATGTTCCATATTATGCTGAATAATTGTACATTTGTTTTATAGTGTCCTCCTTCCACAAAAACAATGTATGCATGTATTGAGTAATATCACTTTTAACAATGAATCTTTCAATACTTTTTTTCACAAAAATCAGACAGTTATCACACTTTTTTCCTGCTTATAACCCATTGTTGTGTGGTCAATAGGTCGTTGATCAAGGATGACCTGATCATGAACAACCTTGTCCTTGTCAACTGTCCACAGTGACAAGATGAGCCCTATTTATTTTGAGGGTCAGTAGGTCAAAGGTCAAGGTCACCATGACCACCATGACCCAATCATTTAAAAATTGTGTCTGCATGATAACTGTTAAACCTCTGTTGCAACCTTCATCAAACACAGGTAGATTTACCACATTAACAGGATGACCCCTATTCATTTGAAGTCAGAAGGTCAGATGTCAAGGTCAGCATGATACAATAATGAAAACCTTATCCATATGGCAACTTTTCAACCTATGTAGCCACACTTGTCATATTTCAAAGACTCGGTGTCACAATTAAGTGTATTGATCCCTATTAATTTCAAGTCAAGGTCACCATGGCCTGTTATAAAAATTCTAATGACTTTTTAGCGCGACTATTCGAAGAATAAGAGAGCTTATGTAATCACCCCGACGTCGGCGTCCCACATCAAGGTTTGCATGTAAACTGTGTTTACATGTCTATATTTCTTACATTTCTTATCCATAGCACAACCAAATTTGGCCATGGGCTTCCTTATAACATTATCTTAAGGACTACTGCATAAGCAATTCTTGTTCCTGTAACCCCTTGGCTCCCATGGAACCCAAATTATGATTAGCCCTTAAAATGTGTTCACATCAAATTTTGCGTGTAAGCTGTGTTAACAGGTCTATATCCTCTTACATTTTTTGTCCTACATGTAGCTCAACTAAATGTGGGAATTGGTTTTGTTATAGTATGTTGTAAAGGGTTGCGTAAGGAATTTTTGTCTTCTGCAATTTCTGGGCTCACATGGAACCCAAATTGTGAAGGCCCATAAAATGTGCAATAAAGGAAGATCTAGGTTTGCATGTAAGCTGTTTGTATATATCTATAATTTTGATTTGGGATTTCTTATAGCATTATTCATACTTCACTGATATTGGGGCATGGGCTCCCTCCTCCCCTCACCCCGCCCCCACTCCCACCCCCTTCCACATTTTTTTTTTTTTTACATATTTCTGTGTTGTTTTAGTCAATTCTTACACATATATGTTGGCCCCTCCACCCCACACCCCTGCCTCTCCCCCCCCCCCCCCCCCCCACTCCCCCTCCACATGAAACAATTTTTATTTTTTTTCATATTTCTGTGTTGTTTTAGTCAATTCTTACACATATTGTTGCCCCCTCCCCCCATTTTGGGGCATGGGCTCCCTCCTTCAAGAACCCCCGCACGTTTTTTTTTTTACATATTTCTGTGTTGTTTTGGTCAATTATTACATAATGCTATGTTGCCCTAGTCCCCCACCCCCCTGCCCGCCTTCCCCCCAAACCCTCACCGTCGTTTTTTTTTCTTCATATTTCTCTGTTTTTTTTTTGTCAATTCTTACACATATAGCTATGTTGGCCCTTCCCCAGCCCAACTGCGTCCCCGCACGCCTCTCTAATTTTTTCTTTTTTTTTTACGTATTTACACATAATTATAGCTATGTTGCCCCCCTCCCTCCAAGCTCCCTCACTTGAAACTGTTTTTTTTTTACATATTTCTGTGATGTTTTGGTCAATTCTTACACTTATAGCTATGTTGTAAAATTTGCTTGTTGATGGTGGGATATGGACTTTAAATTTAAATAAAATTTGATCGTCAAGAGTAGGATAATGCTATTATTTCAATGTTACACTAGTCTCAGCCTGTCAAGACCAATATCATGCATATGTCTTACTTGCAGATATAGGTCTGGGCAAATAAGTCCGATTAAAGCACCCACTAACGATTAGCCGAATTTATTTGCACATTTTTCACGCACGTAAAATCAACGTTAGTGTGACGTCATGTTGTAAATAAATATACAACGTCAATTTTTGATGTACCAGTTGCACCTTGCTGCTTCGCATAAGCTAAAAATAAGAAATTAATATTAACTTGAAAATATGTTTTTGAAAGTCTTAAAACATCCTTTTTTCCCCCAGACCCTGGTTCTGATCTGCGTAGCATAGCGTAGTGAAAACATAAGACGTGGGCCGGTTGACTAATGCACCTATATCGTCATATTTTTTTGGAACTCTGTACTTACCTTGACAGAACATATTTTGATCTAAATCAAAGTTTGTTTCATTTCAGAAACAGTTTGAGGTGTTGAAGTAACTACTATACAAAACAAAGATGGATTTTGGCTCAGACTACGTGTATATGTACGCTAATGCAGACTTCGAATACATATCCGACGAGGAATATGAAGCTGGCATGAACATCAGGTGACAAATAGCACAAGTTTAATTTTTCAACTTTTTGTATCCAAAGTCAAAAAAAAAGAAAAAAGAAAAAAGTTCCATCTTTTGTATACTCGTTAGAGGCCAGTTTCCGTCCAAGCCCAGTTTCCGTCATTCTCATTTAAAAAACGTTTTTACACTGCAAATTACTCACGCGATGTCATTTATTATCAGGCGTTTATAGCTGAAGATTGGAAACAGGAAAAACAACCAAAAGGTAAATCAACGGTACAAAACGAAAGGGATTTCTCTGAAAAATGTGTTTACTTCCTTATATGGCGTTGGGTATGCGCGCGCATATTGCCGCGTAATAAACTATTACAAAAATAAGACTGTAATGACGTCATATTTTTACCACTCTTCAGTGGACGCAGTTAAATATACTGTGATTATATAGATTAACCAAAGAAAAGCAAATCATACAACCTGTATCTGTTTGGTTACCCATCTTTACAGTGCAAAATGTCGTCGTAAATGCGTTACCAGACGCATTGTTATAACGATCGGGGTGACTGATGGAACAACGCAAACATACAATTTTTTACAATGAAATTGTTGAATAGACTTGCAAACAAGTTTCTAATTCATAAAAGTTTACTGTATCTTGACCTAGTTGAATCTATCACTCGATAAAATACATGACGGAAACTGGGCTTGTAAGCACAATGATTTCTCAGTTTTAGTCTATTTAAAACAAGGTCACGTGCCACTTCGATAATTTATATAAACAAAATGCTTTGGTATCAAATTTCCAGGAAGAGGTAACCTAATAGAAAATAGAGTAAAAATTGTCAAGATCAATAGATTTGTCTGAAAAATTAGTTTATGTTAACATAAGTGACAGAAAGTGGCCCCCGGCGAGTAACCCTATTTTTTTATATTTGTTTTATAGATCAAGTTTTATAAGAGTGCCCCCTTAACATTTTGCATAGGGCCTGGTGCTGCTATTCGGGGAAATACGGTAAACACTTTGTTCCCATTTAGTGACAATTACAGTTATCAGGTTTTATTCACATGAGTTTTATTTCACTTATATTTATCGCATTATTAAAAACAATAAACAGGACATATTTTACAAACCCTCCTTTGGTGGGGATCAGATGTGGATACCTGTTTGGTGGGGATCAGATGTAGATACCTGTTTGTGGGGGATCAGATGTGGATACCTGTTTGGTGGGGATCAGACGTGGATACCTGTTTGGGGGGATCAGATGTGGATACCTGTTTGGTGGGGATCAGATGTGGATACCTGTTTGGTGGGGATCAGATGTGGATACCTGTTTGGTGGGGATCAGATGTTTCATGGATCCCTTAAAGTGATGACCATTGTTACACAGATCTCCAAAATTTAAGTGTTTTTTGTTGTTGTTTTTTTACGGGGGTGGGGGTGGGCACTGTTCCATAGATCTCTAAAATTAGACATTTCCTCCATTCTTGGATCCTGTAAAGGGAATGTAGCAACACAGCCAAACCATAATTTGAAATTATGACATCATAGTTCTCAAAATGGTGGCTTCCATATCCGTTTTAGAACAACCTTGAAATGGTCATATCTTTTTTGTAAAACATCCAATTTTGATAATTATTACACCCTTTACCAAGTTTTTCAGAACTCTCAATAATAAAGCTTGGCTGTAGCATGACATTCCATTTAAAGTAATTGGCCATGTTACCCAGATCAATAAAAAAAAACACGAGAGGGCCTCATAGATAAATTATATAGCGATTATTCAACCGCCGAATTTATTCGCACATTTTTCACGCACGTAATTATACGGAAATCCTTCAAGAGATGGTAGAACACCGCATAATCATCTATTTATAGCTCTGCTGGTCGAAGGCCAGATGAACTTATCGTCATCTGTCGTTCCGCCTGTTAACTTTTGCCCCGTTAAGATGATAGGGCCTTTATTTTTCATCCGATCTTTATCAGACTGGGCTATTGACCTGCATCGATGAAAGTGAATGCATGTCTGAAATAACGGGAGATGTTATGAAAACAACACCAAAGACTAATAACCTAACCAAGTTTTTTAAAAAATAACAATCAAATTACACGCTTGACTGGTAATGGCACCGTTTGTTTGTTTATCCGTCTGAAACATTTGTGGCTCAGCAATACCTTCGAAAGTACAGAAGGGACTTTAATGAAACTTCACACAAATGTTAATCACAATGAGAAGGTATCAGATTCATAACTCAAAGGTCAAGGTCACGCTTGCAAGTCATATTAGTCAAAATCGTTTCAGCCATAGCGTTGAAAGTACTGAAGAGAATTTTATAGTGAAACTCCTAGGGGTAGCACGATTCACCTCGGAAAGCAAAAGGTCCGTTAATATGACAAAGGTTTCAATAAATGTTTTGTTTGTTTGTTTGTAACAGACAGAAGTCGAGCGTGTGTTACTATAAATAGATTTTAAAATCTATTGCTTGGGGTTCATTACACTTCATGTTACACTTTCTGTCTTTCTTCTTTTTTTTGTTCAATTCCAAACCCTGTACTGGGGGTATCGTTCTTCTTCTTTCTTTTTATATTTTATTAATATATACATATATATTTTAATTATTTGTTTTACTTTAAAAACCTGTATTGGGGACATATGATAAGACTTAGGTTTACAGTTGTCAAACAGAAAAGTTAGCAATACCTTTAACGTGCACGGGGTATGGCTCTCCCTGCAATGGGATCGGCGGCTTTACATGTTAACACTATAATTGTGTTGATGAGCCGTTTAAAACATTCAATTAAATATTTCGTCACTTCTCACTCTTCCCGACTTCTTGCATCATGTCTTTTCATTTTTTCATGACTTTAAACACCACAAGGTCTAATTCAAGAAGTGAAAAGTATGCTTGTCAGATTTTAGTGGAGGCCTCTCGCCAACAAACACACTATCAGACTCACACTCCACTTCCACCCTCCTTGGGATTTGCATTTCGTAAAAAGTAATGTTTACATACATGCAGTAACACTTAGAATTACAGAAAGCAATTCCATCGAACTACACAAAAACATTTAGAAGGATCAGATTATTTACATTGACCATGATGTTGTAACAATAACCCTAGCATTTTAACCCTTAAACCCGCTAAGCACGACTATAATAGCCTTTGCATTCATTGTAAACCCAGAGCGAGTAACTCGCAGGCTGATCAGGGTTTACAATATCTGGCAAAAATAATAATAATTAATATGTACCTGTGTTATATCGGTGAATAAAATACAGTTAGGAGTTCGGATGTGTAGTAATTAAATCACGAGTGCTTTAGAACGAGTGATTTAATTATTCGCAAACCGAACGACTAACTGTATTTTATTCACCGATAAAATACAGGTACGTATTTATTATTTCGATTCTAACACAACAATAACCCCATTGTTTACGCTATTGTTGGGGCACTATATATTATCTCGGAGGTCAAGGTAATCATGAGGCTGCTATGTTTTCAGGCTGTTCCATTGGGCGCCTCCGTATGCAGAGTTCTGCGTTTCAGTACACTAGTAGTTACGTGACAAACAATTAAGTCATTGCTTACGTCATATAGCTTGCGATGTATGACGTCAAACGTTCTCAGCTTGTTCAAGATGCTTATTAAAGTTATATGTCTACTGATGCATATGATGGGTTTATATCGGGGGAGTGCATGGTTTGGGAGCATGGCAAGTTTGTTGTAATTAACATGTCATTAAACTTACTGTTGAGTTTGTCTTCGTGACGTATATTTACCAAGTGACGTCATGTAATTAACGTGCGCTTCCAACAGATGAAATTTATGCGTGGGAATTAATGGAACAGCTGTATTTTATCGTAGAATAACATACAGCTGTCTCTTTTCTTTGTGTTTATGAAATATTTTTATCGTAGAATAACATACAGCTGTCTCTTTTCTTTGTGTATATGAAATGACATCATCAGAACGAATTATGGATTTAGTACATTGTGGGAATCGATGTTTAATTGATCATTGATGAATATTATGACTGATAATGTTACGATTTTTTTTCAGTGACTCGGATTCAGACTCAGATGAGGCCATTTTTTCTGTGACATCTGATTCTGTTGCGCTACCCTCCTCCATCAACATCAGCCTTTGGGTGGATTTTTCACCTCTCAACCCCCACCACACAGTGCCGTCATCCACAGCGGGACCTGTCAGTACAGGAGAAAGTCACTTGTTTTGCAAAAGAATTGAGCCAACAGGTAAATATTTACATGTACATGTCCTTTTCTGTGATGTTACCTCTGTAAAGAGTTTGAGTCAACCCTTTTTTTGTCAGAAAATGCTCTGGCTCTTTCAATCTTGCTTTTCAGGGCATTTTTAACCTCTTTACGTGGGACTGAAATTTAGCCCATTCCCAGTTGCAAAAACTATACCGGTATTCCAAATTCTGGGGAAAAATGTACCAATAATACAAGTGACAGGCCTTTTCCATACTAAAACATACATTTTAATTAAAATTTTCCTTTAGGCCTAAAAAAACAATAGTAATGTTTCCTGTTACAAGCCCAAAAAAACGGGGTCAGATTTTTTTTACGGGTACTCATAAAATATTAAGGGTTCCGGGAAAATTCCTAAATTCCTACCCCAAATCGTGTTGGTGTAGCTGTCCAGTGCATTGCGGTGTACAGTAGCTTATGTTAACAACGCGATTTTCGCAATAGGTCGATCTGCTTCTCGCTAGTGCGCTCAATTTTGGATGTTTAAAAATAGAGGTATCACGTGATATGTATTCCGGGGTAACCCCTTCCAAAAATAGTATATTTTCATCCATTGAAATCTTCTGAATCGTAGAAAATCCATCATTTATCATAGTTTTAAAATAATATTTAATCTTAGAAATTTCAAACAAACATAATATTTGTAAGAATCAAGCTTATGGCTAGCGGAAATGTGCTGTGAAAAAAAAATTATGATAATATTGAATGCAAATGGCAGACATTTTGTTTAATTCGCGAATGTGGGTCACAGGTAAAACGCATGTATAACACACTATTCAATCGATTTTGAATTTGTTTCTTCACAACTAGTAAATTAAAACATTTATCTTGAGATTTATGATGTTTTTGACTTTGTATGCTTGATTCTGATGAGAAAAGCAAACTTCAGATCGACAACTTTCAGGCCTTAAAAAATATTCCCATAAATTTGCAATAAAATACATGAGAAAAAAATCAACCTAATGAAAAGATCTTCATAGTAGTGAAAAATAAGTCCGTCTGTTTTAAATCATTTTAAAAACAAATTATGCCTGTTTTACATCATTTTGAACAATTTTGTCCGGTTTTAGTTCATCTAAAAACAAATCAGGTCTGTTTTGCATATTTTGTACACTGTTTTTACGCCAACAAATATATGCAAAGTATATTTGTTACAACACCCACAAATATAAACCAACCTTTCTGTATCATACTGCCATTTATGTAGCAAGTTAGCGCTTTAAGGTAAATTTGTCATTCACTACCAGCATTTAAAACCACATAAACATCCAACAAATATGAATCAGTTCTTATATTTTCGTCATTTTCCCGTCGCTATAGTACCAACAATAGCGTGCCTTGGGAGAATGATAATGATATAAAAAAAAAGTGCAGGGGAGACAACTACTGCCAGTGTATTTTCAGGCAGTGGGATAACCATTTTCTATTGACACACACTGGATGCATGCACAGTAGCTCCACCTCCTTGAAGTTTATTCAAAATTAGAAGTTGTTTTTTCTAACAGAAAGTATCAAGTGAATGTAAATATTTTGAATTGAACTGTAAATAGCCTGTTTTAATATGTTTTCATGCATATTCATCTACCGTATGTATTTTATTTTCATGTTTTAAATGTATGAGTTTCAAAGGGCCATATGCATTATATTGTTAACACAACACATGGGTTGAATTAGATTTGTGAAATGCAACAGTTAGTAGTGTAACAGTTAATGTAGTTAATGTAACAGTTAATGTAACAGTTAATGTAACAGTTAATGTAACAGTTAATGTAACAATTAATGTAACAGTTAATGTAACAGTTAATGTAACAGTTAATGTAACAGTTAATGTAACAATTAATGTAACAGTTAATGTAACAATTAATGTAACATTTAATGTAACAGTTAATGTAACAGTTAATGTAACAGTTAATGTAGTTAATGTAACAGTTAATGTAACAGTTAATGTAACAAATGATGACTTTAATGATTATAATTTCTCCACCAGAGGAACATAGTGGAGTACCACCTCCACCACTACCCCGACGCCCAACTCCGGCACACAGAAGCAATGAAGAGAAGAGTAGGAAGCGTATTCACCATTGGAGATCAAATACTGGTGGAGGTATGGCTCAGTGCTAGAGATTATTTTAAATTACTTGCAGCAGGGCTCAGGAAATTTCTGGGTGTGGACCAAAAAATTAAATAGTAAAAATGCAAAAAAGATATACCAAGCTGACATCTCCAGAAATTGTTTGTTACTTGATTATTTTCCCAGGCGATAATTGATCATGAATATAATGTGTGATGGTCCGTTGATCTTAAAGGGACACACGGCAATCTTGATTTACTGATCTTGACTTAGCAGTCACAATGTCGTCTAGGTCTATGTGTGTCAGTTTTTTAGCCTGTCCGTCCGTCCTTTAGTCATCATAATGTTTCTTGTATGCACCTAACATCATGTGCAAAATGTCTGATCGCTATTATGGTCTCCGGTACGACATGCATCCCACATTGTTAATGACATTAATTACATTAAATATTAAGTATTTAATGAATATCTCTTGGGATTGACATTAGTCTTGGTCAAATAAAAATCTGGAATTTTTCATAATAGTGCTCAACATGTAGGCCGTGGCCTTCTAGTTTTAGTCAAAATGATACTGGAAATAAATCAAGACGCTAATTTTAATGCTTGATCTGAATCAAAATTGCTTTGTGTCCCTTAAAACAGTCACAAGAAGCAGTTTATTGGCAGACGTATAAACAACTGTTCATGGCCTGCCATTGCAAGTGAATCAGACAGTACCAGCCCGCCCCATATAAATGCTTTTTGTAACGCTCCATTTAGCTCGATTGAGTTTAGACATTAAGATAATTTTTAACACAGTGGCCATGTATTCAGTTATGGTGTAAATTAAATGGCATGAAATGATCACTGCACAGAGATTGTTGTTTTAGCATATGATTGTAACTATGTACTTATGTCTTTGAAAACATATAAAGAATTTTAAAATATTTCCTGTCAAATCACGCAATTAAAATCCTTTCTCAAATATCAACTAACAAGATGGAGTTCAACTCATGATTTAAACAAAACAAAGAATCAATGAAAAGTTTTTAAATATGCAGTTATCTTTCTTAAGCTTCCATTTGCAGTTTATGGAATAATTTTTAGAAATGTGCTGTTTTGCAAAAAAATATATGGGGATAGATGAGTGAAATTATTTAAAACAGGCATATCAATTGGCCTGTGTCCCTTTAATATATAATTTTTGTATGAGATGGTGAACTTTCTGGCTAATTGGCTTAAAGGGACACACAGCAATCTTGAAGTATTTATATCAAGCATTAAAAATTAGCACCTGCATTTATTTATCTGATATCATTTTGACACTAAACGTGCTTGCATATTTAAAAAGCTAATAAAATCGAAAAATAAATTGTATTGAAATTTCAAATAATTATTATTAATGATTTGCAAATGTGGAAGTTATGTATAAAAGTAATGGGGCACCATGAGTTTTAAAAAAAATCATGATTTCTGAGTATCGCTTTAAAGGGACACATGGCAATCTTGAGTTTTATTCAAACATTAAAATTTGCTCCTCGGTTTAGTTATCCTGCGTCATTTTGACTTCAAAACTGCTTGCATATAATTAAATAAAAACATTCAGATTTCAACTTTCTTCACTATTTTACCAAATTTTTAAATATATTACTGGAATATTATAAAAAGTTAGTAATATGCAAAAATAATATGCTTTGAACTATTCTAACAATTAATATTAATGTTTGAACAAATGCAAGTCAAGAGGAAAACTAACGGGATGCCGTGAGTTTTTAAAAAATCAAGATTGCCGGTGTCCCTTTAATGTTAAAGTTGTTTATTATACCCCCACTTTCACAAAGTTAAGTAGGGGCTATATAGGAATCACGTTGTCTGTAAAGTCCCGTCGTCTCATGTAACACATTTTTGTCCTGTCGCGTTTGTCCCGTAACACATTTTTATTACTAGCATTTCTCAAACAGTTTTGAATGGGTTGTTCCCAAACTTCATAATACACATAACAACAGATGACCTAATGTCCCTAATCACCCGTTGTTGATTGCCCTAATTTATTACAGAGTTAAATGTGACTAATGTTGAATTATTGCTAAGACTAAATTAAAACATGTGTTGAACAGCAGAATTTTCAAGGTTTATTATTAACATTTCACATTTCAGGAGCCCCACCACACCCTCAAGGTAAAGGTCAGAGGGTGCGACAAGGGGACACAAATATTGTGTCGGTCAAGTTTAACAAACTTATTGCCCCGAGCAACATGCACGCTGGTGACCCACAGCCCTGCTCCGGGTGTGGGGCAATCCTATCCAAGATCAGTAAGGTCACCTCTGAGGGAGATGAGAAGGTAAACATCAGTTTATTTAATTAAATGCATCAGTGTTTAGATTAAATGCTTCAGTCTTTAGATATCATCAATATTGATATAAAATTATGTTATGAAATACATCAGTGTTTATATTGAATAGAGCCTGGATACAGATTAATATCACCTAGCCTCTATGTGAAGCGTTGCTTTGATTAATATCCTAATTGTAATATTGTGCATTATTGACCATTCGAAAGTGAGTGCTACATGTATGTTTTTGCTGTGCAAAATTGCGCTTAAAAACGACACACGACAATCTTGCAGTTTATCGAGTATTCAAATTAGTATTTCGAAGAAGTGGGGGCTTTATAGGAATCCGTCGCGTCCCGTCCCGTCGTGTCCCGTAGGTCCCGTCCCGTCACGTCCCATTTCATTATTTAACAGATAATAGTTACATGGTTGCATATTTGCTTTTCATTTTTGGTGTGATGTGAAAATATATTATGAAAACCACATAAGGTTGCATTCCACTAATTATACAGACTTCATAAAGTTACACCCCACTTATTTTTACACATGATTCCGTTAAGTTTTTAATTATTTGTCCTGTTATTCAATAGATAATGGTTTCATATTCAAGATGGCCACTACGGCTAAAAATAAATTTTCAAAAAACAAATTTGTAGCGACTACTTCTTGAAAACTATAAGTGATATTGATATGGGACTTTTTCTGAAATGATCAGCACATGACAGGGAGCATGAAGCAGACACAACATGGATTATGTATATATGTACATATTAAGTTAAATTATTTTTAAGAAATGGTGACGCGCTGGCGCTGGAAAATAATAAAAATTAAAATGATCAGCATGACATGATGTTGGTCCTTGTCGAAAGTCGTTTTGATTCGACATTAAACATGGCTGTCAGCGGCCATCTTTGTTTACATAGAGTTATCTAGTAAAAACTTGTAGCGACTACTCCTCTGTAACTACTCGACGGATTTTCATGAAACTTCACAGGAATGTTGCTCTTGATGTCTTATTGATCTAGCAAAATTTCAGGTCAGCCGGAAATACAAGATGGCCACCATGGCTAAAAATAGATTTTCAAAATACAAATTTGTAACGACTACTTCTTGAAAACTGTAAGTGATATTGATATTGGACTTTTTCTAAAATGATCAGTATGACATGATGTTGATCCTTGTCAAAAATATTTTGATTTGACTTTAACCATGGTCAAATCTTTATTTACATAGTGTTATATAATGAAAACTTGTAGTGACTACTCCTCTGAAACTACTTGACGGATTTTCATGAAACTTCACAGGAATTCTGATCTAGCTATCAATATCATTGACCTCTTGTTAATATTTTGCAATCAAAATTAGAGTAAAATCTTAAAATCCCAAACATATCTGAATAGCTCTGAACCACTTGTGTTTGAAGCCAATAATTCAAAGGGGACTTAATGCAGACTATTTTATTTGATTGATATCTTGAGTTGTCTCAAATAGTATAAATGTGAACAAACATAAGGACTTAGCCAGTCTAAAACAAGAATATTGTGTGCTTTTTATTAGCTTTTTTGATAGAACTTGATATTAAACTGGGATATATGCAGGAATAATGAGATGAGACTTAGGGGAATCAAGTTCTCATATCACACATACAATGTCATGTACATTACAGGTATGGGTGTGTGAATACTGCAGTGTGAGGAACCTTATAGACATGGAAGAAGAAGAGATTCCTGCTGACCAGGATGTCACATTTATGTTGGAGCCCGCCCTCTCTACCATGGCCAGCGGTCCATCAGGCATGGATGAATCACTTGTAGTATTCTGTGTGGATGTGTCTGGTAGCATGTGTGTCACAACAGAGGTATACTTGACAAACTTACAGGATATGTTTAAGTGATGCTTTGTAAATTTGTTGTACTAATTATAATTTGTATGACCCCACCATATAGTGGGGTGGGAGGTTTATAGTGTTGTCCTTGTCAGTCCGTATGTTACACTTTGCAAACAAATTGTCTATTTTTGGGTAAATTTAACCAGTGTTGGGAATCGGACTTGAACAAATGAATTGATTAATCGGTCTTCTTAGACAATCGATTACCGATTTAAATTGCAATTAATTAATAATAGGGGATTTGTCTAATAACCTAAATAACTATTTATAGGTTAAATAGGTTAGATATATGGCAAAAAGGGGTGCAAGACGTGTCGTACTATGGACGTTTCATACCCTGTTTTGGGTACGAAACGTCCAATGCCAAAATTGGGTACGAAATGTCCAGGGTTTGAAACGTCCTAGGTACGGAACGTCAATATTTCGCAAAAAGAAACCAGTTTGGATCCTAAGGAGCTTTTATGTCTATTTGATATTGCATAAACATTTGAAAACTCATAAAAGCTACGAGACTAGCTAACTATTTCATAGACACCAGACATTAAAAAGAGGCAATGGTCGCTAAACGAGAAGTTCTTCCTTGAAAGGAGACAACATATTTAAACAAGAAGTATTCATAATTTTAATAAAGCATCATCAAAATAAACGGACCAATCAGTGACCCGAAGTCTGACGCACATCTAAATGCTGGTAGGTGATAGACTCCGTCTTTATCCTAGATGTGCAATCAAGTTAACTGTTAAAATTAAGGTATTCCCTTGTGATTATTTTAAAACCCACTGCAAATGTCATGTACATTTATGCAAATTGATTCAATATAATTATGTACCTTTCAAAATGAAATCTTGAAAATTATCACCTTTTTTACACTTTTTTACTCTATGAAAGATTTTTATTTTACTATGGAACCTAAGGATAAAAACCGAGTAACACACATTTTATCACCTAGTGAAAATAAGGTAATATCTCAACATTTTGGCAATGGAAAATTATGAGGTCAAACCAGTTTCTAAACCGTCATACCTTTTATCTTCAATATTGGTCATAATATCCTTTTTTTAAATACACTGATTTGCACAGCTTATTTTCCCTTATACTGTCCTTCTGTTCTTGTGCAAAAAAACTCAAAAAAATAAAACCAACAAACTCTGGCTTCTTTATTTTTGTCTCGCCTTTTCGAGAGAAAAAAAGAGACATACGAGGGGTGTTCGAAAAGTATCAGGAAAGGTGTCATAACTTATTTAATTATATGGTTTTGAAGTCGAAATTTTAGCCAGCGATACCTTGATAAGTATTGTATCGAATGTAAAATAGAGAAATAAAGTGATAGCTAAACTGCACAATACACAGTAACTATGGTAACGTCGGGTTGCATTGAGCGGGGCAAATTTGACAAATCTTGAAAAAAGTCTGACATTTACGTGTCTTTAAAGAGCTCATACAGGTATATTCCCAACGTCAAACACTGCCAAAATATACATGCCGCTTCCGCGACATTTCGCCAAGGCGTACGTGACGTTATGGGCTAAAATATGACGTCATTTACGTAAACAACGGAAGCAGAAAGCGTTTGTTTATCCGGCGTGATCTGGTACGAGCGGTGAAGAAGAAACAACCGCAGCTTGATGGTAAATTCCAATTACACGATGACAACGCGCCGTCACACTCTTCTGTGGTCACCAAAGCAACACTACGGGAGTTAGGAATCAACACCTTGAAGCATCCTGCATATTCCTCTGACCTAGCACCTTGCGATTTCTGGCTATTTTCAGCTTTGAAGTCGGAGCTGCGCGGCAGCAGATTTGATGACGTTGATGACTTGCCCACTGTTGTCCGGGAAACCATCAGGACAATTCCACAGGAAGAGTTCAAGTCTTGCTTTGACAAGTGGGTTCGTAGATGGGAGAAGTGTGTTTCGTACAACGGAGAGTATTTTGAAAAAATGTGACTTTTAGATGTTTCAGACAGATATTGTTGACGCCATTTCCCCTATATGCCTAGGGTGCCCCGCTCATCGTAACCCGACATTGCCATAGTGACTGTGAATTTTGCATCAGTGCAACGGGGTTAATTTCCTCTTTTAGTTTAGGTACAAAACATATCAAGGTACGTGTGCTCAAAATTTTGTGCAAATAACCGCATTATTAAAAAGTTATGACACCTTTCCTGATACTTTTCGAACACCCCTTGTAGTTGTTGCGGCAGGCTATGGCAAAGGCGTAGGCGTCAACATTCAAGTTTTGCGTTTTGACCTTGACCCTCCAAGCAAATGACAGATAACTTAATAATTTTTACCTTCAACTTTTGCATTTAGGTATATTTCTCACAAACTGTATGCACTAGAACTTTCTAACTTTGCTTATAGTTGTATCTTGGGAGGTACATTGCAAAGTGACAAACAAATGTGGATGTGACCTTGACCCTCCAAGCAAAGGGCAGATAACCATATATTTTTTTATTTTCAACTTTTGCATTTACTTTTTCACAAACTGTACGCACTAGACCTTTCAAACTTTGCTTATAGTTGTATTTTGAGTGGTACATTGCAATGTGAAAAAGGAAATGTGGATGTGACTTTGACCGTCCAAGCAAAGGACAGATAACTCAATAATTTTTACTTTCAACATTTGCGTTTAGGTCACTTTCTCACAAACTTTATGCATTAGACCATTCAAACTTCGCTTATAGTTGTTTCTTGGGTAGTACATCACAACGTGTCAAAAAATGTGGATGTGACCTTCACCCTCCAAGCAAAGGGCAGATAACTTTAATTGTTACATTTACATCACTTTCTCATGAACTATAATTATGCACTAGATGCTTTAAACCCAGTTTATAGCTTACAATCTTTGGAAGACAAAAATTCTATTTTGACATAGTTGTGTCTTGGGTAGTGCATCTTTTTGAATGCATGGATTTCATCTCTGACCTTGACCTACTTTTTGGAGCTGATGATTTTATTTAATTTTTTTTATTGATTTTTTTTATAGAATGGCATTTTGTTTTTAAACAAATGCACTTAAATGCCATCTCAGCAAAGTAAACTCGTTTTAGTTATTAAAATGTTTACTTCCATTTAAGCAACATTTATCTTTTTTTTAAGTCCCGCCCCCGTTAGGCAAGACAGGTGAATCCGCAGATTTCTTGTTAATAAAAAATGCTTCATTGGTTTGATTTTGCTAAATAACAACGATTTTTGTTTTAATGAAGTGTTTTAAAAAGTAATGATCACGTTTAGGGTGACGTCTTCTGAGTTGGGGACAGTATTTGTTCTTGCCCGTTTTAAAAATATATGTTTTACATATACAGATTTTCCTTTGTTATTTTGGTTTATTAGTTTAATCATGTTAATTACAAAATTATCCACACTTCTGTTTTCCTAGAAATGGGACAGGTGTAAAGTTTAACCTTAAGGTGTTCCTCATTTTCAGCTTCCAACATTTTGGTTAAGTTGCCTATTTTCTTTTGTTAAACGTCATTTGATTGGCTGGTGAACTTAATTCATCCAATCAACGTTCATTTTAAGTTAAACGATTCAAATAAAGAACGACAACTCTTGGCCAACAATAACACTAACAGTATAAGGCATTTACTGACAATTTCTCGATTAATCGATCTGATAATCGGAACAATACTAGATTTAACACATTAACACATTAAAAACTCTTGGAAAGATATGCTA
The DNA here is from genome assembly GCA_037043455.1 of Cyrtodaria siliqua. Lineage (NCBI taxonomy): Eukaryota > Metazoa > Mollusca > Bivalvia > Adapedonta > Hiatellidae > Cyrtodaria > Cyrtodaria siliqua. The sequence continues at coordinate 56,026 of JAWPHD010000979.1, forward strand.
AAAAAAAAAATCAAAAAAATCTCTTGTTTGATGGAGCTGATTTTACATTGTAAAATGCACTACTGAAAACAACTTTCTCGTGTGAAATTTTGATTTCGAAACTGATCTTGAAAAGTGGGGTATTTTTATTTACCACAATTTTTTTTTTTTCATTGATATATAATTTTGTTTTATAATTTTTAGCTCTATTGGCCAAGGGCCAGCAGGGCTTATGGGATGGCGAGTTGTCCGTCGTCCGTCCGTCGTCCGTCCGTCCGTCGTTAACTTTTGTCTTGTGAACACTCTAGGGCCTTCATTTTTCATCCGATCTTTACCAAACTTTAACAGGTTGTTAATATCAATGAAAGCTCGGAAAAGTTTGAAAACCAGCCAGATCGGATAATTTCACCGGAGTTATGGCCCTTGTTTTGCTGAAAAATGCCATATTAAGCCTTGTGAACACTCTAGCACCTTCATTTATTATTTGATCTTTACCAAACTTGCACAGATTGTTAATATCAATGAAAGCTCGGACAAGTTCGAAAACTAGCCAAATCGGATCAGTAACACCGGAGTTATGGCCTTTGTTTTTTCTGAAAATTGCTATTTTCTGCCTTGTGAACGCTCTAGCACCTTCATTTATTATTTGATCGTTATCAAACTTGCACAGATTGTTAATACTAATTATAGCTTGGACATGTTTTAAAATCAGCTGAATTGGGTCAGTAACACCAGAGTTATGGCCCTTGTTTGTTCTGAAAAATGCCATTTTCTGCCTTGTGAACACTCTAGCACCTTCATTTATTATTTGATCTTTCCCAAACTTGCACAGATTGTTAATATCAATGAAAGCTCGAACAAGTTTGAAAACCAGCTAAATCGGATTAGTAACACCGGAGTTATGGCCCTTGTTTTTTCTGAAAAATGCTATTTTCTGCCTTGTGAACACTCTAGGGCCTTCAATATTAATCGGATCTTTACTTAACTTTGCCAGTGTCTTTATATCAATGAAAGCTCGAACAAGTTCGAAAACCGGCAAGATCGAAATAATTTCAACAAGTTAAGGTCCTTGTTTTGCTGAAAAATGCCATATTAAGCCTTGTGAACTAGAACTCTAGCACCTTCATTTATTATTTGATCTTTACCAAACTTGCACAGATTGTTAATATCAATGAAAGCTCAGACAAGTTCGCACACCAGCTAAATCGGACCATTAACAGCGGAGTTATTGCCCTTACTTTAGTTAAAAATGCTATATTTTGCCTCGTTAAGACGTTAGGGCTTTCATTTTTCATCTGATCTTTACCAAACTTTACCAGATGTTTTGCCTTTATTTTTTATCATTAGTATTTTTTTTTTTTTTTTTTTTTGCTGAAATATATATACTGGCTATATACCAGATATCGTCATTTTTATGTTGATTCTTTAATATATTTAAATCAAAACTAGTCATCTCATAAATATTTTTGCCGTTAGAGAAGCTTACCTCTTTGCCGTAAATATTCTGTGTTTACATTGTTCCTATTCTCAGTAACAAGTGTCACGTGACCGTTACTAAATATAGACTGAATTGGGCCGGTCGTTTGAACCGAATGTAGTAGTTATCGTCATGTTCAGTTTAATACCGAATAATCCATGTTTGCGATGAAGAAAACGTGTTAAGTTATTAATAAAAACATAAATATACCATTGCATATATGAATATACAAAAAAAATATCTAGAAAAAAATGATATCTACAATTTAAAATGTTTTTTCAACTGTAGGTATCGGATGTAATTTACTTCACTTCGACGTTCAAATTTAAAAGGAAATAACTGTCCGCAAATTTAAATTGATTGACGTGAACTAGTTGTCATCTTTGGCTGAAAATTGTTAGTACATGCTTTTAATTTTTTGGCCATGTCGATTGATTCAATGGTTCGACGTAAAAGATCAACTATTTTAAAAGGAAATTTTCCTGCGCATGCGCATTAGCGCGTGATTCCCCGATTGAGTTTTGTTTATAACGGTATTTATATAGGTAAACGGGTTGGTTTGAGAGTGTATGTTAATATTTCTAAAATATTTTTTCCTCTCCAATCGTCTGATGATAGTGTGTAGTGATTTGTAAAGTGAGGTCGAAAAAATAATCACAATATTGAGTGTTTTATTGATAATGACGAAATCTGGTGAATGACGATAACTGGTACAGAACCAGTATATTTTTTTTGATTATTATTTTTATTTTTATTTATTTGATTTTTTTTTTTTTATTATTTGATTTATTGATTGATTTTTTTTTTTGATGATTTTTTTAAAAAAATAATTTCTTCTAAAAAAAATGATTTTTTTTATTTCATTATTTTTTTTAATTACTTTTTTCATTTTTTTTTGTTGTTAACGTTAGCAGGAAGCATTGCTATGATTTCTAGTTGTGCCTATTGCGTTTTTTTACGGTTCGTTGATTTTTGCTGGAGTTGCGACACCTTGACATTTTTTACTTTTAAATTTCTTGTCAGCGCTACTCCTCCTAAACGCCTTGTTGGATTTCGACAAAACTTGGCAGGAAGCATCAGTAAGATGCCTTGTTATGCATGTCGCGCTTTTGTTCCAGTTTGTTGATTTATGACGGAGTAATGGCACTTTGACATTTTACTTTAAATTTCTTGTCGGCGCTACTCCTCCTAAACAGCTTGTTGGATTTCTACAAAATTTGGCAGGAAGCCTCAGTATGATGACTGCAAAGCGCGGTATATCAATGAAATCTTGGACAAGTTCGAAAACCAGCTAGATCTTGTTAGTAACGACAGGTTATGGCCCTTGATTTGTTGAAAAATGCTATATTGTATTTTCCTTTGTTAAATCTGTAGTTACTTCATTTTTTATCTGATCTTTACATATTTTTTTAGAATGTTAATATAACCCCCCCCACCCCCTCACCCACCCACCCATTTTTATGAAATTTCATTCATAGAAGAAAGTGGGACAAATTAAAAAATACCCATGCCAGACTAGACACAGCAGACTTATTGCCCATGATTACCAGGTGAACGATCTAAGGCCATCCTATCCCTGTTGTTTTTGCAATGTTTTAAAAAAACTACTGATGGGAATTATATGTCGAAGAGCCGTTTTATAAGAGCCGTTTTAGCCAGTAGAGCATCCACAGGCTCTCTTGGCCTCTTCTTTTTAATAGAATGGCATTTTGTTTTTAAACAAATGCACTTAAATGTCATCTCTACTAAAATGTTTACAAACTTTCATTTAAGCATTGACCTTTTTATTTTTAAGTCCAGCTCCCGTTAGGCGAGACATGTGAATCCACGGATTTCTTGTTTTATACTGTTTCCATTTGATTGAAAATAAAAATTTGGTTTGCTCTCACTAGGTACCAGGACATGTTGAACTACGAGGGGCTGAGAGTTTACGCCGAGTGCGACAGATGAATCGTGATCGAGCGGACCAGTATCTCCCACAACAGCGACGTGATGTCACGTATGTTTCTCGACTGCAGTCTGTACAGGCAGCCATTGATCACCAGCTGCAGGAGATGGCTAAGGAATTCCCCAACAGGAGAGTGGCCCTCGTCACATTCAGTAATGAGGTACTTCAATCTATAAATAGTTTAATTTTAGCATAATTCTTTTACATCGACTGTGAAACAAATTCTTGCATCTTATATTAATCACTCTCGATGGCTTCCTTGGTAGAATCAGTACTGTTGTTTGGGGCGCTTGTTTCAGCCAAAGTTTTTTTGGACTTTTAAGATATAATTAATCTACTACCTAAATAAGTTGTATATCAGACATTTTTAGTGGTAAATAAAAAATACCTTATTTTTCAAAATCGGTTGAGAAATAAAAATTCCATGTACGAAAGCTGTTTTTGTAGGTCATTTTCAATGCAAAATTCTGCTGCAAGAAAAATTTGTAAAAATGTTATTTTTTAGAAATTGTATCCAAAAATGGTTTTAAATTGTTGGATATCAGTAAATTAAGACACCCTGAAAGCGTTATAGCAAAATGTGAAGGATTACTGAAGTTATCTGAAATTTCGTAATTTTCTGCTGTCCAAAGGAACATGGAATTTTCATAGGAAAAGGTCCATCAAAAAATAATTTTGGCTGTAAAATGTTAATTTCTCAACCTATTTTCAAAAGTAAAGTAGTTTTATTTACCACTAAAAGTGCCAGTTCTAATGATATATAACTGATGTACGTATTATTTAAATTGCTCAAGTTACTTCAGAAAAACCTTTGGCTGAAACAAGCGCCCCAAACAATAAGCAATGTGGATTAGTTTTCTTGCTGAAGGATAAACAACATGGTCATGGCGAGGATCGAATCCACAACCTCTCAACCTTGAGTTCGACACTCTACCACCACGCACTCCGCTTCAAATAGTTGGAAAGAAACTTTCAGAAAGTAGAGTCTGAAACCACTTTTTCTGACATCTCGGATGACAGTCTTTTTACACCCCACCAACAAAAGCTTTTTAAAAACTAGTTGTTTCAGGCAAAGGTCATTTAATTTTAATAGTATTTCCGGGAATTTTATTTCCCAAATATTATCTCAATAAATTTATCATTCTCATTAAGTAATCATTCATAAATGTTTGGGACAGTCCTATTCTGTTTATACCTGGCTTTTTCCTCAGCAATCACGATTTTCCATTATAATTTAGGAGTAATTAACACATATAGCATGCAGGGATGTAGTCATGTGATGCTTGATTGGACCGTGATGAGTGCAAAGTTTGCCTCAGCCCTAATTGTTAGTCTTTATACCAGTAGTTATTTAAACACATCTATTAATTTCAGTAATTAATACTTAAAATTTGATTCAGGTGACAGTAATTGGCGATGGTAAAGCAGATCCCATGTCTATTGCTGGCGACAAACTCGGTAACAAGGATACACTAATAACCATAGCAAAGGAACAACCATTCCCAGAAGCTATCAAGACAACCAGAGAGGAACTTGGGAGAAAGTTGTTCGAGTAGGTTTTAATCTTTAATATATATTTTGATAAAAAGGAGTGAATAATAAACAGTTCTGCAACAAGTCATCCAAACTCAACTAGCATAGACAGTTACGGAATTGGCATACACAAATATGACATAATTTACAAATGTAATTTTTTCCATATAAAACTAATGGTGTCCAGGTTTCAAAACATTATTATAACACCAGCTCATCCCGTAAAAGTCTGCATCCTACCCTAATCTTGTATCTAATAGTGATATGTGTCACATGGTAATCTCTGGAAGGCCCCAGTTGGCGATGGACCAAAAAACCATTGTCACAACAGAAGGTAGATTGTCGTCTAGAAACTGAATACCATGGTTTTGAATTGAATGGGAATCGAGGACGTGGTATTCATTTCCAGTAGTCTTCTTCATCTCCATTACTGTCATTTCTTGCTCATCACCACTAAGCTGTTAAAGGGTTGTAAAACACCATCTATTCAATGTTAAAGGGGTACATCAGGATTTTTCTAGAAACGTCTTAAATTATAAAAATGTTTCAATTAATGATAAAACAATTATATCAATCAAAATATGATGTTAGAACCATTTTGTTAATGTCTAAACTTTGAAAAGACCAAATAGCTAGGACGGAATCGGACGTAAAATGCTGAAATTAACCCTGGTGCATAATCTAGGATAGCATATATTACTGTGCAGAATCAATAAGAGATCATTTTTAAGTTCATTCATTATGTTTAGGCTCTTCAGAATAGAAAATATTAATATTTGTCAATTTTTAGTCAGACACCTAGACCCCCCTGAAAATCCTGATGTACTCCCTTTTACTCTGGAAAGCCGTCAACATTTATCCTATCACTTCTTGCCATTTAGAAACAAAATCACAAATGAGGGTACCTGTTTTTCATGATGTTTATTTTTCTTTTCAGTTTCCTGAAAAATACATACCAAAATCAATCAAATTGGATCATAATGAATATAAAGATTTATCATTTATGAAAACATTTTGTTTTCATGCAACTGAAAGGATTTCAATTAAAGAAAACATTATGCCATAATAAGTTATCTTACATGATTGCAGATTGGAAGAATGCGGCCCAACTGCCATGGGGCCTGCATTGCTTGTGTCAACAACAATGGCTGCCAAGGTCAGGGGTTCAAAGGTCATACTGTGTACAGACGGATTGGCTAATGTGGGTATGGGAAAGTTGGATAACTTCAAAACAGAGACAGAAGAAGAAGAATCTATCACGTTCTATGAAGGCATTGGGGACACTGCTGCTGAGAATGGGTATGTAGAGTTTAAATAGAGCTGCTTCATTTGTTTAATGATTGGTTGGGCCACAAAAAATTAATTACCTGGTTCTCAGGCCACTTTTTCTGAGAAGAGATGCGGGTGGGCGCATTTTTTTTTACAATTTTACAGTGGTCAACAGACACGTGGGCGATTTTTTTTAATTCCAATACATGTATTGATGCAAAATATCTCGAAATACATGTGCAATAACCAGTTGGATCAGCTCATCTCTATTGTCGATCATTACCTTATCATTTCTTCCCGACTTAAACTTCTTTCAATCACAATAAGTCTGTATATTTGTATTAGATCACGCATGAACTTCAATCGACTCGATGACACCGCCATTATTGCATGTTGTTGTGAGACTTTGTCGATTAGGCGCTTGAATAAATCGCCTGTTCTGTGGCACCTACTAGTTCCAAGCGTCTCAAGCGTCTGACTCTCCTAGATTGGTACCCGTACGACTGCAACACTCACAAGCTAGCAAGCAGAGCGGCAGATAGTCGGCCGCGCACCAGTCTACCCACAAGGGGATTCCCCTGAGGTAGTTGCATGTAAAAAACGGAACGAACTTGGATGCGGAACTTTTTTCTCGAAATTTCGGTAGCGCATTTCCAATTTTTTATTTTATTACTTTTGAGATAAAATCGGCAATGCGGCACCAAAAAAAGACATGCGGGCGGGCCTGAGAACTAGGTTATTAATTTTTTATGGCCTTCCTTTTTTTTATTTCCCCATAGGGAGGCATATAGTAAGCGCACGGTCTGTTTGTCAGTCCAGACGTACGTACATCCATCCAAAACATGTTTAAGACACAACTTCGAAAGTACTGAAGGCAATTTCATGAAACTTCACACAAATGTTAATCACAAGGAGAAGGTTTGTCACGAGTAAGAATCAGGTCCGTACCTCAAAGGTCAAGGACACGCTTGGAGGTCAAAGGTCAGATGAACTTCGGAGGCATTTTTCACATACTGGTGACGTTTTTTGTTGTGATTTCTTATTATTTATTATGCCGGGTACTTTGGGACGAGATGCAAGTATGCTAACCTCTCGGCCATCACATCAGTATTGTTTCTGCCTTATGTTTTTGTAGTGAACTTGTGATTCCTAGGAAATTGGATTTTACAATGCCTTTCTTCTGTTACATTTCTTCAAATTGAATCCTGATATGGTTATAATGTTGATGTAATATAAAATTAGAGGCATTGAAAGTACTCAATTCCTAGCATATGTTCTCTAATTCACAAAAGTAGATTTTTTTTCTCACCAAGTAGACATCTACTGGCAGCTGTGTACTGGTATATTGTCTTTGATAACATGTTTTATGTGTGATGGATAGCACAGTGTAAGAACTAAATTTACCTACTGGGTAAACTGTTCAACGGCTGATCAACAAATGCTTAGGTACAGTTTAATACAGAGTGTGACAGCATTTGAATTTGAGTGTTGTTTAAAGCTACAGATCCCATACTTAAATCGCATACCTCTTTGTAGGCTTATCTTTATTTGCAATTTCATGTGCACCAGCTCATGGCAAGATAAGATATTTAAACTATCAAATTTACCACAGGACATCATTTACTTCAATTATTTAAAGATTTGAATATGGATTAACTTTTTGTTGTCATGGAAATGTGAGCTTTATCAGTAGATTCTGTTTTGGAAATAAATACCTAAAAGGGGATCTGTTAGAAGCAACAAACACAAACACAAGAAAAAAGTAGCAAACTCGATTTTATGGTGTCTGTTCATGAGAGGTGATATGAAGGTGAAGTTTTACATCTTCCTCTTCCATTCTAGTGTGTCAATATCAGTAATCACTATCAAGGGGACAGACTGTAAACTTGTACAGATAGGCAAGATGGCTGACAAAACAGGCGGACAGGTACTCTTTCTTTTTTTTTCTTTTTTCTTTTGTTATAAATCATACTGTGAATAACATCAGTTCCAGGGAATTATTATTCTTATGTCCATCTATTCAATAATTGAATAATAACCAATTTCGTAATTTTTAACTTGTTTCACAGGGCAATGTAATCAAATTTGATTCATCGATCTTCACACCCTTATTAAAACATGGAAAACTTACCTGAATCACCATTCACAGCAACATTTAGAATCATATCCCAACCTGAATTATCATGGAAACATTTAAAACCATGTCCTACCTGAATCATCATTCACTGAAACATTTATGATTTAGAATCATATCCCAACCTGAATCATCATTCATGGAAACATTTAAAACCATATCCCTGCCTGAATCATCATTCACAGAAACATTTAAAACCATATCCCTACCTGAATCACCATTCGCAGAAACATTTAGAATCATTTCCCAACCTGAATCATCATTCACGGAAACATTTAAAACCATATTCCTACCTGAATCATCATTCACGGAAACATTTAAAACCATATTCCTACCTGAATCACCATTCACAGAAACATTTAGAATCATATCCCAACCTGAATCATCATTCACGGAAACATTTATGATTTAGAATCATATCCCAACCTTAACCACATTTAAAACCAGACTTTCATTTCAACAGAATTATGCCCCTTTTCATAAAACTTTAACCTGCAACCTAACCAAGCTCATAACTGACGATAATATCCCTTCCTGAATCATCATGCACAGAAATATTTAGAATCATATCCCAACCTGATTCATCATTCACAGAAGCATTTAAAACCATGTCCTACCTGAATCGCTATCCACAGAAACATTTAAAACAATATCCCTTCATGAATCACCATTCACACAAACATTTAGAACAATATCCCAACCTGAATCATCATTCACAAAAGCATTTAAAACCATGTCCCTGCCTGAATCAACATTCACGGAAACATTTAGAACCATATCCCTGCCTGAATCATCATTCACGGAAACATTTAAAACCATATCCCCGCCTGAATATATCCCTGCCTGAATCATCATTCACAGAAGCATTTAAAACCATGTCCTACCTGAATCGCTATCCACAGAAACATTTAAAACCATATCCCTACCTGAATCACCATTCACAGATATATTTAGAACCATATCCCAACCGGAATCATCATTCACAGAAGCATTTAGAACCATATCCCAACCTGAATCATCATTCACAGAAACATTTAGAACCATATTATCCCAACCTGAATCATCATTCACAGAAACATTTAGAATCATATCCTTTCCTGAATCACCATTCACAGAAACATTTAAAACCATATCCCTACCTGAATCACCATTCACAGAAGCATTTAGAACCATATCCCAACCTGAATCATCATTCACAGAAGCATTTAGAACCATATCCCAACCTGAATCATCATTCACAGAAACATTTAGAATCATATCCCTACCTGAATCAACATTCGCAGAAACATTAAGAACCATATCCCTACCTGAATCATCATTCACAGAAACATTTAGAATCATATCCCAACCTGAATCATCATTCACGGAAACATTTAAAACCATATTCCTACCTGAATCATCGTTCACAGAAACATTTAGAATCATATCCCAACCTGAATCATCATTCACGGAAACATTTAAAACCATATCCCTACCTGAATCAACATTCGCAGAAACATTTAGAACCATATCCCAACCTGAATCATCATTCACAGAAGCATTTAAAACCATATCCCCGCCTGAATCTATCCCTGCCTGAATCATCATTCACAGAAGCATTTAGAACCATATCCCAACCTGAATCATCATTCATGGAAACATTTAAAACCATATCCTGGCCTGAATCTATCCCTGCCTGAATAATCATTGAAACATTTAAAATCATACCCCTACATGAATCACCATTCACAGAAACATTTAAAACCATATCCCAACCTGAATCATCATTCACAGAAACATTTAAAACCATATCCCAACCTGAATCATCATGCACAGAAACATTTAAAACCATATCTCTACCTGAATCACCATTCACTGAAACATTTAAAACCATATCCCTATCTGAATCACCATTCACAGACACATTTAAAACCATATCCCTACCTGAATCACCATTCACTGAAACATTTAAAACCATATCCCTACCTGAATCACCATTCACAGAAACATTTAAAACCATATCCCAACCTGAATCATCATTCACAGAAACATTTAAAACCATATCCCTATCTGAATCACCATTCACTGAAACATTTAAAACCATATCCCTACCTGAATCACCATTCACAGAAACATTTAAAACCATATCCCAACCTGAATCATCATTCACAGAAACATTTAAAACCATATCTCTACCTGAATCACCATTCACTGAAACATTTAAAACCATATCCCTATCTGAATCACCATTCACTGAAACATTTAAAATCATATCCCAACCTGAATCACCATTCACAGAAACATTTAAAACCATATCCCTATCTGAATCACCATTCACTGAAACATTTAAAATCATATCCCAACCTGAATCACCATTCACAGAAACATTTAAAACCATATCCCAACCTGAATCACCATTCACTGAAACATTTAAAACCATATCCCTATCTGAATCACCATTCACTGAAACATTTAAAACCATATCCCAACCTGAATCACCATTCACTGAAACATTTAAAACCATATCCCTATCTGAATCACCATTCACTGAAACATTTAAAATCATATCCCAACCTGAATCACCATTCACAGAAACATTTAAAACCATATCCCAACCTGAATCATCATTCACGGAAACATTTAGAATCATATCCCAACCTGAATCACCATTCACTGAAACATTTAAAACCATATCCCTATCTGAATCACCATTCACAGAAACATTTAAAACCATATCCCTTCCTGAATCATCATTCACGGAAACATTTAAAACCATATCCCTGCCTGAATCATCATTCACGGAAACATTTAAAACCATATCCCTGCCTGAATCATCATTCGCAGAAACATTTAGAATCATATCCCAACCTGAATCATCATTCACAGAAACATTTAAAACCATATCCCAACCTGAATCATCATTCACGGAAACATTTAAAACCATATCCCTGCCTGAATCATCATTCGCAGAAACATTTAGAATCATATCCCAACCTGAATCATCATTCATGGAAACATTTAAAATCATATCCCTATCTGAATCACCATTCACAGAAACATTTAAAACCATATCCCAACCTGAATCATCATTCACGGAAACATTTAAAACCATATCCCAACCTGAATCATCATTCACAGAAACATTTAAAACCATATCCCAACCTGAATCATCATTCACGGAAACATTTAAAACCATATCCCAACCTGAATCATCATTCACAGAAACATTTAAAACCATATCCCTGCCTGAATCATCATTCACAGAAGCATTTAAAACCATATCCCTGCCTGAATCATCATTCATGAAAACATTTAGAATCATATCCCAACCTGAATCATCATTCACGGAAACATTTAAAACCATATCCCTGCCTGAATCATCATTCATGAAAACATTTAAAACCATATCCCTGCCTGAATCATCATTCACAGAAGCATTTAAAACCATATCCCTGCCTGAATCATCATTCATGAAAACATTTAAAACCATATCCCAACCTGAATCATCATTCACGGAAACATTTAAAACCATATCCCAACCTGAATCATCATTCACAGTAACATTTAAAACCATATCCCAACCTGAATCATCATTCACGGAAACATTTAAAACCATATCCCTGCCTGAATCATCATTCGCAGAAACATTTAGAATCATATCCCAACCTGAATCATCATTCACGGAAACATTTAAAATCATATCCCTATCTGAATCACCATTCACAGAAACATTTAAAACCATATCCCAACCTGAATTATCACGGAAACATTTAAAACCATATCCCAACCTGAATCATCATTCACAGAAACATTTAAAACCATATCCCAACCTGAATCACCATTCACAGAAACATTTAAAACCATATCCCAACCTGAATCATCATTCACAGAAACATTTAAAATCATATCCCTATCTGAATCACCATTCACAGAAAGATTTAAAACCATATCTTAACCTGAATTATCACGGAAACATTTAAAACCATATCCCAACCTGAATCATCATTCACAGAAACATTTAAAACCATATCCCAACCTGAATCATCATTCGCAGAAACATTTAAAACCATATCCCAACCTGAATTATCACGGAAACATTTAAAACCATATCCCAACCTGAATCATCATTCACAGAAACATTTAAAACCATATCCCAACCTGAATCATCATTCGCAGAAACATTTAAAACCATATCCCAACCTGAATCATCATTCGCAGAAACATTTAAAACCATATCCCTGCCTGAATCACCATTCACAGAAACATTTAAAACCATTTCTCAACCTGAATCACCATTCACAGAAACATTTAAAACCATATCCCAACCTGAATCATCATTCGCAGAAACATTTAAAACCATATCCCTGCCTGAATCATCATTCACAGAAACATTTAAAACCATATCCCAACCTGAATCACCATTCACAGAAACATTTAAAACCATATCCCAACCTGAATTATCACGGAAACATTTAAAACCATATCCCAACCTGAATCATCATTCACAGAAACATTTAAAACCATATCCCAACCTGAATCATCATTCGCAGAAACATTTAAAACCATATCCCAACCTGAATCATCATTCGCAGAAACATTTAAAACCATATCCCTGCCTGAATCACCATTCACAGAAACATTTAAAACCATATCTCAACCTGAATCACCATTCACAGAAACATTTAAAACCATATCCCAACCTGAATCATCATTCGCAGAAACATTTAAAACCATATCCCTGCCTGAATCATCATTCACAGAAACATTTAAAACCATATCCCAACCTGAATCACCATTCACAGAAACATTTAAAACCATATCCCAACCTGAATCATCATTCACAGAAATATTTAAAACCATATCCCAACCTGAATCATCATTCGCAGAAACATTTAAAACCATATCCCTGCCTGAATCACCATTCACAGAAACATTTAAAACCATATCCCAACCTGAATCACCATTCACAGAAACATTTAAAACCATATCCCAACCTGAATCATCATTTACATAAACATTTAAAACCATATCCCAACCTGAATCATCATTCGCAGAAACATTTAAAACCATATCCCTGCCTGAATCACCATTCACAGAAACATTTAAAACCATATCCCAACCTGAATCACCATTCGCAGAAACATTTAAAACCATATCCCAACCTGAATCATCATTCGCAGAAACATTTAAAACCATATCTCTACCTGAATCACCATTCACAGAAACATTTATGATTTAGAATCATATCCCAACCTGAATCACCATTCACAGAAACATTTAGAATCATATTCCTACCTGAATCATCATTCACAGAAACATTTAGAATCATATCCCAACCTGAATCATCATTCACGGAAACATTTAAAACCATGTCCTACCTGAATCACCATTCACAGAAACATTTATGATTTAGAATCATATCCCAACCTGAATCATCATTCACGGAAACATTTAAAACCATATCCCTGCCTGAATCATCATTCACAGAAGCATTTAAAACCATATCTCTACCTGAATCATCATTCACAGAAACATTTAAAACCATATTCCTACCTGAATCATCGTTCACAGAAACATTTAGAATCATATCCCAACCTGAATCATCATTCACGGAAACATTTAAAACCATGTCCTACCTGAATCACCATTCACAGAAACATTTATGATTTAGAATCATATCCCAACCTGAATCATCATTCACGGAAACATTTAAAACCATATCCCTGCCTGAATCATCATTCACAGAAGCATTTAAAACCATATCTCTACCTGAATCATCATTCACAGAAACGTTTAAAACCATATCCCAACCTGAATCATCATTCACAGAAGCATTTAAAACCATATCTCTGCCTGAATCATCATTCGCCGAAACATTTAGAACCATATCTCTACCTGAATCATCATTCACAGAAACATTTAAAACCATATCCCAACCTGAATCATCATTCACGGAAACATTTAAAACCATATCCCCACCTGAATCTATCCCTGTCTGAATCATCATTCACAGAAGCATTTAGAACCATATCCCAACCTTAATCATCATTCACAGAAGCATTTAGAACCATATCCCAACCTTAATCATCATTCATGGAAACATTTAAAACCATATCCCCGCCTGAATCTATCCCTGCCTGAATCATCATGGAAACATTTAAAATCATACCCCTACCTGAATCACCATTCACAGAAACATTTAAAATCATATCCCTACCTGAATCATCATTCACAGAAACATTTAAAACCATATCCCTGCCTGAATATTCACGGACAACCATATCCCAATCTATAATGAGCAAGAATTTGGTGTAGACTGTTCTTTATATAAGAATTACATAAGTATCGTATGAGAATCATATAAAAGTTGAAAAATATTTGTTCATGACAATTATATAAGAACGTGTGCATTTTAGAAACTAATTTTTTAGGAATATATGAAACTTCTGTTACGTGTATATAACCATCATGATTATGAAATGTTTATACAAGAATTATGAATTATGTGTGACTACTTTTATATAAGAATCATACGATTCTCATGTGAGATTACATGCATGTATGTGTGTTATATTTGGCATATGTGTTATATGTTATTGCAGGTGAACATTGTAGATCCTCTGAAGTTGACTCAGGAATTCAGCACCATTCTGGCAAACAAAATTATTGCCACAAATGTAGTTGCAACATTTATTCTACACAAAGAATTGTAAGTATATAGGTAGCTTTCTTGTGACAAAAATCAACGCAAAACATACTTAAAGAAATAATTACATGCTGGATTGAAATATTGTGGCAACCTAAATAATACAAAAAAGCAGTTGAAACACTGGTTAACTAATCTAATACATGTAGATAAACAGGGTTGCCAACGACCTTTATAAGTCAGGGAAGTTTTTTCTTTCTTTTTTAACGTCAGGGGTTTGTCGGAGAATTTTGAAAATGATCAAAGTAATTGTCAGGGAAAAGTCGGGAACAGAAAATTTGTGTAACATGGCAATGGCAGTCTTAATATTGACTTATGAGTTGGTGACTCTTAATTCGATGCCTAAATATTGGTATTTAATTAAATTAAAGCAATAGCAATGACACATACAGAATAACAGGTTTAGTAGAATAATCTTTATTAAAATTTCCTTCCCAGGTTTTTCTTTTATGAAGATTCTGAGGAGAGCAAGATTGTGAAAAATATTGGAAATGTAACAGAAGACTCTGAAGTATCGTTTGAATATGGCATCCGGAATAAACCGACAGACTCAGAGAAGAAAGGTAAGTATGTCAGATAGAGACTTTTTTTTAAATATTTTACAAACGGAAGTTGAATATGACACATAAAGGAAAAAGACAAAACTGGTAAGGATATAGCTAGTGTAGATTATTAGGACACATTTTTACAAAGAGGAACCTTATTGACCAATGAAATTTGCATTTTTGTCGATCTTTCATCAGTCCGTCACCACTTCAGTTTCCGACCAATAACTTCAATATTTATAATCCAATCTTAATTGAACTTTAGGACAATCTTTATTCGAAAACCACACCTATCAGGCCCTTGGATTTTTTTGGATTTTTTTGATTTTTACGGGTTCTGCTCAATAACTTTAACATTTATAATCCAATCTTGATGAAAATGGGGTCAATGTTTATGGGCATAATATCTCGTCCAAGTTTGATAACCAGCCAGATCACACCTATCATGCCAGAATAATGACCCTTGAATTTGAAAATTGAAGATTTTTGCGGTTTAAGCTCAATTACATTTATGATCCAATCTTGATGAAACTTGGAGTCCGTGTTTTTGGGCATAATTTCTGTGTCAAGATTGATAACCGCCCTAATATCACACCTTTCATGCTGGACTTATGGCTTAAGCCTTCTGGTTTTTAAAAATTGATGAAAAATTGATTTTTAGCTCAACTGTTCAAAGAATAAGAGAACTTATGTAATCACGTCGGCGTCCCACATTAAGGTTTGCGTGTAAGCTGTGTTTAGAAGCCTATATCTCTTACATTTCTTATCCTAGCACAACCAAATTTGGCCATGGGCTTCCTTACAGCATTATCTTAAGGGCTGCTTAAGCAGTTTTAGTTCCTGTAACTCATGGGCTCCCATGGAACCCAAATTATGATAGCCCATAAAATGTGTCCCATTTCACATCAAATTTTGCGTGTAAGCTGTGTTTACAAGTCTATATCTCTTAGGCCATAAAAAATTAATAACCTGGTTCTCAGGCCCGCCCGCATGTCTTTTTTTGGTGCCGCATTGCCGATTTTATCTCAAAAGTAATAAAATAAAAATTGGAAATGCGCTAACGAAATTTCGAAAAAAAAGTTCCGCATAAAAGTTTGTTCCGGTTTTTACATGTAACTACCTCAGGGGAATCCCCTTGTCGGTAGACTGGTGCGCGGCCGACTATCTGCCGCTCTGCTCGCTAGCTTGTGAGTGTTGCAGTCGTACGGGTACCAATCTAGGAGAGTCAGACGCTTGAGACGCTTGGAACTAGTAGGTGCTACAGAACAGGCGATTTATTCAAGCGTCTAATCGACAAAGTCTCACAACAACATGCAATAAATACAAATATACAGACTTATTGTGATTGAAAGAAGCAAAAGTCGGGAAGAAATGGTAAGGTAATGATCGACAATAGAGATGAGCTGATCCAACTGGTTATTGCACATGTATTTCGAGATATTTTGCATCAATACATGTATTGGAATTAAAAGTTTGGATAAAAAAAAAATCGCCCGCGTGTCTGTTGACCACTGTAAACTTGTAAAAAAAAATGCGCCCGCCCGCATCTCTTCTCAGAAAAAGTGGCCTGAGAACCAGGTAATTAATTTTTTGTGGCCTTACATTTCTTACCCTAGCACAACTATATTTGGCCATGACCTTCCTTACAGAATTATCTTAAGGGCTGCTTAAGTAATTTTGGTTCCTGTAACCCCTGGGCTCCCATGGAACCCAAATTCTGATAGCCCTTAAAATGTGTCTATTTCACATCAAATTTTGAGTGTCATCAAATTTTGCGCGTAAGCTGTGTTTACAAGTCTATATCTCTTACCCTAGCACAACTATATTTGGCCATGACCTTCCTTATAGCATTATCTTAAGGGCTGCTTAAGTAATTGTGGTTCCTGAACCCCTGGGCTCCCATGGAACCCAAATTCTGATAGCCCTTAAAATGTGTCTATTTCACATCAAATTTTGGGTGTATAATCTTTTGTCCTAGCTGAACTAAATTTGGGAATTGGTTTCCTTAGAGTTTGTTGTAAAGGGTTGCTTAAGTAATTTTGTCTTCTGCAAATTCTATTCCCATGGAACCCAAATTGTGAATTGTGATGGCCCATAAAATGTGCAATAAAGGCAGATCTAGGTTTGCATGTAAGCATGTATATATCTATAATTTTGGTTTGGGATTTTTTTATAGAATTATGCATCTTATATTCTTACACATAGCTTCTTACACATATAAGTTGCCCCCTCCCCCGCAACCCCCCGCCTGTCCCCCCACCCTCCCACCCCTCACTCGAAACATTTTTTTATTATTTTTTTTACATATTTCTGTGTTGTTTTTGTCAATTCTTACACATGTTGCCCCCTCACCCTCGCCCACCTCCCCCCAATGAAACACATTTTTTAGCTCTACTGATCTATGCCATGGTGCGTTGTCTGTCCGTCTGTCTGTCCGTCCTCAATTTATTTTTGTAGCGACTACTCCTCTGAAACTACTGAATGGATTTTGATGAAACTTTACAGAAATGTTGCCCATGAAGTCTAGTTGATCCTAGCAAAAATTCATGTGATGCGAAATCCAAGATGGCCACCAAATCTAAAAATAGATTTTTAAAAAACAAGTTTGTAGCGACTACTTTTTGAAAACTCTAAGTGATATTGATATGGGACTTTTTCTAAAATGATCAGCATGACATGATGTTGGTCCGTGTCGAAAATCGTTTTGATTTGACGTTAAACATGGCTGCCAGCGGCCATCTTTGTTTACATAGAGTTATATAATGAAAACTTGTAGCGACTACTCCTCTGAAACTACTTGACGGATTTTCATGAAACTTTACAGGAATGTTGCTCTTGATGTCTAAATGATCCTAGCAAAATTTCAGGTCGGCCGGAAATTCAAGATGGCCACCACGGCTAAAAATAGATTTTCAAAAAACAAGTTTGTAGCGACTACTTCTTGAAAACTGTAAGTGATATTGATATTCGTCTTTTCCTAAAATGATCAGTATGACATGATGTTGATTCTTGTCGAAAATTATTTTGATTCGACGTTAAACATGGCTGCCAGCGGCCATCTTTGTTTACATAGAGTTATATAATGAAACTTGTAGCGAGTACTCCTCTGAAACTACTTGATGGATTTTTATGAAACTTCACACGAATGTTGCTCTTGATGTCTAAGTGATCCTAGCAAAACTTCAGGTCAGCCGGAAATTCAAGATGGCCACCACGGCTAAAAATAGATTTTCAAAAAACAAGTTTGTAGCGACTACTTCTTGAAAACTATTAGTGATATTGATATGGGACTTTTCTAAAATGATCAGCATGACATGATGTTGGTCCTTGTCGAAAATTGTTTTGATTCGATGTTAAACATGACTGTTAGTGGCCATCTTTGTTTACATAGAGTTATGTAGTAAAAAATAACTTGTAGCGACTACTCCTCTGTAACTACTCTACGGATTTTCATGAAACTTCACAGGAATGTTGCTCCTGATGTCTAATTGATCCTAGCAAAATTTCAGGTTGGCCGGAAATTCAAGATGGCCGCCATGGCTAAAAATAGATTTTCAAAATACAACTTTGTAGCAACTACTTCTTGAAAACTATAAGTGATATGGATATGGGACTTTTTCTAAAATGATCAGTATGACATGATTTTGATCCTTGTCAAAAAATATTTTGATTTGTTGTTAAACATGGCCGCCAGCGGCCATCTTTGTTTACTTAGAGTTCAGGGCTTCTAAAATCGCCGGTTTATCGGTTCCCAGACCGAAATCTGTTTCTCTGGACCGTTTTTCTTTTCAAAATCTCTGTTTAAATCGGTCCCAGATATTTTATCTATCGGTCGTTAAAAAATCTACAATTGTCCTTCACACTCCTTCTAATATCCTAAAATATGCCTTGCAGCAATATTCTTTGATACATAACACGATTGTTTGTCACTCACTGTGCGAAAGTAGGTCAATTTGGTCAATTTGGACTAAACCATTACCGATAGTAGGGAGTTTTCCGGAAGAGTCTATAGCCTGCCTTTGATGTGTGATCAGTGAAAGTATATCACGCGTTCTGTCGGTTCACTGAAGCGCGTGTTACCGTCTGTAATTTCTTTGATATACCGTTAGTCGTAAGGTGTTAGCCTGTTTGCTTGTGTCGGTTTGTTTTTTTAAGTGGCCAAAGCTGGGACTGAAATTTGTTTGCGTCATTAAAAAAAATTAAAATACCGAGATGTGTTAATTGTTTGTTTGATTTTTTTTCACGCGACTTCCGGTTTATTAGACACTTACGGTTCAATTCCTCAAATGATCAACAATTTTAATATTGAGTGAAAATTATTCATTCAGTAAAGCGAAGACATGATGTCAGTCATTAAAATGTACAAATTGTGATAAAGTAAGTTATAAATAATACAAATATAATACAAACATACATTTTAAATAGTTCTCTCTGACATGGTGGGTGGGGTACGGCGATTTTAGTGATTTTTTCAAAAAAAGTGCGAGTAAAAAACAGCAGTAAAAAACCTGGACCGATTTGCATTTTAAAATTTTAGAAGCCCTGTTAGAGTTATATAGTGAAAACTTGTAGCGACTACTCCTCTGAAACTACTTGACGGATTTTCATGAGACTTCACAGGAATGCTGATCTAGCTATCAAAAAACCTATCTGTCATTGACCTCTTGTTTAAAAAAAAAATTGTTACATATTTCTGTGTTGTTTTGGTCAATTCTTACACATATATAGCATTGATGCCCGCCAACACACCCCCCACTACTACACTACTAGCTATATAATTTATTATTCTTTCCACTCAATAACTTTTAAGATTTATAATCCAGTCCTGATGACACTTGAGATTTCTGTTTATGGGCAGAATATTTATCCTAAGGTAGGACAAATTTCTGCTTTGTAAGCCAAAGTTTTTACTACATATCAACTGAATTTTACCTCAACTATTCAAAAAATAAGAGAGCTTTATATGTACTCGCCCAGCCGTCGGCGTCCCACATCAAGGTTTGCGTGTAAGCTGTGTTTACAAGTCTATCTGTCTTTAATTTCTTATCCTAGCACAACCAAATTTGGGCATGAGCTTCCTTATAGCATTATCTTAAGGGCTGCTTAAGTAATTTTGGTTCCTGTAACCCCTGGGCTCCCAAGGAACCCAACTTCTGATAGCCCTTAAAATGTGTCTTATTTCACATCAAATTGTATGTGTAAGCTATGTTTACAGGTCTATATCTCTTACATTTGTCCTAGCTCAACTAAATTTAGGAATTATTTTCCTTATAGTATGTTGTAAAGGGTTGCGTAAGTAACTTTGTCTTCTACAGATTCTGGGCTCCCAAGGAACCCAAATTGTGATGGCCCATAAAATGTGCAATAAAGGCCCCCCCCCCCACCCCACCCCACCCCACCCCACCTCACCACCACCAACCTGAAACCTTTTTTCTATGTTTATTTTGGTCAATTCTTACACATATAGCTATGTTGCTCCCCACCACCACCCCTCTTACTCAAAACTCAATAATATTTTTTATTTATTTTTTCCTATTTCTGTGTTGTTCTTGTCGACCACAAATTTCTTTAAAATGACAGCAATTTTGAATTAAAACTGATAAAAAAAAAACACACGCTCTGCCCCAAATTTTACTGTAATTTGTATGAGATTCTAACAATAATTTTATATCGGCCCCGAGTTTCTATACCCGCCCCGCCCCCAACTCCACCCCCACATTGTTTTAGCTTTGTTTTCTGATGGTATATTCTGGCTATATTTTTTTTTTTTACTCTGAAAAATCGAATAGTCGAGCTGCGCTGTTTTCCGACAGCTCTAGTTACATTGGCGGTTCCTACCAGGTGGTGGACCAATATTCTCTGAATTTGCTTGTTATATTTAAGAAATAATAAAAAGTTGCCTTATTTTTATTTCTTTATTTAATTTCATGTTATTGGGGAATTACATTTCTTATTTTCAGATACTAAGAGTGAAACAGCAATACCGAAAGAAACAACTATTGTAGAAGAAGAAGCTTCTGAAGACATAGCTGAAACAAACAAAAATGAGGGAGTCTCAGAACCCAAACCAGAAAACAAGGAATCAGTGAGGACTCCAGCTGATGGAGCTGAGGGATCTACAGAAGAGGTACCGGCAGGTGGAGTGAAGACGGAGACCCCTAATGAGTTGCCATTCCAGTTACAGATCGTGTACACGGATACAGAAGGAGCTAAGGCACTACGTCTGATTACACAGACGAAACCTGTCACTACAGACAGGAGGAAGGCAGAGAGATGTAGGTGTTTTGCAGTCATGTAAATATTGCAGATTCATTAGGACTAAATTAGTCTCCCCAGTTAACATTTTAACATTGAACACACTATTTCTAAAGAGCACCCGTGGCCGAGGTAGTACAGGCGATGCGTCTGATACAACAGCTGCATGGAAACCTATTTTAATTTTTTTTTAGTTTCAGGGGGTTTATTATGCATGTAGAGTACAGCATTGGTATTTAGGCTCTGTTTTAATGTAATTACTATTTACTATTTTTAGTTCGACTGATCAAAGATCAGCAGAGCTTATGCCGTGGTGCGTCGTCTGTCTGTCCGTCCGTCTGTAAACTTTTTTCTGGTGACGGATTTTCATGAAACTTCACAAAATATTGCTCTTGATGTCTAGTTGATCCCAGGAAAAATTCAGGTCAAGTGATTTGATTTGGAACTTTTACCAAAATGACTGGCACAACATATAGTTAATCCTAACCAAAATTCATTTTGATTGGATTTTGATTCAAACATGGCCGCCAGTGGCCATCTTTGTTTACATAGAGTTATACAGGAAAAAATTGTGGCGACTACTCCTCTGAGACTACTTGACAGATTTTCATGAAACTTAACAGGCATGTTGCTAATGATGTCTAGTTGATCCTAGCAAAAATTCAGGTAGGCCGGAAATTCAAGATGGCCGCTGCAGCTAAAAATTGATTTTAAAAGTGCGATTTTGTGGCGACTACTCCTCAGAAACCGTAAGTGATATTGATTTGGAACATTTACCAAAATGACTGGCACGACATGTAATTGATCCTAACCAAAGTTCATTTTGATTGGATGTCGAACGTGGCCGCCAGCGGCCATCTTTTTTTACATAGGGTTATATAGAAAAAACTTGTGGCGACTACTCCTCTGAAACTACTTCATGGAATTTCATGGAACTTGACAGGAATGTTGCTCTTGATGTCTAGTTGATCCTAGCAAAATAGCAGGTCGGTAGGAAATTCAAGATGGCCACCACTGCTAAAAATAGTAAAAATGCTACTTTGTGGCGACTACTTCTCAAAAACCACAAGTGATATTGAATAAGAACCTTTATCAAAATGACTGGTGTGACATGTACTTGGTCCTATCCAAGATCATTTTGATTTGATGTCATAACATGGCTGCCAGTGGCCATCTTTGTTTACTTGTGGCGACTACTCCTCTGAAACTACTCGACAGACTTTCATGAAACTTGACAGGAATGTTGCTCTTGATGTTTAGTTAATCCTTGCAAAAATTCAGCTCGGCCAGAAATTCAAGATGGCCGGCATGGCTAAAAATAGATATTATAAATGCAATTTTGTGGCAACTACTTCTCAAAAACTTAAGTGATATTGAATTGGAACCTTTATCAAAAGGACTGGCTCGACATATAGTTGATCCTAACCATTTTGATTGGATGTCAAACGTGGCTACCAGCGGCCATCTTTGTTTTACTAACTTACTTAATCCTCTTCGCACTAAGTTGTGCATAAGGCTTCCACCAGAGTCCGCCATTGCTGCCTGTCCCTAGCCCATGTCTGTACTTGGCCCCAGGTCCAGTTCTTCTCCTTCATCTCTGCCTCCACAGTTCTCTCCAGGTCCACTTTGGCCGACCTCTGTTTCTCCTCCCAACAGGTGTCCACCTCATCGCAACCCTGGGGATGGCTGTTTCTTCCATGCGAAGAACATGTCCGATCCATCGCCATCTTCTTTGCTTGATCTGGTTAGATACTGGGGTTTTGCCTGTTCGTTGGTAGAGGTCATGGTTTGCGGTGGTGTTTGGCCAAAAGATCTTGAGTATTCTGCGGAGGCATTTGGTTTGGAAGACGTCCAGTTTATGTTTGATGGATTGAGTCATTTTCCAGGATTCTGACCCATAAAGGAGGACCCCAAGTACATTGGTCTTGAAGATCCTAGTCTTTGTTTTCTGGCAGAGCTTGTGGGACCTCCAGATACTCCTAAGCGCAGCAAACGCACCTCTTGCTTTGGAGATTCGGTGGTTGACATCCTGTTCTGAATTTCCATCGATGCTGGTCTTGCTGCCAAGGTAGATAAAATCCTGCACCTCTTCAACTTCAGTTTCTGCTATGCTGACTGGTCGATATATCTTGGTGTTTGCTTTCATCATCTTGTTTTTTTTTGTGTTGATTGTCAGGCCAAGTTGCCTTCCAAGTGAATCGAGCTTGTCCGTCTTCTCCTGGATGTTTTTATGCCGCTGGGAAAGGAGGGCGATATCATCAGCGAAATCAAGGTCTTCTAGTGTTTCAGAGAAGGTCCATTGCAGTCCTCTATGTACACCCTTGGTGGTCTCTTTCATCAGCCAGTCTATGCAGAGCGAAAAGAGTAGAGGAGATAGCAGACATCCCTGTTTGACGCCGGTTCTGATTTGAAAGCTTGCTGTTAACTCTGTGCCACAGATGACCTTTGCGTTTAAGCCTGTATACAGCATTTTGATGATAGAGATTATTTTTTCTGGAATCCCGTAGTGAGATAAAATTTTCCATAGTCCTGGCCGATGAACACTGTCGAATGCCTTGGCAAGGTCTATGAAGTTCGCATAGATGGTTGCATTCCATTCGTGACTTTGTTTTATAATTTGGCAGAGTGTAAAGATTTGTTTACATAGGGTTATATAGAAAAAACTTGTGGCGACTTACTTGATGGAATATCATGGAACTGGACAGGAATGTTGCTCTTGATGTGTAGTTGATCCTAGCAAAATTTCAGGTCGGTAGGAAATTCAAGATGGCTGCCACTGCTAATAATAGTAAAAATGCTACTTTGTGGCGACTACTTCTCAAAAACCATAAGTGATATTGAATTAGAACCTTTACCAAAATGACTGCTGTGACATGTACTTGGTCCTAACCAAGATCCATTTTGATTTGATGTCAAATATGGCCGCCAGTGGCCATCTTTGTTTACATAGAGTTATATAGGAAATACTTGTGGCGACTACTCGTCTGCAATTATTTGACGGATTTTCATGAAACTTCACAGGAAGGTTGCTCTTTATGTCTAGTTGATCCTAGCAAAATTTCAGGTCGGACCGAAATTCGAGATGGCTGTCATGGCTAAAAATAGATTTTTAGAAAACAAATTTGTAGCAACTACTTCTTGAAAACTATAAGTGATATTGATATGGGACTTTTTCTAAAATTATCAGCATGACATGGTGTTGGTCCTTGCTGAACATTATTTTGATTCGACATTTAACATGGCTGCCAGTGGCCATCTTTCTTTACATAGAGTTATATAGTAAAAACTTGTAGCGACTACTCCTCTGAAACTACTTGACAGATTTTCATGAAA
This sequence comes from Cyrtodaria siliqua, assembly GCA_037043455.1. NCBI lineage: Eukaryota > Metazoa > Mollusca > Bivalvia > Adapedonta > Hiatellidae > Cyrtodaria > Cyrtodaria siliqua. The sequence goes on from JAWPHD010000979.1 coordinate 81,184, forward strand.
CTTCACAGGAATGCTGATCTAGGTATCAAAACCTATCAGTAGAGCTTCAAGGTCATTGACTTGTTGGTGATATATATTTTGTATAAAGTAATATTAAAAAAAAAAAAAAAAAAAAAAACAAGTCCAGACTCTATTGTGCCCATCGCGTCAGGTATACCCTGACGTGTTCGTTGGCGGACGGACTATAAACCTTAGAATTACACACACACCCGGGAGGTAAAAAATAAAATAAAAATTAAGGGAGGTAATTATGAAATTTCAGTGACAAATCAAGCTGTTCAACATATTGTTCTACACTCTGTAGGTATTCTTGCATCCTACGTTATGATATAATTATTTGTTTCACTTAATTAAAAGAGAATGGCTGCTTGGACTACTGTGTAGTAAAGTAGACACATTATTTTTTGAGTGAATATATCACTGTTACCTTTTACTTAAAATTAAGATTGTCAGTAGGATTTGAAGGGCAACATCTGTTTGCGTTGTCGGCGTCAAACTTTCATTTAAGCTCAATAACTTCAGAAGGATTGCACCCACCATCTTAAAACTTTATAATTTGATTGTCCTTGGTGAGAGGATAACCCAATTGATTTTGGGGTCAGAAGGGCAAAGGTTAAGGTCACTGATAAATGCAAGGTATGCGATACAAGTGTTCCGAGGAACATAACGTGTAATTTCAGTGGTCAATCGAGATGCTCCCCATACAACCTATTTTGAAGTACTTCTGTGATCATAATTGTAATATTTGTTTGTGTAATTTCAGTGGCCAACCTGGATGTGTTGGCGCCCCACACTGCCCGCACATCTGCCCAGATGGCCCTGGAAGGCAAGTACACTATGTCCAGAGAGAGGGCCCTCATGAACCAGAGAGTTGCCTGGAGACATACAAGGTATTTTATATTCACTCGGGATCCAAGATTTCAAGCCGAAAAAGAGGATACCTTCGTAACACAAACACTTCAGTTTTAGGGAAAAAGAAGAATATTCCTCTAAATTTAAGGCATGCTCCTTTTGTGATCGGAACTTTGGGTTCAAGGTGGGGAATATTTGAATGCCAAATCCTTCAGGCTTCACCACGAATTTGTGAGTCTGAATTGTATTTTTTGCAAAGTTTAACTCAGTTGTATTTTTAAAAACAACAACACTGAAAAGCTATGTTCATCGCCTGAATGTGCGGCGACATCTTAGTCTTAGTCTGAGTTATTGTTTTTGGTGCTTAATTTCTTGCTGATATGTAAGTGCTTAAGCAGTGAAACTGTAACAACACTTGATTTTTGGAATGCTATCATGATTTTATGATGATTGTGCCATAGTGACCTACTTCTTATGTTTCAATGACTGTTATTGAAAGTTAAGTTCTACAGCAACAATTTGTAAACCTGATACCAAATATTTGGCATGAACTTCTTTTTTTTGATGAGTTCCATACATCAGTAACAAAAGTAGGTCGCTATGACCTTCACCTCTTTTGTACATTCTGGTCTACATTCATTTTTAGCTCACTTTCTGAGACACTATTTTTTAGACATTGTCCTTCAAACTTTCTGCATAGAAACATTTTGATGAGAAATCCACACAGTACCAACAATTATTTGACATGCTTGACCTTTACCGTAATTGACTTATTCAGGTCATTAGCAAACATAGGTAACAGTGCCTGACCTTGACCTACATAATGGCCTTACTATGGTCATCATATTGATCACCATGCCTGACCTTGGCCTACTTAATGGACATTTTGGTAAACAGTTAGGTTAATTAATTCCAGAGTACTCAAACCCACACACGCAGGCACACATACACATGCATGATACATGTGCAGGGTATCCATTGATAATCATTAAAGCAAAAACTAACACAACATTTATTTTCAGTCAGAGAGTCCCCACTCAATGAGATTCCAGAATGAAAATTTTGAAAGATTGATAAATTGATATATATACGTTCAGGCAGGACTCTGGAAATTACCCATTTTAACGTGAAGGAATCTCGGTCCGGGTGGAGTGGGAAGTGGGGCAGGTTTAATCTGCAAGATCAGGAATCTCGGACAGATTGGCATCAATCAGTACTTCTTTTTGTTTTTTACTTCAAAATAATTGACTTCTTTAAAGATTACTCTCCTGTATTACAAGTACCTGCTTTACATTTAACAAAATATTTTACTTTTAAAGGGAAACAGACGGAACAAAGCCACAAAGCAAAGTTGCTTACAAGAACAAATTTGGGAAGATCCAGTCAATGGAGAACTACCTTGCCGTTCAACAGCGGAAAGAGCGAGCCACCGTTGGCCACACCTATAGCGATGAAGAAGATGATGGAGAAGATATGTATGACAATGTTGAGGAGCCTACTCGCGCTTCTGGCTCATCTGCACCACCTCCAAAACAGAAATCTAAATCATTCTTGTCGAAACTTCGCAAGGTAACACTGTCATTCTTCTTTTATTGCTTTACTAGGAAACTGGTTGTGTTATCCATATGTGCATCCATCTACAAAGTGGTTGTTGATTTCTGCTGCTGCTGCCAGGGTGAAATAATAAAGCATGAAAAGTCGTAACAAATGGTTGCATGGTTTCGGGGTCAAAAGAACGAAGTCAAAACATAATTATGGTTGCGTGGTTTTGGGGTCGAAAGAATGAAAAGTTGGAACAATCACATTAAAAGAACGAAACAGTGTACTGCGTTAATATTAACAAAAGTGAAAGGAAAATTAAACAAAAATAAGTTGGTTTAAACATATTTTATTTCAAATAACATATTTTACAAATATTACATACAATAATAAATGGTACTTATAACTATATCTATGAATACTGCATCACCCCCTTTCGGGTATTTTGTGCAGGCAAGAGATCCTTTCTAAAAGGATCAGTAAAGAGTAATAAATATGAAGAACATGAGTCGGACATCAAAAAAATATTAATGACTGAACCCAAGCCCCGACAGTCCCATGTATCGGTCTCTCATCTGAGAACTTTTAGGAATTTATTGGAAAGAAATAGCAGGGTTTGGTTCCCAGATTGCTATGTATTCTTCCGCACCCTATGGGGGTGACTTGGTTTCCAGATTACTATGTATTCTTCCATACCCTATGGGGGTGACTTGGTTTGCAGATTCCTATGTATTCTTCCAAACTCTATGGGGACGGCTTGGTTTCCAGATTGCTATGTATTCTGCCACTCTCTATGGGGGTGGCTTAGTTTTCAGATTCCTATGTATTCTTCCACTCTCTATGTGGGTGGCTTGGTTTCCAGATTCCTATGTATTTTTCAACTCTCTATGGGGGTGACTTGGTTTCCAGATTCCTGTGTATTCTTCCACTCTCTATGGGGAGGACTTGGTTTCCAGATTCCTATGTAATCTTCCACTCTCTATGGGGGTGGCTTGGTTTCCAGATTCCTATGTATTCTTCCACTCTTTTGGGGTGGCTTGGTTTCCATATGTATTCTTCCACACTCTGGGGGCGGCTTGGTTTCCAGATTCCTATGTATTCTTCCACTCTCTATGGGGGTGGCTTGGTTTCCAGATTCCTATGTATTCTTCCAGACTCTGGGGGATGACTTGGTTTCCAGATTCCTATGTATTCTTCCACTTTCTATGGGGGATGACTTGGTTTCCAGATTCCTATGTATTCTTCCAGACTCTGTGGGATGACTTGGTTTCCAGATTCCTATGTATTCTTCCAAACCCTATGGGTTGACTTGGTTTCCAGATTCCTATGTATTCTTCCACTTACTATGGGGATGACTTGGTTTCCAGATTCCTATGTATTCTTCCACACCCTATGGGGATGACTTGGTTTCCAGATTCCTATGTATTCTTGCACACTCTAGGGGATGACTTGGTTTCCATATTTCTATGTATTTTTCCATACTCTATGGGGGTGACTTGGTTTCCAGATTCCTATGTATTCTTCCACTCTCTATGGGGGTGGCTTGGTTTCCAGATTCCTATGTATTCTTCCACTCTCTGAGAGTGGCTTGGTTTCCATATGTATTCTTCCACACTCTGGGGGCAGCCTGGTTTCCAGGTTCCTATGTATTCTTCCACTCTCTTTTGGGGTGGCTTGGTTTCCAGATTCCTATGTATTCTTCCACTCTATGGGGGTGGCTTGGTTTCCATATGGATTCTTCCACTCTCTAAGTGGGTGGCTTGGTTTCCAGATTCCTATGTATTCTTCCACACACTGGAGCGGCTTGGTTTCCAGATTCCTATGTATTCTTCCACTCTCTAAGTGGGTGGCTTGGTTTCCGGATTCCTATGTATTGTTCCACACTCTATGGGGGCGGCTTGGTTTCCAGATTCCTATGTATTCTTCCCCACTCTAAGGGGGTGGCTTGGTTTCCAGATTTCTATGGATTCTTCCACAATCTGAGGCGGCTTGGTTTCCAGATTCCTATGTATTCTTCCACACTCTAAGTGGGTGGCTTGGTTTCCAGATTCCTATGGATTCTTCCACACTCTGGGGGTGGCTTGGTTTCCAGATTCCTATGTATTCTTCCGCACTCTTGGGATGGCTTGGTTTCCAGATTCCTATGTATTTTTTCACTCTCTATTGGGGTGACTTGGTTTCCAGATTCCTATTTAGTTTTCCACACTCTATGGGGATGACTTGGTTTCCAGATTCCTATGTATTCTTCCAGACTCTGGGGGATGACTTGGTTTCCAGATTTCTATGTATTCTTCCAACCCCTATGGGGGTGACTTGGTTTCCAGATTCTTATTTATTCTTCCACTCTCTATGGGGAGGACTTGGTTTCCAGATTCCTATGTATTCTTCCACACTCTATGGGGATGACTTGGTTTCCAGATTCCTAGGTATTCTTCCACACTCTAGGGGATGACTTGTTTCCAGATTCCTATGTATTCTTCTACTCTCTATGGGGGTGGCTTGGTTTCCAGATTCCTATGTATTCTTCCACACTCTATGGGGTGACTTGGTTTCAAGATTCCTATGTATTCTTCCAGACTCTGGGGGATGACTTGGTTTCCAGATTTCTATGTATTCTTCCAAACCCTATGGGGGTGACTTGGTTTCCAGATTGTTATTTATTCTTCCACTCTCTATGGGGATGACTTGGTTTCCAGATTCCTAGGTATTCTTCCACACTCTAGGGGATGACTTGGTTTCCAGATTCCTATGTATTCTTCCACTCTCTATGGGGGTGGCTTGGTTTCCAGATTCCTATGTATTCTTCCACTCTATGGGGGTGGCTTGGTTTCCATATGTATACTTCCACACTCTGGGGGCGGCCAAGTTTCCAGATTCCTATGTATTCTTCCACTTTATGGGGTTGGCTTGGTTTCCATATGGATTCTTCCACACTCTATGGGGGTGGCTTGGTTTCCTAGTTCCTATGTATTCTTCCACACTCTAGGGGATGACTTAGTTTCCAGATTCCTATGTATTCTTCCAAACCCTATGAGGGTGACTTGGTTTCCAGATTCCTATGTATTCTTCCACTCTCTATGGGGATGACTTGGTTTCCAGATTCCTATGTATTCTTCCACACTCTATGGGGATGACTTGGTTTCCAGATTCCTATGTATTCTTCCACTCTCTATGGGCGTGGCTTGGTTTCCAAATTCCTATGTATTCTTCCACTCTATGGGGGTGGCTTGGTTTCCATATGTATTCTTCCACACTCTGTGGGCGGCTTGGTTTCCAGATTCCTATGTATTCTTCCACTCTCTATGGGGATGACTTGGTTTCCAGATTCCTATGTATTCTTCCACACTCTATGGGGATGACTTGGTTTCCAGATTCCTATGTATTCTTCCACTCTCTATGGGCGTGGCTTGGTTTCCAAATTCCTATGTATTCTTCCACTCTATGGGGGTGGCTTGGTTTCCATATGTATTCTTCCACACTCTGTGGGCGGCTTGGTTTCCAGATTCCTATGTATTCTTGCACACTCTAGGGGATGACTTGGTTTCCAGATTTCTATGTATTTTTCCATACTCTATGGGGGTGACTTGGTTTCCAGATTCCTATGTATTCTTCCACTCTCTATGGGGTGGCTTGGTTTCCAGATTCCTATGTATTCTTCCACTCTCTATGGGGATGACTTGGTTTCCAGATTCCTATGTATTCTTCCACACTCTATGGGGATGACTTGGTTTCCAGATTCCTATGTATTCTTCCACTCTCTATGGGCGTGGCTTGGTTTCCAAATTCCTATGTATTCTTCCACTCTATGGGGGTGGCTTGGTTTCCATATGTATTCTTCCACACTCTGTGGGCGGCTTGGTTTCCAGATTCCTATGTATTCTTGCACACTCTAGGGGATGACTTGGTTTCCAGATTTCTATGTATTTTTCCATACTCTATGGGGGTGACTTGGTTTCCAGATTCCTATGTATTCTTCCACTCTCTATGGGGTGGCTTGGTTTCCAGATTCCTATGTATTCTTCCACTCTCTGAGAGTGGCTTGGTTTCCATATGTATTCTTCCACACTCTGGGGGCAGCCTGGTTTCCAGGTTCCTATGTATTCTTCCACTCTCTTTTGGGGTGGCTTGGTTTCCAGATTCCTATGTATTCTTCCACTCTATGGGGGTGGCTTGGTTTCCATATGGATTCTTCCACTCTCTAAGTGGGTGGCTTGGTTTCCAGATTCCTATGTATTCTTCCACACACTGGAGCGGCTTGGTTTCCAGATTCCTATGTATTCTTCCACTCTCTAAGTGGGTGGCTTGGTTTCCGGATTCCTATGTATTGTTCCACACTCTATGGGGGCGGCTTGGTTTCCAGATTCCTATGTATTCTTCCCCACTCTAAGGGGGTGGCTTGGTTTCCAGATTTCTATGGATTCTTCCACAATCTGAGGCGGCTTGGTTTCCAGATTCCTATGTATTCTTCCACACTCTAAGTGGGTGGCTTGGTTTCCAGATTCCTATGGATTCTTCCACACTCTGGGGGTGGCTTGGTTTCCAGATTCCTATGTATTCTTCCGCACTCTTGGGATGGCTTGGTTTCCAGATTCCTATGTATTTTTTCACTCTCTATTGGGGTGACTTGGTTTCCAGATTCCTATTTAGTTTTCCACACTCTATGGGGATGACTTGGTTTCCATATTCCTATGTATTCTTCCAGACTCTGGGGGATGACTTGGTTTCCAGATTTCTATGTATTCTTCCAACCCCTATGGGGGTGACTTGGTTTCCAGATTCTTATTTATTCTTCCACTCTCTATGGGGAGGACTTGGTTTCCAGATTCCTATGTATTCTTCCACACTCTATGGGGATGACTTGGTTTCCAGATTCCTAGGTATTCTTCCACACTCTAGGGGATGACTTGTTTCCAGATTCCTATGTATTCTTCTACTCTCTATGGGGGTGGCTTGGTTTCCAGATTCCTATGTATTCTTCCACACTCTATGGGGTGACTTGGTTTCAAGATTCCTATGTATTCTTCCAGACTCTGGGGGATGACTTGGTTTCCAGATTTCTATGTATTCTTCCAAACCCTATGGGGGTGACTTGGTTTCCAGATTGTTATTTATTCTTCCACTCTCTATGGGGATGACTTGGTTTCCAGATTCCTAGGTATTCTTCCACACTCTAGGGGATGACTTGGTTTCCAGATTCCTATGTATTCTTCCACTCTCTATGGGGGTGGCTTGGTTTCCAGATTCCTATGTATTCTTCCACTCTATGGGGGTGGCTTGGTTTCCATATGTATACTTCCACACTCTGGGGGCGGCCAAGTTTCCAGATTCCTATGTATTCTTCCACTTTATGGGGTTGGCTTGGTTTCCATATGGATTCTTCCACACTCTATGGGGGTGGCTTGGTTTCCTAGTTCCTATGTATTCTTCCACACTCTAGGGGATGACTTGGTTTCCAGATTCCTATGTATTCTTCCAAACCCTATGGGGGTGACTTGGTTTCCAGATTCCTATGTATTCTTCCACTCTCTATGGGGATGACTTGGTTTCCAGATTCCTATGTATTCTTCCACACTCTATGGGGATGACTTGGATTCCAGATTCCTATGTATTCTTCCACTCTCTATGGGCGTGGCTTGGTTTCCAAATTCCTATGTATTCTTCCACTCTATGGGGGTGGCTTGGTTTCCATATGTATTCTTCCACACTCTGTGGGCGGCTTGGTTTCCAGATTCCTATGTATTTTTCCATACTCTATGGGGTGAATTGGTTTCCAGATTCCTATGTATTCTTCCACTCTCTATGGGGGTGGCTTGGTTTCCAGATTCCTATGTATTCTTCCACTCTCTATGGGGGTGGCTTGGTTTCCGTATGTATTCTTTCACACTCTGGGGGCAGCTTGGTTTCCAGATTCCTATGTATTCTTCTACACTCTGGGGGCGGCTTGGTTTTCAGATTCCTATGTATTCTACCACACTCTTGGGATGGCTTGGTTTTCAGATTCCTATGTATTCTTCAACTCTCTAAGTGGGTGGCTTTGTTTCCAGATCCTATGTATTGTTCCACACTCTATGGGGGCGGCTTGGTTTCCAGATTCCTATGTTTTCTTCCACACTCTAAGTGGGTTGCTTGGTTTCCAGATTCCTATGGATTCTTCCACACTTTGGGGCGGCTAGGTTTCCAGATTCCTATGTATTCTTCCACACTCTCAGTGGGTGGCTTGGTTTCCAGATTCCTATGTATTCTTCCACACTCTATGGGAGTGACTTGGTTTCCAGATTCCTATGTATTCTTCCACTCTCTATGGGGGTGACTTGGTTTCCAGATTCCTATGGATTCTTCCACACTCTATGGGAGTGACTTGGTTTCCAGATTCCTATGTATTCTTCCACTCTCTATGGGGGTGGCTTGGTTTCCAGATTCCTATGTATTCTTCCACTCACTCTGGGGGCGACTTGGTTTCCAGATTCCTATGGATTTTTCCACACTCTTGGGGCGGCTTGGTTTCCAGATTCCAATGTATTCTTCCACACTCTATGGGGGTGGCTTGGTTTCCAGATTCCTATGTATTCGTCCACTCCCTATTGGAGTGGCTTGGTTTCCAGATTCCTATGTATTTTTCCAAACTCTGGGGGCGACTTGCTTTCCAGATTCCTATGTATTCTTCCACACTGGGGCAGCTTGGTTTCCAGATTTCTATGTATTCTTTTCTTCCACACACTTGGGGCGGCTTGGTTTCCAGATCCTATGTATTCTTCCACACTCTGGGGGTGGCTTTGGTTTCCAAATTCCTATGTATTCTTCCACACTCTATGGGGCCAGTTTGGTTTCTAGATCTTAAGTATTCTTCCACACTCTGGGGGCGGCTTGGTTTCCAGATTCCTATGTATTGTTCCACACTCTGGGGGCGGCTTGTTTCCAGATTCCTATTTATTCTTCCACTCTCTAAGGGGGTGACTTGGTTTCCAGATTCCTATGTATTCTTCCACTCTCTATGGGGGTGGCTTGGTTTCCAGATTCCTATGTATTCTTCCAAACTCTGGTGGCGACTTGGTTTCCAGATTCCTATGTATTCTTCCACACTCTCTGGGCGGCTTGGTTTCCAGATTCCTATGTATTCTTCCACTCTCTATGGGGGTTGCTTGGTTTCCAGATTCCTATGTCTTCTTTTCCAGAATCCTATTCCACTATTTATGGGGGTGGCTTGGTTTCCAGATTCCTATTCCACTATTTATGGTGGCGGCTCGGTTTCCAGATTCTATTCCACTATTTATGGGGCGGCTTGGTTTCCAGATTCCTATTCCACTATTTATGGTGGCGGCTTGGTTTCCAGATTCCTATTCCACTATTTATGGTGGCGGCTTGGTTTCCAGATTCTATTCCACTATTTATGGGGCGGCTTGGTTTCCAGATTCCTATTCCACAATTTATGGTGGTGGCTTGGTTTCCAGATTGCTATTTCACTATTTATGAGGGCGGCTTGGTTTCCAGATTCCTATTCCACTATTTATGGGGGCGGCTTGGTTTCCAGATTCCTATTCCACTATTTATGGTGGCAGCTTGGTTTCCAGATTCCTATTCCACAATTTATGGGGGCGGCTTGGTTTCCAGATTCCTATTCCACTATTTATGGGGGCGGCTTGGTTTCCAGATTCCTATTCCACTATTTATGGGGGCGGCTTGGTTTCCAGATTCCTATTCCACTATTTATGGGGCGGCTTGGTTTCCAGATTCCTATTCCACTATTTATGGGGCGGCTTGGTTTCCAGATTCCTATTCCACTATTTATGGGGGCGGCTTGGTTTCCAGATTCCTATTCCACTGTTTATGGAGGCGGCTTGGTTCCAGATTCCTATTCCACTATTTATGGGGGCGGCTTGGTTTCCAGATTCCTATTCCACTATTTATGGGGGCGGCTTGGTTTCCAGATTCCTATTCCACTATTTATGGGGGCGGCTTGGTTTCCAGATTCCTATTCCACTATTTATGGAGGCGTCTTGGTTTCCATATTCCTATTTCACTATTTATGGTACTGCTCTAAATTAATCAAGATAATGTGTTGAGTCGCTGGTATAGACAAGACTGATATTGATACAGGATCAGTTTGAGTCCTAGTTTGAGCTCATTACTCCATCCGTCCATCTGTCTAGAATATGTCCCAAATGACATATTAATTTTAACTTGCATCCAAAATGGCCACCATTTGTTATTCCTACCACTCTGAAATAGACATTCATATGGAACCAATGCCACCGAATGGCATTTAATAAGATGTCCGGAACACTTTAAATTTCTGTCATTATCGTCTTTTCTTTAAAAAAAATGGATATTTGATCAAATCCAGTCATCGTACAGTAAGAGCTGTTTTAGGCCTTTTTTTTTATATATATATTAGAATTTGTTTCTGAGAAAGCATAAGAAAATAATGAATGCTTCTGCGAAGTTTTATTAAAATATTTTAATTATTGAATGTTTTAACTTTGAAAATATTGATCTGTAAGAAATCCCAGTTCAACAGTCAGCATGAAACCTTCAGTGATATGTTTGTGTTTCTTTGTTTTACAGAAGCGGTCCGAAACGACAGAAGATGCTGGTGCTGCTCTTGTTTTCAAGGGGAAATCTGCCAAGGCCTTCTTTGAGGATTCTGATTAAAGATGTTGAAGAATGTTATTTTTTGTCCGATAAGCTGTGCAACGCATATAATGATGACATCTGATAATGATGGTTCTCTATCCCTGGCCTCAGAGTGATAGATTCCTAACCCTGACCGTGAGGTTGTTTCAGAGAAAATCTGACATTATCTGACATTTTCTCACAAAGACGTCTTCTTTAACAGTTTGGGATTCAAGACATTGTACCTTGAGCAACCCTGTATTGACTTCAGGGAATGTTTTGTAGAGGACTCCTTGATAATACTGAACTTGTGAGAGTGATTTTCATGCCAGAATAGATGGCGTTAAATATATAAGACTTCAAAGATTGTTGGCTGGTTCTTTAGCTATTCAGCATTCTTCCACATGACATATCACATAATTGTTTATCTATACAGCATACTACTGCTTCACATATCACATAATTATTTGTCTATACAGCATACTACTGCTTCACATATCACATAATTGTTTATCTATACAGCATACTACTGCTTCAAGTATCACATAATTGTTGATCGTTACAGCATTCTACTGCTTCACAGAACAGAAACGTATTCTTAATTTATGACTCAAACAAATGTTTCTCCTCATCTACATATAACAAAACAAATTTTACATTAAAGGGGTTGATGCACTATGTTCAAACAAGTTTATTTTAAAGGTCTTTAAAAAACTTGAAAAAAGCTGAAAGAAATATCAAAATGGCATGCAAAATAAAGGAGATATGACCTATTGAAAATTTGCAAAGAAACACACATGGAGATGGCAAACTTTGAACGATGACGTTATCGCGCCTTTTTACCATATTTGGAATAGTGACAAAATGTCTTTTAAAGCAAATAACATCCCTGCAAATGAAAAATAAGCATACAATTTATATATTTTACATCTATATATTTAGTTTTTAATCAATTTGCAGGGATTTTTTTGCTTTAAATAGTGTTTTGCCTATATTCCATTTATAGTAAAAAGGCGCGATGACGTCATCATTCCAAAATGGCCGCCTCCATTTATGTTCTTTGCAAATGTTCAATCGGTCATATCTTCTTTAATTTTCATGGCATTTTGATATTTCTTTGAGCTTTTTTCGAGTTTTTCAGAGCCTTCTTAAATAAATTGTTTTAAAATAGTGGAGCTTTTTTCGAGTTTTTCAAAGCCTTCTTAAATAAATTGTGTTTGAAAATAGTGCATTGAAATACTACACACATTTACTCTGCCACATGTAATTTTATACCATTCTACCATTATGGTTATTAATTATACCGGTAACTATAAAATTGTTACACATAACTATTTTTAAAATAGTTTGAATTTTATGTCTGTTTCTATTTGATGTTTCAACTTAATTTCTGTTTTATATTTTACTTGTGAGAAGAAGATAGTTCCATTACAGACATTGTGTTAAAGGATGGACTTTATGTACATATTTGTTTATATTTTATGGTTAAAGTTAAATGCTTAAATTGTTCATGGGTTCATGGATTATTGCACCTTCAAACATTTATTAAATGTTTGGTTAATATGAAAAAAATGTATGTATGACATAATGGATATTACTTGTGGAGCTGTTTTATTGAAGATTAACATAAATAAACATGTTCCACCTTAGCTTTTGCAAATGAGTGACAAGAGAAAGTTCTAAAATTAATTTCTAGTTATGCCCTCCTTCGAAGAAGTGGGGGGCATATTGTTTTGCGTCAGTCAGTCAGTCGGTCCATCCCGAAATCTTGTCTTTTTGTTTGTGGCATGGTGTAGTTGTGCACCTCCCCTTTTGGGTAGATTCGCATAAGAAATGTGGTTGCCATGGCAACAAAACGTGTAAAAAAATCACTAAAAAATTGCTCGTCTTCACGATAACTCAAGAACAGCTGGCACTACAAACTCGAAAATTGGAAGGAATGTTTCTGTCATGGTCGTTGAAGGGGCATATATGTTTTACAGACATCTCTTGTATCCTATATTGCCCAGGGGTCAAGATTCATGATTTAGAGTGTTTGAGGGATTACATTTTTCTATTGCCCCTTCAGTTTATTTTTTTTTAATGATGTTTTATGTCATTTTCAACACATTCAAGGTTATATATGACGGTCATTTTTTTTGTGGTGGAGGCAGACCACCCACTTTTCCTGGGTAGAACCAGTACTGTACACCTCCCGCCATCCGTAAGAATCGACACAATTCAATAGATATATAGATATGTACCAACACAAAAAAACAACTAATTTTAGACATGGTCAAAAGAAACAAAACAGAAATTCGCAATAAATTTATATTTCTTCCATATCTGGTTTTAGTCTTAGTAGTTGAATTTCTTGTTTTTTTGTAATTTAAATGTTTTTGTTTCTGTTATATGTGATAGATTGGGGTTTGATATACCTCTGAGATTTCATGTACCGACTTATTCCGTTTCCAATATATTAAGGGTTGATCACAAATCTATACTAATAAGTCAAAAGATTTGTTGTTGCATTAAATGATAGAATTTTATTGTATCTATAATTTCAGACATACTAAAAAATGATGTATACTTTATTATATTATTATGAAAATGTTACCCCAAAAACAACAATAAAAATTGCCAATATTTAATTCAAGTAAAAAAAAAAAATCTAAAAGTTGAGGAATTTCCTTTTTAATCTTTTTTTTTACAAAATCTATCTCAACTGTAAAGAATGTTTTAATGCCAATCTCATTAAAATCATATCCTAATTACGCTTTGCTACTCTGCTATATGATCTGACAACACTGCCTTGGAGGTCACGTCAGATTGACCTTTCATCTAATCAATATTCATGAGAAGATCAGCTAAATTCAACCCATGAAATTGCTTGTTTCATATGCACTTCAGATGATGTTCGAGTGAACTGAACAAACGAAAATCCACATAAAACACATATATTATATACGTAAAAGATAAAGTCGCCGTGTATTATTGCTGTGGCTTGCACGATAAATTCAAAGAAATGCACTAAATAGCAGGTTTTACATCAAAGATACAATGAAAATCAACATTCGGAACAGTATTTGAAAAATATTGTGACATTAGCTTTCCTAAATAGTATGCCTTAGTACGTCTGGCCCGCTTATCTCAGTCGTTAGCGACATGGACTATTGCGACGTTCTACGAGTGTAATTTTAGTGTGGGATCATCCCCACGATTAGGTATATCATTTTCTTTTTTACCGCTATTGAATTCCGTCAATCTTTTCTGTCTTTTTTCAGTCAATATTCAATAATGGTTGGTGTGTTATGTTTGTCAACGCAATTATTTGGTGTTTTATAAGCTAAAAGTTACGAACATTGTCTCTTTCAATACCGAGCGTAGACTGCTCCACAGTGTTTGACTGAAACGTGACATGCACAGTAAAGCAGTCTACACCGAATGATTTTGTAGGTTGAATCAATCTGATGTGACCTCCAATGCAGTGTTGTCAGATCTTTAGTAATGTAGAGTATCGTAGCATGATAATGGGTCTGATTTTAATGAGATTGGTTTTAATGCACAATTAACAGAAAATACACTCTGAATTTTTATGAATAAACACAGTATAGCTATTTTTATATTCAATAAGAATAGTTCCGCATTTAACAAATTTATTGAATTTCAGTGCAAAACTCTTTGTAAAAGTTTACCTCTAATAACATCTTTTATATCAAAGTTATTGAAAATTAAGGTCCTGGTAATTTTATTTTACACATTTGTACATATTAATTATTTTTATAATGGATATATAAGGATATATAATGTTTTTTGCCACTTTCACATTCAGCTCTCGATATGTAGAAAATGGAGATATACAATATATTATTTGTTCAAAGACAACAATGTGGTCTTCGGAAATTGTTAAATAATTGTTATATATATCATTTTACATTTTTACGATTCATACCATGTCCAATTGAAATACGAGGGGCATTCAATAAATTCTGTCACTAATTGGCCTTCGTAGAAAATACGTGACGTAACGACACAAAAAAATCGTGCATTTCAAGACCATTTCAATACCCAATGTACACACCAAATCTCGAGTTAATCCGATTAAAATTGACTGAGTTATTCACTGTTAAATTATACGCATTCATGTATAGTGGCTATTTTCTAAAGCTATAATGAAAGTTGGAGAAAAATTATAAATCAGGGCTTACATTAAAGCCCGGGTTGCTTTAAAAGTACCCCTAAAGCAGATTCATGCCGAGCTGTGCTGCGTATTCGGCAGTTCTGCCGTTACATTGAGAACAGTTTTTAGGTGGGTTACAAAATTTAAAAGATGGTAAAAATGACGTCAAAGAAGACAACCGGCCAGGCAGGCCAGTTGTTGCAGCAACAAAACGGAATATTGCTGCAGTGAAGGCAATGGTAGAGGAGGATGGGCGTTATACTGTTTCTGAGATTGCTAATAGGGTGGGCATTTCAGAAGGCACGACCAATTACATTTTGACCAGCTATTTGAAATTAAGGAAACTTTGTGCTAGATGGGCCCCTCATTTGCTGACATTTGAACAAAAAGCCAAAAGTTTGAAATGCGCAAAAGATCTTGTGAAGAATTCTGAAAAGTGTAATTCCAGAAAAAATTCTGAGTTACTTACTGGAGATGAGATGTGGGTGTATTATTTATTTTGAGCCCAAGCATCGCATGAAAAACAAGCAATGGTTAAAACAAAATCACGCTAGGCCAGAGATTACCATTATACCATTTTTAGCACTACTGGCCGAATGCCAGCAGACCTTATGGGATGAGATTGTCCGTCCGTCCATCAGTCCGTCCGTCTGTCCGTCCGTCCGTCTGTCGTCCGTTAACTTTTGCCTTGTGAACACTCTAGGGCCTTCATTATTAATCGAATCTTTACGAAACTTTGCCAGTGTCTTTATATCAATGAAAGCTCTGACAAGTTCGAAAACCAACCAGATCGGATTGATTTCACCGGAGCCCTTGTTTTGCTAAAATATGCCATATTAAGCCTTGTGAACACTCTAGCACCTTCATTTATTATTTGAACATTACTAAACTTGTACAGATTGTTAATATCAATGAAAGCTTGGACAAGTTCGAAAACCAGCCAAATCAGATCAGTAACATATATGGCCCTTGTTTTTCTGAAAAATGCTATTTTCTGAATTGTGAACACTCTAGGGCCTTCATTATTAATCGGATCTTTACGAAACTTTGCCAGACCGGATCAGTAACAGCGGAGTTATGTCCCTTGATTTAGTTAAAAATGCTATATTTTGCTTCGTTAAGATGATGTGGCCTTCATTTTTCATGCGATCGTTACGAAACTTTACACGATAATTCACTGTAAATGATGTTCTATTTCTTAAATAACAACATTAATTTAAAATTATTTTTTAAATTACCTCCCTTTATTGAATGAATATTAAGATTAAATTTGATTCTAATTAAAAAAAATACATTTATGATTTATTTTCACTCTTTACTCTCAAACTATTGAATAATTTTGATATTTGGGATACATTATTTTGATGAAGAATATGCAAATTAAGCAACCCATGTGAAAGCTAAATGTAAAATACCTACATATATATAGGGATAACTGCCAACATACACTATGTATATGTGAAAAATTGCTAAAAATTGCTTGGCTTCCATAACTCAGAAACAGCTGGCACTCAAAACTTGGCAATAATGTTTGTGTCATGGTATAGGTCTTTCATCGAATCTTTACAAAATTTTACCAGATTGTTTATATCAATGACAGCTCGGAAAGGTGTAAAAACTATCCAGATTGGACTATTTACATCGGAATCATGGCCCTGGATCTTCTGAAATATGCTAAATTTTGGCCTCATTAAGACGAAAGGGCCTTCATTTGGCCGGATTTCTTTGAAACTTTGCAGGGATGATCAGTAACAAGCCTAGTTGTACATAGTCACCATGTTCCAGTTGAATGATTTTGGCGGAGTTATAGCCCTTTAAAGGTTGTAATACATAAACTTTCTGACTAGTTCTCATGAACCACTGACCGGCTTAAACGAAACTTTTTAGGGATGATCAATTCCATGTCTAGTTGTGCAAATCATAGCCGTGTTCCGGTTGAATGATTTTTGGCGAAGTTATAGCCCTTTAAAGGTTTTAATACACAAAATTTGTTCTGACTAGTTCTCCTAAACCCCTGGCCGGATTTAACCAAAACTTTTTAGGGATGATCAATTCCATGTCTACTTGTGCAAATCATTGCCGTGTTCCGGTTGAATGCTTTTTGGCATAATTATGACCCTTTAAAGGTTTTAATACACTTTGATCTTCTTCTCGTGAACCCCTCACCAGATTTCAATAAAACTTTGCAGGGATGATCAGCACCAAGCCTAGTTGTGCATGTCATCGTCGCGTTCCGGTTTACAGATATTTGGCAGAGTTATGGCCCTTTAAAGGATCTTGATCACACAATTTTTTTCCGGGCTAGTTCTCCTGAACCCCTGGTTGGATATAGACGAAACTTGACAAGGATGACTAGTATCAAGCCTAGTTGTGCATATCATCGCCATATTTTGGTTGAATGATTTTTGGCAGAGTTATGGCCCTTTAAATGTTTTAATACACACACTTTGTCCAGATTAGTCTCTTCTGAACTCTTTGCTAGATTTCAGCGAATCTTGGCGGGGATGATCAGTACTAAGCCTAGTTGCACCTGTCATTGCCATGTTCTGGTTGAATGAATTTTGGCAGAGTTATGAGCCCCTAAAGGTTTTAATACACTAACTTTGTCTAGACTAGTTTTCCTGAACCTAAGGCCGGATTTCAACGAAACTGCAGGGATGATCAGTACCAAGCCTAGTTGCGTATATCATCACCATGTTCCGGTTGAATGGTTTTTGAAAGACTTATGGCCCCTTATACATAAACGTTATCTTGAGTCAGTAGAAAATTCTAGTGGGCCTGTGGTACAGATACCGTGCAAAGAAGGGAGAACCATTACACAGCTAAGTTTTACAGAGACAAAGTTCTTAAATATGTAAAAAAATCTACAAAAAAAAGCGTCCAAGTAAAGCTTTGAATGGCATCCAGATTATTCATGATAATGCTTCAGCTCACAAAGGCCAAATTGTCCAGTCTTTCTTGAATTGAGAAAAAGTATTATAGCATGACCACCCACCTTACTCACTAAACCTTAGTCCCTGTGACTTTTTCTTATTCCTTTTGCTGAAAAAATGCTCTCTGGGTAACACTATGCTACTAGAAGTGCTCTTGGTAGCGCAATATTTCAGTGTCTCAATAGTATACCAAGGGGAGACTACTTTGCACCATTTAATTCATGGATGGCTCGACTGCGAAAGTGTATCTGTTAATGGGGAATACTTTGAAGGGTTATAACAGAAAACTACACATTATTCGTAATATCTGTTGATTTATAGCACTAGTGACTGAATTTATTGAATGCCCCTCATAATTATATTGTTTTACTTTTACACACATTGTGTATTTGAATGTCTCTTATATATTAATGTATTTTAATACTTTATTACACACATTGTGTATTTGAATGTGACTTAAATATTGTCATTGACCTTTTATTACTTTTACAACCCATCTGTTATTTTCATACTTAAAATGTTATTATTAAACCAGATGGCATATGAAGGTAATAAAGCTTACCATATGATGTTACAGATTTTGATATTTCTCAACCAGTGGGTTTCAACATTTTATATTACTATTCCAATGAATGTAACTTTTTCCTTTTGCAAGTTGCCATCACACATTTATTTTATTCATCATATTGAAATTCAGGTTGTGACCCAGTCCATTTTAAGAAGTCCCCAATAAAATATATATTTTAACCAATGACACTGTGTTTCTTTTATCACCATGACTATCAACCATACACATTTGCATTTTTAATTGGCCGTGTTGCTGCAGAAGATTAAAATACGAATTGAATTACGTTGATTTTTGTATGTTGAAGATCAGTAGAGCTTATGCCCTGGTACATCTTCTGTTCATTTGTCCATCAGTGAACTTTTTTTGTGAATACTACTACTCTAAAATTACTTGATCGATTTTCGTGAAACTTCACAGGAATGTTGCCCTTGATGTCTAGTTGGTCCTAGTAAAAATCAGGTTGACCTGAAATTCTTTGTTAACATAAGAGATATATAGGGGAAACCTGTGGTGACTACTCCTCTGAAACTAATTGATAGATTTTCACGAAACTTTACAAAAATGTTACTCTTGGTGTCTTGTTGGTTCTAGTCAGGTTGAGAGGACATTTAAAGTGCCCGCCACAGCTAAAAGTAAATTTCCAAAATACAATTTTGGTGTACTTCTCAAAATCCCCAAGACTTTCGTGTTATAGTTATGTGACCTTAACCAAAAAGATCGAGATGACATGTAGTTAATCCTAATCAAAATTAATTTTGATCTGGTATCAACCTGGTTGTAAATGGACATCTTTATTTACTCACATGTAGAGCTGTAAAAACTTGTGGCAACTGCTTCTTTGAAACTGCTAAATTACGCTTCAAAACCGTTTATCAAAACTATCCAGGTGTTCAGGTAATATAACAAAGTATATTTGCCGATTAAAAGCATATTAGATTTATTCCAGGGTTATTAAAATACTTGTGATTGTGAACTTTTAATTGAAGGTCCAGTCTTGCAGGTTGGTCTGGCTGGATAAAGCTTATATTGTGTCTATAGAGTATGGCTTCTGAAAATAAGTAAGTTGTAATTTAGCATCATAAGACATGTTCTAGAACTCATGCTTTTAGTTTTTGAGTTTGTCAATGCTTTCTTCTATGAGCCAGAAAACTTCATAAAGTAATTGCTGCAAAGCAAAACATAGCACTTTTCAATAAATCAAGGGCAATAACTTCCGCTAAAGTTCAAGCGTTTACCATTATTTAGACGCCGACCATGATTGATAACAGTCAACTCCAAA
Source organism: Cyrtodaria siliqua (assembly GCA_037043455.1). Lineage (NCBI taxonomy): Eukaryota > Metazoa > Mollusca > Bivalvia > Adapedonta > Hiatellidae > Cyrtodaria > Cyrtodaria siliqua. The sequence goes on from JAWPHD010000979.1 coordinate 101,124, forward strand.
ATGAAGGTTCTAGAGTGTTGACAAGACAAACTATAGCATTTTTTCATTTATTCAAGGGCCATAACTCTGGTGTGTTTTTTTTATCTGATATTGGTGTTTTTCAAACTTGTTGAGATTTCATTGATATAAAGACTGGCCAAGTGTGGTAAAGATCAGGTTCAAAATGTAGGTGCTAGAGTGTGGAAAAAGACAAAATATAGCATTTTTCATTACATCAAGGGCCATAACTCCAGTGTTTATTATCTGATAATGGTGTATCTATATTAGGATTCTAACCAAGTTTGGCAAAGACTGGATGTAAAATGAAAGTACTATAATGTTGACAAGGCAAATATAGCATATTTCATTATATCAAGGGCCATAACTGATATTTATTATCCGATACTGGTAGTTATCAAACTTGTTCATGCTTTTTTTAATATAAAGACTGGCCAAGTTCGGTAAAGACTTGAAACAAAATGAATATGATCGAGTGTTGACATCAAAAAGTTAACGGACGATGGACAACATAAGCCATACTAGTAAAGCTAAAAATAGCATAACCTTAAAAAATCTTCTCAATAACCGCAATATGGATTTTGAAAATTCCCTTTTTAGATCACCTGAGCTTCGGCTCAAGGTGATCTATTGGGATAAATCTTCGTCCGCCGTCGTCGTTGTCAACTTTTGCTTCAAACGACTTCTCAGAAAGCACTTGGCCAATTTTGACCACATTTCACATGGATGATCCTTAGATGAATGCTTTTTATGCCCCCGAAAAAATTTCGGGGCATATAGTAATCGCACCGTCCGTCCGTCCGTCCGGATTCTGTCTGTCCGTCATTCCGAAGTTCGTGTCCGGACCGTAACTTCACAAGCCCTGCTGGGATTTTTAAATAACTTGGCACAGGTACGCAATTTCGTGTCCGGACCCTCACGTCACAACCCCTGCAGGGATTTTTAAATAACTTGGCACAAGTGATCACCATAACAAGACGATGTGTCGCGCGCAAAACCCAGGTCCGTACCTCAAAGGTCAAGATCACACTTGAAGTTCATAGGTAAAAAACAGGTACGCAATTACTTGTCACAAGTGATCAACATAACAAGACGATGTGTTGCATGCAAAACCCAGGTCCGTACCTCAAAGGTCAAGGTCACACTTGCAATTCATAGGTAAAAAACAGGTATGCAATTTCGTGTCCGGACCGTAACGTCACAACCCCTGCAGGGATTTTTAAATAACTTGGCACAAGTGATCACCATAACAAGATGTGTCGCACACAAAACCCAGGTCTTCAAGGTCAAGGTCACACTTGGAGGTCAAAAGTCAAATTGTGTCCGGTCAATAACTCTGGCATTCATGGATGAATTTTCAAATAACTTGGCACAAGTGCTCATCACAACAAGACGATGTGTCGCGCACAAAATCCAGGTCTGTGGCCCCAAGGTCAAGGTCACATGTAGAGGTCAAAGGTCAAATTGTTTACGGTCAATAACTTTTGCATGCCTGGACGGATTTTCAAATAACTTGGCACAAGTGCTCACCACAACCAAATGAAGTGTCGTGCACAAATCCAGGTCCATGGCTCCAAGGTCAAGGTCATACTTAGAGGTCAAAGGACACTTCGGGGGCATTCATCACTTACAGTGATATTTCCTGTTAGATTTGTTAAAATTAGGTCAGAGCAATATCCAAGATGTCCACCATTACCATATATGGTCGAAACCTTAAAAAATCTTCTCATGAACCGCTGGACAGAAAATGGCCGTGCCCCAGGGGTCCAAAGTTTGTATATTGAGATTCTGCATGTTTTTCATAGACATATATTGGAAAAAACTTTAAAAACCTACTTCTCTGAAACCACAAGGTACAGAGCTCTCATGTATTAAATATAGCATCAACTTATGGTCCTCTACTAAGTTTGTTCAAATGGTGACCCTGGGGGTCACAGTTTACATACTTATATAGGGAAAAACTTTAAAATCTTCTCTGAAACTGCAAAAGCCAGAGGTTTAATATTTTGCATTTGATATAAGCTTATGGTCCTCTACCAAGTTTGTTCAAATGATGACCCTGGGGTCACATTTGGCCCCGCCCCGGGGGTCACAGTTTTACATAAGACATATAGGGAAAAACTTAAAAAATCTTCTCTGAAACTGCAAAAGCCAGAGGTTTAATATTTTGCATTTGCTATAAGCTTACGGTCCTCTACCAAGTTTGTTCAAATGATGACCCTGGGGTCACAGTTTTACATAAGACTTCTATTGGAAAAAACTTAAAAAATCTTCTCTGAAGCTGCAAGAGCGAAACTGCAAGAGAAGTAGTCGCCACAAGTTTTCTCTAAATAATTCTATGTAAACTGTTACTGTACAGAGCTGTAGATAAGCTGAGTTTTTGAGTATTTTATTCATGCTTTTTTTACAAAAACAAACAAAAAAACTCTGTTTTAAGCTCTACTGGCCAAGGGCCTTCATTTTTCATCCGATCTTTACAAAACTTTACCAGATTGTTAATGTCAATAAAAGCTTGGATAAGTTCGAAAACCAACCAGATCGGACCAGTAACAGAGGAGTTATGACCTTTGATTCAGTTAAAAATGCTATATTTTGCCTCGTTAAGACAAATGAATGAATTACAAACTATTAACTCGTGTGTTGGTTCCAGCTGACTGAAATTATGTTTTATTGAGGAAATTGAGCTAAAAATGTTTACTGGTTGCGGGCCACTTTCCGTCACTTATGTAAACATGAACTAATTTTTCAGACAAATCTATATATCCTGACAATTTTTACTCTACTTTCTATTAGGTTACCTCTTCCTGGAAATTTGACACCAAAGAATTTTGTTTATATAAATTATCAAAGTGGCACGTGACCTTTTCATAAATAGACTAAAACTGGGAAATCATTTTGTTTACAAGTCCAGTTCCCGTCATGTTTTTTATCGAGTGATAGATTCAACTAGGTCATGATACAGCCACATTTTATGAATTAAAAACATGTTTGCAAGTCTATTCAACAATTTCATTACAAAATTGTATGTTTGCATTGTTCCATCATTCACCTCAATCGCTATAACATTGCACCTAGTAACGTCAATGTAAAATGTTTCACGACGACAATTTTACGCTATTACGATAGGTAACTCTGTATAAATCAAACAGATACAGGTTGTACGAGTTGCTTCTCTTTGGTCAAAATATATTATCACGGTATATTTTAACTGCGTCCTGTGAAGTGTGATAAAAATATGACGCCATAACAGTGTTATTAGCTCTACTGGCCGAAGGCCAGCAGAGCTTATGGGATGCGGAGTTGTCCGTCGTCCGTCCGTCCGTCCGTTGTTAACTTTTGTCTCGTTAAGACGATAGGGCCTTCATTTTTCATCCAATCTTTACCAAACTTTAACAGATTGTTAATATCAATGAAAGCTCGGATGAGTTCGAAAACCAGCCAGATCGGCAAAGTAACAGCGGAGTTATTGCCCTTGATTTAGTTAAAAATGCTATATTTTGCCTCGTTAAGACGATAGGGCCTTCATTTTTCAACCTATCTTTACCAAACTTTACCACATTGTTAATATCAATGAAAGCTCGTACAAGTTCAAGTAACAACGGAGTTATGGCCCTTGATTTAGTTAAAAATGATATATTTTGCCTCGTTAAAGCGCTAGGGGCTTCATTGTTCATCCGATCTTTACCAAACTTTATCAGATTGTTAATATCAATAAAAGCTCGGAAAAGTTCGAAAACTAGCCATATCGGAATAGTAACAGCGGAGTCATGGCCCTTGATTTAGTTAAAAATGCTATATTTTGCCTCGTAAAGACAATAGGGGCTTCATTGTTCATCCGATCTTTACCAAACTTTATCAGATTGTTAATGTCGTTGAAAGCTCAAACAAGTTCGAAAACCAGGCATATCGGACCAGTAATAGCGGAGTTGTGGCCCTTGATTTAGTTAAAAATGCTATATTTTGCCTCGTTAAGATGATAGGGGCTTCATTGTTCATCCGATCTTTACCAAACTTTATCAGCTTGTAAATGTCATTGAAAGCTCGAACAAGTTTGAAAACCAGCCATTTCGAACAAGTAACAGCGGAGTTATGGCCCTTGATTTAGTTGAAAATGCTATATTTTGCCTCGTTAAGACGATAGGGGCTTCATTGTTCATCCGATCTTTACCAAACTTTAACAGATTGTTAATATCAATGAAAGCTCGGACAAGTTCGAAAACCAAACATATCGGACCAGTAACAGCTTAGTTATGGCCCTTGATTTAGTTCAAAACACTATATTTTGCCTCGTTAAGACGAGGCGGCCTTCATTTTTCATCCGATCGTTACCAAACTTTTTTTGTTAATTATTTTTTTAAATAATTATTTTTTTTTATTATTTATTTTTAATTTTTAATTATTTTTTTTTTTTGAAAATGTCTTCTTTTTTTTAAATTATTTCTTTTAGATATTTTTTTTAGCTCTATGTTGGACCAGTCGGACAGGTAATGGAGGAGTTATGGCTCTTGATTTAGTTAAAAATGCTATATTTTGCCTCGTTAATACGTTAGGCCTTCATTTTTCATCTGATCTTTACCAACAGATACTTTATTTATGGCCCTTGATTTAGTTCAAAAGCTGTTTTTTGCCCAAAACTTCTAAAAAACCGTAAATGGCAGTCGCTCGCTTCATTGATGTTATAAGAGCCATGTTAGCCAGTAGAGCGTCCACAGGCCCTCTTGGGCCTCTTGTTTTTTTAAATAATTTATTATGCGGCAGTATGCGTGCGCATCCCCAACGCCATATAAGGAAGGTAACACAATTTTAGGAGAAATCCCTTTCGTTTTTGTACCGCTTATTTACTTTTTGGCTGTTTCTTCCGTTTTCAATCTTCAGTGCTAAACGTCTGTCAATAAGTAACATCGCGTAAGTAATTTGCAGCGTAAAAACAGTTTTTAAATGAGAATGGCGGAAACTGGGCTTGAACGGAAACTGGCCCCTAACCAGTGTACGGGCATCATTGGAAATTATTACACACTACACAGTGAAACACACATCAGTAATCGCTCGCTTTAAATTGTCATGTATGTGATCTTCCGAATCTGCTAAAAGAGGTAAGATAATTTTATAAAATTATATTGTTCGAGGTTGTTTTTTTTGTATTCTGCGATGTTGATTGTTGTTTTCGTTCGGCATGTTCTGTGAGCCGAGTTGATATCCGACATATCTGCCACACTTGAGGCGGGGAGGCCAGTCATTCACCGAGTGTGGACAGAATGACAAATTTCTGTCAATGCGGTCCTTTCAAGCAGGCTTATTGGCAGACTATACCATGTACCAATGCATCATTCATATAATCTTGCAATTTTTATCAAGATCTGATCTGTGATTTTTACAAGATCAGTTTTGATAAGAACATATAGCTGTGCAGATCATCACTAAGAAGACTCCATAATTGCAAAGGATTCAAACCTGTGATCATAAGATGCTGATACAGAATGGAAAAACTGAGACGAAAGGAAGAAATATAATATTGGAAAACAAGTGTTTTAGATTTCTATATAATGGTAAGAAAATAGTTCTGGCAAAGTGATATCATCACTGGTGTGACAATATAAGAAAATGATCTCGTCACACCAGATATCATTTTAAGAAATTCATATAAATCACTGTTGGGTATATAATAAATACTTATTACACTAAAGAATTGTGATATTTATGTCATGGCTTTATTACACTCCCACCAGGGAGTACGTTATAGGGAGGAGAAACGGGCTCGTTTTGCCGATTTATGTTGTCGCGCATGTGTTTCACTACTCCGTGAAAATGACTACTTCCGGTTGTTTCGCGAGTGTGTGAAAAACAGAAAATTCTTATAAATTATTACACTTACAAACTCAATAAAGGTGCTAAATGTAAACATAAGTATTATTTATTCAAACTGTGTCCTCTGATACAGAGCGTGTATTTGTTTGCATGTTTAAAAGCACATTTTACCAGACGGTTCCGTGTAACAAAGATGGCGCCACTCTGCGCCAAATAAAAATGGTGACAGTGTATAGCTATTGCAAACGAGATACGAGACTAGGGGTTATTTAGGCATTAATAATAACAAAAAGTGAATAGTAAACATATTTATCTTTGTAAAGAAGGTAATTTCATGGTGGTGATTATAAGACAAAGCCTAAAAAGAGGTGATGAAAATGTGCCTTTTGAGATATCAGCTAAATTTTTAATTTTATAGAATTAAAAATGGTGTGGAGCTATTGCAAACGAGATACGAAGTATGGGTTATATTAGGCATTAATAATAACAAAAAGTGAATAGTAGACATATTTATCTTTGTCAATAATGTAATTTCGTGATGTTGATTTTAACAGAAAGCCGTAAAGAGGGGCTGTAAAAACTGCCTAATTTGAGATGTTGGCTGAAATTTTAACTTTTCAAATGTAACGCGCTTACGATCGATTTACCTGTATCGATAAAATAGTAAATGGCAGCGTTCTAGCGCGACAACATAAATCGATAAACTAGAGCGTTTATGAACCCGTTTCTCCTCCCTATGACGTACTCCCTGCTCCCACACAGCAAGTTATGTGATAATGTATACCATAAGTATCATGTAATATATTCTGGCACTATCAAGTTCTATAAATGTTCTTAATTTTGCAATTTTAATTACATAACACATTAGCGGACATAACTCATAAAACACACTCCTTTAGATATGTATGCAAAATATTCTGGCACTATCAAGTTCTATAAATTGTAATGTTGTTAAGTTACTGGCATCAGAGAATAATTCAAAGAATGGCAGCTTACTCTAATCTAATAAAGTTCTTTAATATCAAAATATAACACATACTGACAACATTTACCCTCGTAATTGACTGCTTCTAGAGTCTGGGCCACAGGCCCCGGCTAAAGGAGAGAGAAGAGAGATAGAGAAAAGAAGAAATAGTGTTGTAGTATATGTATATATAAAAACGTGATTTAATATTAATTGTTATTATAAACGCACGCTACCAGGCCCTGACAGGGTCGCAGAAGTCACGAATATCAGAAGAAGCCATGAACACCAGAGTTGGAGACTGTTCAAAACAACTCACTCTACCACTCACAGATGCAGGTAAACTGGATACAAACTACCTTCAAGCATAGCTGCACACAGTCATCACAATGTAGAGGAGTATGCTGAAGAAATGAAATTTTGTGAATAAACATCAATAATCTCACTTTTAAAATGGAGTACCATGCCGATCATTGACAAAGGCAAGCATCGTTTTACACAGGTCATTATTTACATATCTCTGTTCGGCAGATCACTCCTTGACAAGTCTAAGAACTTCGATATTGGTCTGAAGGTGCCCAATGTTTCTGTATCTATCTGGACAACTCCAAGAACTTGGCCAATCTATCTTTAGAAGTCTAAGAACTTGGATATTGATTTGAATGTGGCCAATGTTTCTGTATCTATCTTGACAAGTCTAAGAACTTGGCCAATGTTTCTGTATCTATCTGAACAAGTCCAAGAACTTTGCCAATGCGTCTATCTATCTGGACAAGTCTAAGAACTTGGTTATTGGTTTGAAGGTGGTCAATGTGTCTGCATCTATCTCAATGGCAAATGCTCCCATAAAGTTCGAGAACGGTGGTGGTGTGTGCTGTCTAATGACTGGGGACTGGTTTCTGTTCACTGTCACTTCTGTAAGAAAGCTGACCCTCTCCCTGTCACCTTCGAGGTACCAGAGTGACTCTCCGCAATAAGCACTCATCTCGGTGAGACATAGACATGGATAATCATCCTTGTGCAGACCTCTATCTCCTATCTGTTGTACTACATGTATTTTCTCTGGTGTTCTCACCTCTGTCAGTGTGTTTGATTCGAATCTGTATTCAAACTTGACAGTCACACAACCTCCTCCATTATCTGTACCATCTGACACAATATATAACTGCTGCTTCTTACCTTCCAAAATGCTAACATTTCCAAATACCTCACTCTCATCGACTGTATCCAAAAGAGTACAAGGAACCATGGTCTCTGCATTTAGATTCACAACAAATGCAACGTTATGTCCATGCCCCGAGAGAACAACTAGCAATTCATTGCTTGCAGAACTAATTTTAGCACAGAGTTCAGAAAAATCATGAAAATCTTCTATATCTAAATCGATGGTGGGAGTCTGAAATATTCTTTGCCATGTCTGTTTATCTTCCTGAAGTTTGTAACCTCTGAAGTGCATTCCATTGGGTATTTCTAATTCGTCATCTTCATACATCCTAATTTTTCCTATGATATATATCCCATTATCATTTCCCGAGACAACACAGATATCGCCGAGATGTTCTCTCTGTTCTAAGTCCCCATTAATTTGATCCTCAAAGGCCAAGCATCTCCAAGAGTTAGATTTAACATTATACAACTCAAGGTCCTCTCCAAAATAATGGACAAAAGTCAGGTCACCTGCTAATGTTTGGAACCGCCAAGGATAATTTAGGAGTGTAAATGGAAGGTCATCCTCCTTCAGTTCATGCATATGATACCAGCATTTAGTCCTTGGAACGTAAGCACACATATCCATTATGGGTTCTGTATTATATAAATATTGAGCGCAATATCTAACAAATGAAGGTATCTTTTCTTCTTCTTTCCTTTTCTTGAAGGTTTCAACAACACAAGGTCTTGGTGAAAATGTTATAATAGCCACCTCCTTCTCAACGGCATGCTGAAAACGACTACTACCGGTACTACTACTGTGAGATCGCAAGTCGTAACTTTTTCTTTCATTGAGTGTCTGGGTAGATGATTTTGTAATCACTTGTTTGAACATTCGCAAGAATTTGTCACAACCTTTAGTTTCATGTCTTTCTAATGAAGATTTGACACTGTCAAACAAGTTCTGGTCTGGTGTACAAAGTTGGGGAACACATCTCCTGCTGTTTACCACATCTAGAACTGCAGTTCCTACTGCCATATGACTCTCAGTTAATCCTTTCTCCACCCACTTAACTATAAATTGTAATAAACTCATATCTGTACAATGCTCTAAAATGTGTTTGCTAGAAATGTACAGGAGTTCATCTGGCGACATTTTCAAAGTTTCTTCCTCAAATATTAAAAAGTCGTGAAATCTCGACTGCACCATTTGTCCTGTTTTGGCATCTATATCTGATAAACCATAATCAACAGCATACAAATAGTATCGCAGACATGTTCCAAGAAACAAAGTATCGGCCATAAATTCAATACAGATATCTCTAAGTGTTTCAATGAGGAAGAAAGATGCAAGTTTGACAATTATTCCCAGATTGTCACTGTTGATGTCTATCTCACCCGTGTAGATGAAGTTGACGATCATCTCTAGGGCGTCCACGTCCTCGGTGACCTCAGACATGTTGATATCATTCATATCTGCCTCCTTGTAATGGCCAAGGAAGAGAGGCTGGAAATACGGACTGCCTGCAGCCAGTAAACATCTGTGGGCCGATATCCGGGCTGTACCAACAGCCAGTGTTACGTCGCATAATGTCTTCTCCTGGCGAAGCTTGTTCATGAAACACATTGTGGTGGAGAAGTGGATGGCTTTCGCTTTAAACAGCACCATTATTCTGTGTGACCAATCTGTATACTAGGTTTAGATGTAGCCCACCATTTTCTGAAAAAAATGTAATATCCATTAAGTCTCTTAATTACCCCATGGCCAAAGGTGCCAGACTGCAAAGCATAGAACATATTCTAAGGCAGGTAATTTTGCGCACTGCATTGCGGATAAAATGGATGCACTCTAACCTTCTAATCATAATATAAGCAATGTCAGCAAAACGTATTTTTATAATATTAATTTAATTAAATTTATTTTATTCGGATTCATTTCAGAACTTTTCTGAAAAGTTCTTTAAGAATAAATTTATTAATTATAAACAAAGTCATCAATTTTCATTTACACTTTAACCTAGTGTTGTTCTGATTAATCGAGTTGAGCGAACATCAATCAGTCAAGCCTTTAGTTTGATTTATCGATCACAATTTTTCATGATCGACTTTACTCGGTTGTTGAAAAATACTGGCTTTAATTATTTCATTCTCGTGTACTAAAACGTTACAATTATGAAATAACTGGCCTGCAAAAACTTTTTAATGCAAAATCCGGAGATTTGGCCAGCCTGAAACAAGTACCAGTAATCACATAACGTATAATCCCTAATAAATGCACCCGGGGGCGTAACATTTTTGAAAAGGGGGGCATTTTTTATTTGAGACCAAAAATACATAATTTAACTTTAAATCAGACATTATGTAATGATTTTCTTTACCAAGAAAACCAAAGTCTGCATGTCAATCAATCAATTAATGCATCGGATTTTGAGTTTTTTAGTGATTTTGTGTGTTTCATATGTGTGTTTCATTGTGAATGAAACAGATTAACTTGCATTGTTTGGAAAATTAAAAAGGGGGCGTTTATTAGGGGAGGGGCATTTATTAGGGATTATACGGTATATTATCTCTAGAGTGTATCACAACAACTTATACTTCAAATAAATGCTGGTCTGTTTCATTCAGCTGCTTTATTATCAGAACATTTGTGTTGAAATGTGTTTCTTTTCTTTATTATAGTTTGAAAAGGGTTACACTTGTGTTATATTTAGCAGCCATGTTTAATCGATTAATGATCAATCATCGGTCGTTTAAAATTCTGATGATCGATCATGGACTTTGTGCCGATTCCCAACACTACTTTAACCCTTTCGGTGCCAAAGGCAACATTCATCGACAAAAACATAGAGCGCCAAAGACAACTTTCGTCGACAACCTTAAATGGGTGTTGTGAAAAAGGTTTTAAAGTATATAATTTTTACAGTAACACCGAATATTGGGAATTGAATTTTCATAAACAAGGCTTTTATGCTTTTAAACAAATTTCCCATATCACGGAACAAAAATGGGGAAAATGCTGCAGAAACAAAGACGATCGATCGATCACATTTTTAGAATTTTTGTAGTGCTAGACATATTGCTATATGACAGAGATAGTATCATAGCGAAGGAGTTTTCCCAGAAAATGAATTGAGAAATATTTCTGAAAAAAAACAGCAGCAATAATTCTTTTTTTTCTAAATGTAATTATGATTCAATTATGAAAAAAACAAGAGGCCCAAGAGGGCTAAAGATAAAGTTTGTGTATAAGGGGCCATAATTCTTTCAAAAATTATTCAACCAGACATGGTCACGACATTCACAACAATGCTTGGTACTGATCATCACCCCCATGTTTCGCTGAAATCTGGCCAGAGGGTCAGGAGAACTAGTCTGTATAAATTTAGTTTATACAAACCTTTAAAGGGTCATGACTCTGCCAAAATTCATTAAACTAGAACACGGCAATGATATGCGCAACTAGGCTTGATACTCATCATCCCCGTCGCGATTTGTTTAAATCCGGCCAGGAGAACTAGTCGGGACAATGTTTGTGTATTAAAACCTTAAAAGGGCCATAACTCTGCCAAACTATCATTCAATCGGAACACGGTGATGACATGCCCAACTAGGCTTGGTACTCATCATGGGGGTCCAAGGGTGTTTCCACCCATTTTGGTACGCAGAGAGTATTCAGTACCCGCAGCCCGGGTATCAGTACCCGCAAATTACATAAATTTAGTATTCAGTACGCATAAAAAATAGGTACATGCCTTCAAACTATATTTTCCATGTAAAAAAAACCTGCTGAAATCCACAAAAATCGTAGGACATCATATTTAGATTTCATGATTTGACCCCAAAACAGCAATCCGGTGAGATACAACCTTAAATACAGTTTTAAATGTCCCTTTAAATCATATCTTCATAAAATTAGACGAATAAATAGAAAAAAATCACGTTAAATATTATTCAGTACTCGGGTCTAAAATGAAGGAGTACTCAGCTCTAAATTAGAGAGTATTAAAGGTGGGGGGGGGGGGGGGGGGGGGGGGGCTTGGAACAGAGTCTTGGTACTGATCACCCCTGCAAAGTTTCGCTGAAATCAAAGGCCATAACTCCGGTGTTACTAATCCGATTTTGTTGGTTTTCAAACTTGTCCAAGATTTCATTGAGAATTGGTAAAATTTGGTAAAGATCGGATAAAAATGAAGGCCCTATCGTCTTCACGAGGCAAAATACAGCATTCTGACTAAATTAAGGGCCATAACTCCGTTGTTGCAAGTCCGATCTGGCTGTTTTTCAAACTTGTCTGAGCTTTCATTGATATCAACAATCTGGTAGAGTTTGGTAAAGATCGGATGAAAAAACAAAGGCCTATCGTGTTAAAGAGGCAAAAGTTTACGGACGGACGACGGACAACTCGCCATCCCATAAGCTCCACTGGCCGAAAAACTGACATAAATCATTGTATACCGGTAGATACTCTAAAATGTTTCAGTTTGAGTTTCAATTGCAATTACCAGATTGTTATCGCCGATTGCAGATATTATAAAAAAGCACAGGAAATTGCATCTTTTGATTATTACCTTCAGCTTGAAGCCTTCTGTTATTATAATTATTTATGAAGGACCGTAACAGGACATGATGTCATAATTTATCATAATGTTCTGCATTATGACGTAAGTAGTTCAATATCAGTATCTCGATTACATCAGATTGCAGAAAATAAAAGAACATATTTTGGAATGTAAATCGGATATCCAGACAAATGACGAGTAGATTTAAATTGCACTTTTGTGACTTTTGACTTGGATTCTCGGTGAGTTGACAAGGGATTGTAGGAAGAAATGTATTGTTGGATAGGAAATTCATTTCTGCACGCGATAGTATACAAAGTGTATCTATCTGATATTTTTGTAAACGTCTGCTTGACATCAGATAAAACAACACTAACATGTCCCGTTACAGTCCTTCAGAAATAATTATAATAACAGAAGGTAATAATCAAAAGATACAATTTCCTGTGATAAACAGAATACAGATGAAGTCTATGGTCTGTTTTATTACAGATGAAGTGTATGGGTAAAAGCCGTAATTTAATAACAAAATAATATTTAACATTAAGACTTGGTAATACACACAATTTATAACAATAGTTGAGATCCTAGCCAGTAACACTACTGACATGAATCAGCATTATGTATATGTTATTTTGTTTAAAAAAATACAAATTATCCTTAAACAACGCAGACAAAGAAACATTCAATAATTATAGAAAAACTGTTAGGAACGAACTACACACATCCTACTACAACTACATCAGTAAAATCATTGAACCAGAAAATGATAAAGCTGGAAAAAACTTTTATAAATACATAAAGTCAAGAAAACAGGACACTATGAGTATTGGTACTCTAAAAAACAACGGTCGTATTGGCGAATGTGCGAAAGATAAAGCCGAGATGCTTAATGATCAATTCTGCTCTGTATTCACAGAAGAAGACCTTAATAACATACCAAATAAAGGAAGTTCACCACATCCAACAATGCCCAACATTCAAGTAACTGCACAGGGAGTGACAAACTGTATTAACCGACTAAATGTGAAAAAAGCAAGTGGCCCAGATAAGATGCCAATCATAGCTCTAAAAGAAACTGCCAAAGAGATAACACCAATCCTACAAAATCTATACCAACAATCTCTAGATACTCATGAAATACCAAAGGACTGGAAACAGGCCAATATAGTACCAATTTTTAAGAAAGGCGATAGAACAAAACCATCAAATTATAGACCTGTCAGCCTAACTGCAGTAGTCTCAAAAATGCTGGAGCATATAGTAGTCTCCCAGATCATGAATCATGTTGACAACAACAACATACTCCACGAAAACCAACACGTGTTCCGCACAAAAAGATCATGCGAATCACAATTATTTCTCTCTACAGACGAAATCTCCCGATACCTGAACCAGGGTCTCCAAGTGGATATGGCGATACTCGATTTTGCGAATGCTTTCGACGAGGTATCACATCGCAGACTGGCGGAGAAAATGTCATACTATGGCATTTGTAATAATACCTTGTCGTGGGTGAGTAACTTCCTCAGTGGACGCCTCCAACAGGTGGTAATAGACGGCGAAACTTCCAACCTATCCCACGTCACATCCGGCGTTCCACAGGGCACGGTGCTAGGACCAAAACTTTATCTTCTGTTCATAAACGACATTGCCACCAACATATCTTCTTCAATACGTCTATTTGCGGATGACTGTGTCGTCTATACTCCCATAACATCTCATGAAGATCACCTATTGCTTCAAAAGGACCTGAACATCCTAGTGGAATGGAGTAACATCTGGCAAATGCAGTTTAATATTGACAAATGTGCAATCATGAACATAACTACAAAAAGAAACAATTCCAAATATGATTACAAAATGGAAGGTAAATCCTTAGAAGTGGTTAAAAATCAGCCATACCTCCATGAAAAACTGAAATACAATTTACATATAGATAACATCACACAAAAGCCTCCAGAGCTCTAGGATTCTTAAAACGCAATCTTAGACACTGCCCAAAAACTGTGAAAGAACGTGCCTACCAAACATTAGTCAGACCTAAACTGGAGTATAGTTCAACAATATGGAACCCGCAACAGAAAACACAAGTGACACAAATAGAACAGATCCAACGTAATGCAGCCAGATTCGTACAAGCCCTTTAACTACCAAAACCCTAGTAGTGTAACATTAATGATACAGCAGTTGAACTGGCCGTGTCTGGAACAACGTAGACAAATCTCGGATTTAGTACTTATGTACAAAGTTGTGCATAGCCTGGTAGCAGTACCAACATATATCCTACCAGCACTATCAGTTCGCCACAGGATGAAGTTTATCCCATACCATTGCAAGATTAAGGCTTACCAACATTCATTCTTCCCACGTGTCGTCGTTCCTTGGAATCGTTTATTTGACCAAGTGCTTCAGCTAGATTCAGTAGACAGTTTTAAGGCTGCTCTACAGCCGGCTGTGGATGTGTAACCAGTAACATTGATATAGTGTATAGTGTAAATACAAGTTCTGAAGATGGATATTTTAATTTCACGTTTTTGGGGAGCGTCCGACCTCGCGCATGTACAGTTTTACCCAGCACCTTCACGCTATGTCCAACAGAGGATTTTGTGGAGTATCTCATCGAAGTCAACACTATCAAAATACGAACATGGTTGAGTGCGAACGAAAATAGTACGAATCTACAACATTAACACTCATAAAATACGCATGTGACGAAATAAGCATGTGTAACCTCAATAACAGCATGTTTCAATAAAAAATGAATATTCGACATAATAAACGTGTTACTAAACTTACACTGTGGTTCCTTGGCTTAAAACGATTTTTGTTTAGAACAAAAGCTTTTCGCAACGTTGCAAATGGCGTATACGTACAGCAGGGGAGATAATACATGTACGTTAAAGATTAAACTCTGGAACCTCAAGAAAATGTTAACGGCTCGTGTTTATCTTTACCACATTCATAATGAACAGTTTATAAAAATAAAAAAAGCTAGACAGGAACAGAATATTTCTGGATATAAACATTATACCAAAGGAACTATTGCACACATTTGGATTTAAATAAATATGTTTAATGTATACCACATTTATTTCTACCATGATCTATGTACATCACATTATTACAACCATGAATACTATCACCGTCTCGATAAACTACTCGATAAGAAGTTGTGGATGTAGCCAGATTGTGGTTAAACATTTCCATGTATGTTGAATCCGATGGCTGATGGAGTAGATCTACATTTTATTCCCCACCCACTCAAAATCAAAATGGTCGCTTCCTTACTTGTATACGTTTTAGACTTGGATGTTAACAGTATCATCATTCGTTTTGCTGTAAACGGGATCAAATCAATTCTTATTTTTTTATGGACAGCTATTCAAATACGTTGAAATTCCACTGATACGGTAAATATGCATTAACGTTAAAGGTTTTTATGCTAAAATTACTGGCTAAGTAAAATTATTTAAGCCATTATTAGAAAAGCAAAATAACGAGTTTCCGCCAAAATGTAAACGGTACCTGGTCATGAAATCAGATTGTATCAAAGTAAATTAACCTACGGCTGGGAGTTTACACGTTATTTAAGGTTTAATAAAAATCTTCTAAACCTTGGGGTACGGTGGGCATTGTCATTTTACAAAATGTTTCTTAAATCTTCATAACAATCCACTTACCAGCTCCGGAATCGAGCTTCTGTGTTTGTAAACGGATCTGTTTTGGCGCGTGCGCGTGACGTAGGTTGTTACCCTTGAACTAATCGACATCGATCTCTAAGTGTGCATCATCAAGTATCAAAGTCGAATATGAAAAGTAGCCGCTGATTATAATCGTTATCATATATCGCTAGGATGTAGCAGGGAGTACGTTATATAACGTACTCCCTGGATGTAGGTAAGTCTTGTCTTCCAGATATTAATTAAAGACAATACTGATTATAATCTGATCTCTAATCTACATCCTGCAGTCGCAAGCACTTATCACAAATGCGGTGCTCAGCTATACATGAGGGTTTCCCAGGGGTTTCCGGGGAAAAGGTAATATGCCATTTCTTTTTCGAGAACATTTGAATGGAACATGTCTATTATATTCAGGGAACAAGGGAACATCATTTCATGAATTTACAGAAAATACAATTTTAACATTCAGTTATAATATGTTATCTAAAAGGCAACTACATGTATAAGTAGTGTAGACCATATGGATTGCTAATTCATCAGAATGAATTGGGGAAACATTTGCAAATATGTTTTGGGAACAATGGAACATTGGAAATACCTTTAGGGAACAAGAGAACGCTGGAAAAATAACATTGAGAAAAAAAGCAAATATTTGTTGGGAACAAGAAAACATGTGGTCATATTTTCAGGGAACAAGGGAACATGGACTCCACTGGGAGGGCCTCATATCCATTTTCAGCATTAATAACTCCAGGCGAGACTAAGAATAACATTTTCTTTTTCAAACGAAGTATTTAGCTTAACGATACTAGTGTAATTTTGTATGTATGTTTGTATGGTTAACGTTGTTTTTAACAATCTTCCAGTCATATCATGAATGTTTTACTTCTTGCCGTGAGCTCTATGCTCAACCGTATTGTGCTGCTTCACTGAAATACCACTCCGTAGACACACACCCCTCTCAGTAACACTATACTGACACTGAAATACCACTCCGTAGACACACACCCCACTCAGTAACACTATACTGACACTGAAATACCACTCCGTAGACACACACCCCACTCAGTAACACTATACTGACACTGAAATACCACTCCGTACACACACACCCCATTCAGTAACACTATACTGACACTGAAATACCACTCCGTAGACACCCCACTCAGTAACACTATACTGACACTGAAATACCACTCCGTAGACACACACCCCCACTCAGTAACACTATACTGACACTGAAATACCACTCCGTAGACACACACCCCACTCAGTAACACTATACTGACACTGAAATACCACTCCGTAGACACACACCCCACTCAGTAACACTATACTGACACCGAAATACCACTCCGTAGACACACACCCCACTCAGTAACACTATACTGACACCGAAATACCACTCCGTAGACACACACCCCACCCAGTAACACTATACTGACACCGAAATACCACTCCGTAGACACACACCCCACCCAGTAACACTATACTGACACTGAAATACCACTCCGTAGACACACACGCCACTCAGTAACACTATACTGACACCGGAATACCACTCCGTAGACACACACCCCACTCAGTAACACTATACTGACACTGAAATACCACTCCGTAGATACACACCCCACTCAGTAACACTATACTGACACTGAAATACCACTCCGTAGACACACACCCCACTCAGTAACACTATAATGACACTGAAATACCACTCCGTAGACACACACCCCACTCAGTAACACTATACTGACACCGGAATACCACTCCGTAGACACACACCCCACTCAGTAACACTATACTGACACCGGAATACCGCTCCGTAGACACACACCCCACTCAATAACACTATACCGACGCCGGAATAACTCAGTCTCTCAAACTTGGTATTGCATTTGAGGTCACTGGAGTTAGTCAAGGTCGCGGTTACTGAAAAGAGAACGAGAACTCTAAGAGGGCCTGTATCGCTCTACTGGTTGTGCAGATTCGGTGAAATTCAAATGAAAAACAAGAGATTCCATCGCCCACCTTAAAGCGTTCAAGCCCAGTTAGTGCATACATTGTTAAAGGGTGGGGATTTGGGGTCAAGTTCGCCGAAATAGAAAATGCGGAAAGCATTTTTCTATTTTCAGATAAAGCGACATTGACCCCAGTGATCTCAAATGCAATACCAAGCTTTCGACCCATATAAAATACCTAGAGCAAGTTTCGTTCAAATATCTCATTCCTAACTGTCCAGAATCGAAAAGTGTGACTATCGATGGACACAGACAGCGCAGCAAGACGATGGACAAAGTATAACATAAGTGTCTGCCATACCTCGCAGACGACACTGACACTGCTATCACCAAGGGAAGTGTACATATGAAGTGTTATGAGAGTGGGTGTTATGCTTTTGAAATTATCGCGTGGAAAGCATATTTCCATATAAGGCCATGACAATCTTGTCCTTTAACCTACTGACCCCATAAACAATAAGGCTCCTCCTTTCACCAAGGGGCAATCTCCGTATGCCGTTTCATTAGTTTGGGTGTAATGCTGTAGAAGTTATCTGGCAGAATGCGTTTTCATATAAGATATTGACGACCTTGTCTTTGGCTACTGACCCCAAATATACTAGGATTTCTTCTCTTATCAAGGGCAATGCACCTATGCAGTTTCATGAGTGTGGGTATTGCGGTTTCGAAAGTATTAGCAGAATACGAATTTCCATATAAGTTCATGGCGATCTTGACCTTTGATCTACTAACCTCAAAAACAATGTTTTCTTCTCTGACCAAGGGCAATGTGCCTTTGAAGTTTCATAAGTGCAGGTGTCATGGTTTTGAAATTAGAATGTGTATTTCCATATATGGTCATTATCGATCTTTGCATTTGACCTACTGACCCAAGAAATTATAGGGTTATCTTTTTATCAAGGACAATATACATATAAAGTTTCATGAGTGTGGATTGTGGTTTAGATGTTATCACGCAAAATGCAAATTTCCATATGTGACCTACCATTTTGATTTTGGGGAGGGAGGGTGGGGGCGGGGGAGGGGGAGTTGGGATTTTTCCTGAAAAACATTCTGGCCCTGAATCGTTGGGAAAAAACATCCTGACTTGAGGGGAAAAAACAGTCTCACAAATTGTTGAAAAAAAGTAATCCAGCCTTCTCTCACATTTCTGGAAAAAAATAACCTGGCTGTGAGTCCAATTAAGAGGGAAAAGATAATCTGGCTCCCTCTATGTAGATCAGTACTCCATCAGCCATTTGATGCAACATGGAAATGTTTAACCACAATCTGGCTACACTTACAACTTCTGCTCAGAAGTCTCCAGTTGAAATGAGTTTGGAAGACAGTGATAGTATTCATGGTTTTAATACATTTTATCTACATAGATCATGGTAGTAATACATGTGGTATACATAACTAATGGTAGTTATAAGTTTGATAAATGTGGTATACACTGGCAATGGTGGTAGTAAATGTGTTGTATAAATTGTTATAAAGGGGTCTTGATAGTTATTTGGGATGTAGTAATGAATGTGATATTCATATAAAGTCATGGTTATAGTTAATAGCGGTATACATAAGTCATGGTTGTAATAAGGCCATTATTTTTTGATAATTCATTTTACAAATCCTCCTACGACAAAACGAAATTAGGTATTTTTATTTTTCCATATGTAATTTGATAGTTTATTGTTTTTTTTTACCTTCTCCCAGATTTTAATAGAACATTTAATTCTCTTAAAAAAAAAATGCTTTACCAAATTTTTATTTTTATTTTTTTCCGTTCCTCCTACAACAATTCTCTGTCTTGATGGTTCGTAAAATAAATAATAAAAAATACTTGCCTAAATGTGATATACATTAGTCATGTTAGCATGTACATACTGCAATCCTGTGAGGGTGACAGTGAATATTTGTCAACCTTCTGAAGCTATTTATTTTATTATACTGAGAAATATGTTTGAAAAAGATATTTGGTTCAGCTAAATATTCTTTTGAAATAAAACATGAGAAAACATTGTTACTTCTCTCTGTTCAAAACCACTATTCTCAGTACCTAGAAAATAAATTTCTGCGGATGGTTCTTTGTGTTCTTTCGGAATCTCCAGCTATGAACTCATGAGAAAACTTTTCAAATCATTTTCAAAAAGTTGTGCAACTGTGTACGCCATTTTAGTAAATGTTTACTGATTTTTATTTGCACAGGTGTATGCATACACTGTTCAGCATAGGACATCCCAATACATACAAACTTCGTTTGAATTCACAAATATAAGACAGTACAAATTATACTTGTGTGACATTACAAAAAATACTATCATTCAGTGACTCGCTTCATGGAGACATAACAAGCGATATGAGATATTACAAAAATGGGAAAATAAAATTCTATGGAAATTTAACATGGGTGTTTGACATGAGGTATATTTTTAATAAATATGGTATCAGTGGTCATGGTAGTAATACATGTGGTATGCATAGCTCATGGTAGTAATGAATGGGGTATTCAATGGTCATGGTAGTAATGGATGTGGTATTCAGTGGCCATGGTAGTAATAAATGGGGTATTCGGTGGTCATGGTAGTAATAAATGTGGTATTCAGTGGTCATTGTAGTTATAAATGGGGTATTCAGTGGTCATGGTAGTAATACATGTGGTATTTAGTCTTAGTAGTCATGATAATATTAAATGTGATATACAGTGGTCATGGTAGTAATACTTGTGATATACAGTGGTCATGTTAGTAATACTTGTGATATACATTGGTCATGTAGTAATACTTGTCAGTATTTATTGTGATATACAGTGGTCATGGTAGTAGAAAATGTGGTAAAGAGTAGCCATGATAGCTATGCATGTGACGTACTTTGGACATGTTAGTAACCTATGTGGTATGCAGTGGTCATGGTAGTATTACAATACAAGGGTCCTGGTACTTGTGCGATGGACTTTGTGAATATCATCGACAATTAAGTGGGCTTAAGAAGCAGCTTCAGCCACATGCAATGTCAGGTTATAGACAAAGCTATGAGTAGTATAGAGACTGAGAGTTTGAGCACAGTTTTTCCTCCCGAAAAGATTCACTCAAGAAACTAACAATAGCTCACCTGAGGCTAGAAGCCAGGCATGTCTTTATTTAAATAAAGTCACACCTGAGTCAGATGCCTCGGATGCATACTATTAGCTACTCGAGAGGTCCTTCCAAAAGAAACTCGCCCAAAACTCTCAGTCTCTAATCAATCCGGTTTGCCATTTTAATAACATAACATTTGCAACTCGTTAGGAGAGCGCAATAATTTTATTTTATGTCTACTTTCGCCGAATCTACTTTCGGCGAAGTTTTTCAATAACATTTGCGACTCGTCAAGCAAAGTCAGACGGAACCGGGCAGTAGTCTTCATCATCGCTCTGCATATCATTTTACTTGTATGCTAGCGTATCTTGTCCATTATCTAATATGTGCCGTTTATCATCATAAGCTGATAAACTTTTTTTATTTATTGCATAGCTGCTTATGTTATGCTTTCGTGATCTAATAACTTTCATCTCATGATGAGCTTCTGTTGCTGTAAACAAAATCTTTTTGTAATCGTCATGTGCTATCTGTTTTTTAACAACACACTTTTTAACACCCTTGCATTTCTTTGCGCTAACCTCATTATCTAGCACATACGAATATAGTTTACTTCGCAACCCAACAAATTCAACAATGGGTATTCCGCACGTTTCATCTTTCATCTTTCCAATAACTTTTTTATTATCATTAAAATGAAACTGACTTTTGGGATCATAATCACAATTATCAAACAGTTCTTTATCCTTGTAAAAGTCTGCGTACACATCTTTTGTTTTTATTTCATAACACAAGGAATCGGTATCAGTAAATAATAACTTAGCTTTTTTATCATAATTGTTTTTGATATAGTTGTAATGGAAATCATACATAAACTATTTTGACAAGTCTAAAATACACATACCAACATAAATAGGACGATTTAAAACTAATCGTTCTTTTATTCTGTTTACAGCAAATAAATTTTCATTAAACATTTTACAAGAAATAAATGAAGGTCTTGCCGCATATTTTAAAAGAACCTCCTCGTCGTGAGTCAATTTAACATTAATTCTTTTTCTCAAGTTTTCCATAGTTTTACCAAAAACTGAATTGTTCATCAGTTTGAAGAAATCCTTTTCAAAAGCATTTTTACCAGCTGTCCTCTTAGCAGTATTAAAATCTATGTATGTCTTTAACCACTCTGATTCGTCAAACTGTAGTATTCGATGTATTTTTGTCACCTTTAATCCAAGCGTTTTGTACAATTCTAAGTTTCTAAAATGCACGACATACATTTCTTTATTTTTCAACGTCGTAACAAGTTTATTAACACTACAATTTCCTAGATTAAACTTTTGTTTTAAATTTTTACAATAGTCTGACAACCACTCATCTTTTATATTTAAACTTTCTGGGGCGAGAGGATAATCATTATGCGAGTCATGTAGTTTTTCGGGATACTCAATATCGCACTCAACAATGTAATTTGATTTTCCTTTTTCAAACTTATCAACCCACTTGAAGTTGCCAGTAGGTAACGGCTGACACATGGCCCACCCGTACAAGTTATTAGCATCGAGATATATTATGTACTTGCTTTCTTTTTTCTTGTCATAGTTTTTCATATAATTATTGTTAGCTTGTGAATATCTGTTTGCAATATAACTCGTACCGCCTCTTAATCCTTTTTCCACAAACAAATATTGATCAATATCAGTTATTAAATCAAGTTGGATACCTATCATCTTGAGGCATGCATCCCAGGCTAACCCAGGACTACTGAAGTAATGGCAAGGATCTAATTTGTAATACTCAATGCACATTTTTCTAAAGTTTTCAAAAACATCTGTCAGCAGCAGCACATCAGTCTTAAGATACAGATCATGATAGTCTCCCATATTTTTAATCTTAAATGTTTTCCATATTTTTTTAGCGTGTTCATAATCCGCATCTGAAATGTGCTCATCATTTAATTGAAAATAAAAGCTATCTTTGCCAGGTAACTTAGTATCCTCGAAACGTTCAAAACTGTTCATGTAATCATAAGGATAAACGCCTTTTCTATTTAGCAAGTCTAACTTTTTACCGCTGTATTCTTGAGATATGTATTGAAACGACGGAACGTTTTTTACTAGATTATCTAATGATTGGGACATGAACTGGAAACTATCAATAAATACTAAACTTTTTCCTAACATGAAAGCCATATACTTTTCCATGTTATTTGGTATCACATTTATGTTTTGTTTAAACTTTCCGATGTGTTGCATTATGAAGTGAGAGTCATATCCTCTCAAGTTATGAAACACAACAGGTATTTTTCTAGTCAACCTGAAATTAATATTACATATGTCATGAGCGCTTCCTCTGTACTTTCCAGTTATATGACAATGATCTCTAACTTTTCTAACGGAGTTTTCATATGCTACTGTACGATTTGGGTCATCTTTTTTAAGAGTTATTGAAAAACCATTACCACAAATATGGCATGATTTAGATTTTTGGAATCTAGCTTCTTCTTCGTGTGACATCACCAAATCTTTCTTAAAATGCGTATTCATAGTTTTCTTGCACCACTTTTCTTCTTCTATCATTTTTTCTAAAAACTTGTAAACAGCATTTGGTCCTCTGTATGTCACAACTGGTTTTGAATATTGATCATCGTAACAACAAACAACCTTATACCCATAACCGCAATCAGTATGCTTTTGATATGCTTCCGTGTGTGATTTTTCAGGATTATTCGATGCCGAAGAAATACTTTCAGTTATTGCTTCAAAATCAGCATATATAACAAACGGAACCATTAGTTGCCTGTCATAGTTTTTAAACTTAACTTTTTCATCTTTGTTTGGCATTTTTATTGCTTGTTTTCCATTAAGTGAAAGACAATCAGGCTCATGCATTTTTAGCACACGTTCTAATGTAAAGCATTGTAGGCATGTTTTACAAAACCATTTTTTTCCATTGTGTGCTGTTTGATTAGACATCAAACTGTTAACGTTTTTATCCACACGTAATGATTTTTTTCTTTTTCGGTAATCAAAAGCATATCACATGTTTTTTCTGCTTTATTTTTTGATATGTACAAAGGGTATACTTGATTATCTTCATACCCAAATATGTTAAAACAAATGTTGTTTTGTTTTTCTATTTTTGGGATTTGTTTGATAGTAACAGGAAATGTAATTCCTTTGTAATCAAGATCACCAATATGATTTTTGTACTTTGTTATCCTTTGAAGATTTTTTTTAACAGGGAATTTACAAGCCAAATGACACCATCTAAAGCACTCGTTATCTTTATTTTTTATATTTACCAATCCTTTTTTGCTGTGTTGCAGTTCTTTTGGTAAATTTAAATAAGAGCTACCCCGTAAAGGCTTGTACTTTATTCGATTTATATAGTGTGCATCTACTGATTCAATTTGCCAACCACTTCCCAGCTGAAGCCAATTTCCAATTCTATTTATAATTTCTTCTCGTGCTTTGTCTAATGCTTCTGATATTTGATTTTTATTTAATATTATTGCAGCCTTTGAGGCAAAGTACGCTGTTTTGTATATAATCCTCAAAACCTCCTTTATGTTCTTTATCATGTGGTACTTTTTTTTTAAAAGTAAGTTTTATATCAATGCTTAATTTAAATTCACTTGTTTTTCTTAGTTCTTTTTTAAGAAAGTTCACAACTTTTGATTGTGTTTTTTGTAGTTGTCTGAGCGGATCATTACTGACAACATTTACTTTAAAAACCTTGCTATACTGTTTTGGGGATGTTTCAATTTCTCGGATACTCATTATATAATATTACATGAGATTATTTCTTTAAGCCCCTATTAATTAATTATTAATTAATTATTTTGAAGTAAAATATTTATTCCCCAGTTAGATTATATTATTTTTTTATTTATCCGTACATAATAATTTTAATTCCTCGTTCAAGTAAAACATCATAGTGGGCAATAAACGAAACTTTGTATAAAGTTGGATGGTAACTGGTTGCCTCTGAAATTTGTTTTACACAAAGAACGTAGTTTGTTTATATCTCCTTTTTTATTTTCCATGATAATTTTAGTTGTTGTGTCATTGTTATGATTCTTTCTGTCAAATCTTGAAAGTTTGAAAAAATTAAAAGCTCAGCATCTAATTTACTCGCATCTTCAAAATCACCCGTTTGGGCATGTGCTATTTGATCTTTTTTAAAGTTGTTGATTTCAATTTCTACTTGTTCCATTATAATATTACATAAGATAATATTTTTTAAGCCTATATTTAAATATATGATGCTATAGTAGAATATAATGAATTGCAAATATTGTGAAAGAGTTTTAGATATTATTGATCCTCCTGGGGTGTGCACAGATTGCATCTTATTTTACACAACTAATAAAAAAAAGCTTTGTAAATATTGTACCAGAGCCAAGCTGTGTTACAAGTGTACATACGCATGTGTGAATTGTAACGATACTTGTGAAGTTTTCGATAACGAGCGTGTTTGCCTTAATTGTGGTACCCACAATGGTTATAATCTTATCACAGGTTGTACCTACAACCAAAAGAAAACTATTTACCTCAGGAAGTATCATTTGGGTAAATACTTGGTAGCATTTGATTTGTCTTCTAAAAATAGGCAAAGATTTGAAGATTTGTTTTACAAAATTGTAAAGATTTTGGATCAGATAGAAGAACGAAAAAGATCAATCAAATTTGCATACATTTTTCAGAAAATATTTAAAATATTAAAAATAGATAAAGAAACAAAACCGATTAAAACAAAATCAACCAGAGACAAGTACGATAGGATATGGAAACAAGTCAAATTACGACTGAATGCCATGGCCGTTTAGCTTAAATCTTTTCATATACATTTCCAGAGGTTCTGTAAAGTTATCATTCTTTTGAATCTCTAATATTTTATTGAAGGTAATCCTAATTACCTCTTCATCATTTTCTAGTCCTGTTGTTGTTTGGACATATGATAGAAGTTGTTTAAAACTCCTATGATATGTTTTTAACAAAGTCTTTTTTTCTGCTATTCTTGTTTTACTCACTAAAACAGCAACTACTGGAGGAACTGCACCAACCACAGCTATGAAAACAGGAATTGCTGGAACTAATGCTAGGAGAGCACCACAACCAATTATTCCACTGGTAATCTGTAACGTTGTGTTTATAATACCGCACAATTTATAACTGCGTCTGTATGCAGCCACAAGTCGCGTCAAGTGATCAATTAATTCTTCTTTGGTTTTCATGTATAATTACAGTTAGACAATAATTTAATTAAAATATTTAGAAAATAGTTGCTCGTGTTCGTTGGGTGACATTTTGCCTATTTTTAATAATTCATCGATTATGCTAATACCTTTATTGATTAACTGCGGACTATTATTTCCTGATTCGATACTTCCGCATACCAACTCTAGATCACCCATCAAACCTTCGGGGCTATTGTAATATTCAACACAACCTCCTAAAATCTTTTTGTACTTTGAAGAACCCTTGTGAATCGGTAAATCAGATAATTCTGTTAGTTTCTTAAAAGCATTTTGAGACAGCTTTGAATAATTTTTTCCATTGTTGTAACGCTTTGTTATCAAGTCTATAAAATCATCGTCTACTTTTAGGTCTAACACAACTGCTTCTCCTTGTTTGGCAATACGTTTGTGATGACCAACAAGCTTAGGTAAATTAATTTGCAACATTCCATAGCGACCATTTTTGTCGACTTTGTAGGAATTTTTATTTTGTTGCATACCTTTTCCAGTCTTTTGTATAGTTTCGCTAGCTGTTTGAATCCGCTCAGGCAACTTTTTTATATAAAAACCCAAAGCATTTACCTCATCTGCTTTTTCATTATGTTCTTCTGTAAGTGAAGCTATCTCTTGTTTGACAAGATCGGGGTTCTTGAGTAATTTTGAATATTTAGTTTTAGTCGCAATGGTTTTGCCTTTTCCCACCCATCTTTGAGTTTTTCTTCGCTGAGGTTGTCTATTCTTGTCTTTAGACCTCTTATCTTGGGAGTTATTTCCTTGTGTATCTCATCAGCCCTTTTAATATATTCATCATAATCAGCATTCCCATCAGTAATACCTGGTATTTCAGTTGGCATTGGCAAGCCATACTTATCAAGTACGTCTTTATCCATACCAGCATCCAAGTCAATAACATGCACCGGTTAGGGTTCCTTGGGCCTCGCAGCAGGTTCTTCTTCTCCTAGTATTTCTTTTTCAGGTGATAGCGTTAGCTTACGGGGTTCTTCAGCAAATAATTGGGGTAATTCCTGATACGTTTTTTGTTCTTCTATTTCCTCGCCTATTGCTGCTGGAAGAGCGGCTAATTGCTGACTTATTTTCGGAAGAGAAGCTAACTGCTCTGTTAGCTGTTCTGACTGACTTTTTATTTCGCTAGTTACAGGTTTAAACATTTCTTTGTTTAAATCACGACTAACTCCTTTTTCTAGTCTTTTTTGAGTAACTCTATTCTCGTATTCTTTGACAAGCTCACTCGCTTTTCGCTTTTTATCTGCTAATTCTTTCCATTTTAACAAAGACATGTATACTATAAGGTTAGATTAAATTAAGATAAGTTAAAATAAGTTAAGACAAGTATTATCTAAGTATTATTATAATGCAAATTCCAAACTATGATATGAAAACAGAAACGGTAATTTTAAACAGACTGTTGTTTTAGAATGTTAATTTGCGGTAATTCAGGATCTGGCAAGACAAACACACTAGTTCACATGTTGCTGAAACCTTTGGTTTACTACGACAAGATTTACCTGTTTGCTAAAAACTTGGAGCAGTCCAAGTATCAGGTCTTATCACAAAAACTTGAAAAGATAGCAAAAAAGAATAAGATACCAGTCGAAGACATATTAGAATGTTCAAATGATGAAGTTATCCCTGTGAATGATTTGGATTCTGATGCTCAAAAGATAGCTATTTTTGATGATTATGTTTGCGAGCGTAATCAAATCGATATTATTAATTATTTCATCCAGGGAAGACATAAAAATTGTTGTGTAATTTATTTATCTCAATCTTATTACAAAACTCCCAAAGACATTCGTTTGAACTGTTCTCATTACAACTTCTTCGCGACTCCGGTTAATCGCGAGCTTGGTATGCTTTTCAAAGAACAAGATGTCAGCAAAGAGCAGTACAGAAAAGCGACTGACAAGCAGTACGATTTCTGTATCTGGATTGCCCTCGGAAGTTAGTAAAGCGTAACTTCAACGGTGAAATGTAATCTAATCATATTATATAATGGGACTTTTTAATGATCTTGGCGAGGAAGTTACTACTGGCAGTGTCAATATTACAAATTTTGGTATTGTGCTGTCTGAGTATGTAAAACAAAAACATCTGGTTAATTATCTTAACAAAGGCAGAAACCAGGAAAATGTTTTGAGAAGTGAGCTTAATATGGATAATAATAAAATTACCAATGTTGGCAATCCAACAAAAGCAGATGATGCAGCAACAAAGCAATTTACTGTAAGAAGAGTAACAAAAATCATACGTGATTATAATATTGATAAAATTCCAGACATGATGAAAGATTTAACAACAGGTGTTGATGATAAACTAAGCCTGATACAAAAAAAGTTACAAGCAAACCTGCGAGAAAATGCTTGAAATTCAAAACGGATTGAAAGATGAAATAAAACTTTTGGGTGATGCTTTGAAAGAGTTAGAAAAGAAAGAAGATGTATTGGAAGAGAGTGAAAACTTTAAGAAATTAAGTGAACAAATAAGAATCGGTGTTCAAAATATTAATACACGGATCGGAGAAATCAATACACAAATAGTTGACAATAATGAACTTGAAACTGCTATTGCTGATGCTTCAAAACAAATGAGAACTGCTTTTACTACTGAAATAACTCAGATTAAAATATTAAATGAGCAGATAAACACCAACGTTGCTGATATCAGCAAGGAATTTGAAGACATCAAAAAGAAAATGGTTGACGGCAAGTCGCTGGAGACTGCTCTGAACAAACTGGTTGACACTGATAAACTTGAGACTGCACTGAGCAAACTGGTTAACACTGATAAACTTGAGACTGCTATTGATGATGTTTCAAAGCAATTGAAAGCTGCCCAGGAAACAAGAAACACAGCTTTTGATGGCGAAATAGCTCCATTAAAACAGTTTAATCAAAAGTCTGGTAGTCGGCACACAGCAATTCTTGATATAATTGATGAGTTGAAAGTAAAAGTAGACTATTTAAGTCGAATTCTACTGTTTGAATATACAATAGATGATGGAATTAGTATCATGCAAGATGCTACTGGCCGAACTACCCATGTATCATATCCGACACGAAAACCACTTGAAAGAACCAAACGTGATGGGTTTCTCCAGACGTTTACTTTTGTAACCAATCCACTTATAAAAAGTGAAGAATATGCTACAGAATACCCCGGTGGTGGTGAACGTCCCGGCGGTGCAATAATTGTAAAACCCGGGCGTTATGTAGTTGAAGCAGACCTTATATATACAGTTACAAACATAGACATTCATGTAGAATATTTTAATTTGTTTAATCTAAGTGCCAGTGAGTCAACTTCTCAACCAAAAATAGAAAATGGCAAACGAATACTGAAAGGAACATTTGAAGCATTTCTTCCGAAATCTCATTTTTGGGACATCTTTTTAGATGTATTATCTCGCGCTACTCAAGTTTTCAATTTTGAAAAATCAAGTTTTAAATTGTACTACAAAGGTGATTAATTTTATCCATCCTATATTATATGGAACAAAACATTGTATTATCATCAGAAAAAGCTTCAATAATTAATAGCTCAAATACACCGAGTAATTTTACAACTGTATTTGACAGACCATTAGTATTAGGCAAGAACAAACAGTATGGCATCGGACTTGATAAGATTAATTCCATGACTTACTCGTGGTATAATATTAGTGAAGATTTTAATAACAAAGTGATAAGGTACCACAATGGAACAGATTGGAAAACTATTAGTTTTGCAAATGGAAATTACAGTTATGATGATATCGATAATTACATAAAAGAAGCATTGACTGTAAACAATGATTTAACCGATGACTCGCCTGTCCCGATAAGAATTGAGTTTGATTTATCAAGTTTCAAATGTTTGGTTACCGTTTATAATAAATTTGTACTTGATTTGAGAGAATCAAACGTTCACACCTTGATCGGGTTTGACAAAGATGCAGTCATCAGAGAAACTAAATTTGGAAATGTGACACCAAACATAACAAATTCTATCGATACATTGTATATCCACTGTGATTTGATAAGTAATTCTATTGTTGATGGATCATACGGGGATGTCATTTATGAAATAAGTACAGCTGATCTTATCCTTTCAAAGACGAACCGATAAGGGTCGGATTCTGTGAAGTAAACAAAACAATCATTAACAGTATTAATATTTACATAACCGATTTCTCCGGTAAAATTATTAAAATTATTAATCTTAATGGTGTCCACACATCATTCCGTTTTGTTTTGAAGGAATTAATGTAACATAAGTTATATGGTATGTTTAAAAAAAGTTTATGACACTAGCACAGGAACATATACTCAAGTTGATCGATTAACTGGAGCTGGCATATTTGACATTCTTTCAAAAGTCGGATCAAAGATATTCAGCGAGTCTGTGAAAACAGCAGGCAAGAAAGCATTAGAAACTGCTGGCAAGCAAATCATAGAAAGCGGCTCTAAAAACTTGGAGATGAAGTAGGAAAAATGGCTGCTGATAAATTAGTTTCAGTTATTAAACCTAGTAAACCAAAAGGAGAGATGATTTTAAAATAACTTACAAAGGCTGATAACAAAAAAGAAGTTGTAGCTGAAACTGAAGAAGATGTAAATGCAAAAATGAATAGATTACTTTCCGGAAGAGGAATTCATGTGAGAATTCATCGATTAATTAATAAAAAATAATCTAATTACTAGTATATAACGATGTTTCGAAGTAATCAATATAATACTAGATACGAGCATGTACCTATTCAGTTAGATACCCCCGTGACACAACCAGGAAATAATACCAGACAAATGAAAAGTGGTTATCAGTTTACGTTAAATGACAGAAGTTCTTACTTTGATTGGTATAACGCATATTTTGAAATCAGTTTTCAAGTAAACACACTTGCTAATGGAGGCAATTTCGCAGACGCTGACAGAATTGCTTTAATTAACGATGCAGCTTCACTGATTGATCAAATGTAAGTAAAGCAAAATGGGAAAATAGTTTACGATGGAAATAATCTTCACAGATTTGTTAATATCAAAAGCTTGCTTGAAATTTCTGATGACTATGCAAAGACAACTGGAACAAACGAATACTTTTATTTAGATGATACAACTGCTGCAGAATCTCGGAAGGATGAAGATACCTATAATCAAGGTTTTGCTATTCGCCATGCTTTAATCATAACTAATCAAAAAGTTGACTCTATAATCCCATTAAATAAATATTCCTTCTTTGGAGGTTTGGAAACAAACATGCTTCCTCCCAGTCAGATTCAAATCAGCTTGCAGCTAACAGATGATAATGTACTCATTTTCAGAGCTGGTGGTGAAGCTGGCCGAGTAGTTATTAATAAATTAGTTTTGTGGATACCTAGAATGATATTTAACTCAGATGGTTTAAGTTATGTAATGACAAATCATATGACATCAACAAGATGGACTTATCTTCGTGAAATGATACAAGAAAGCGGAAGTACTCAACTAACAGAATCTGTATTTAGAATAACGGCTGGAGTCAAAAGTCCCAAACACGTTTTTGTGTATTTGCAAAGGGCTGACAAAAGTTCTTCCCAAACACAAAATCCTCACCTTTTAGATACTTTTAAACTAAATGCTGCTGATGCTAATTGCTATTTACAATCAGCTAGATTGGAAGTTGGAAATGGAGTTTATTATCCAGAAACTGAATACAGTTATGCTATTATCATAAGAATATTCAGAGATGTTATTAATTATTCTTACAAGCAAAATGATAAAAACACCGGAACTTTACTCAATGTGGGTAATTTTAAAAATCTCTTCGGAATGATATATTTCGGTTTGAGTTACAAGGAAAATGAAGTCAGTGTTGACCCAAAACAACTAAGTTTGAGATATAAACTAAACAACGTTCCTACCGCTAGATATAAAGTTTATGCTCTGGTTCTCTATGAAGTAGATGTAGTTATTGATACTGTCGGAAATGAATTGGTAATAGTTTAATCTAACTTATAATATATATGACTTACGTAAATTATTCAGTAAATTTAACAGACGGACAAAAACAGAGTTTAGCGAGAGCTTATGAGGATAAGAGTGAATTAACACTCAGGTTAAAACATAACCAACTAACTGGGAATTTTCCGTTGCTGCTGACATCTACTCAGATTAATAATATTAACAAAGCTAAATATAATGGACGGGGATTAGACATAAATATGTCAAAACTCACAAATGAGGTCTCAGTCCAAGAATGGAGGCTTTTTAGGCGCATTAGCTGGTTTGTTAACTAAAACAATATTACCAACAGTTGCTAGATTTGCTCCAAAGATATTAGGGCCTTTAGCAACAGGAGCACTAAGTGGTCTGGCAAGTACTGGAATTGGTCAAATATTTGGAAATGGAATGGTTACTGTTCCTGCTGATAAAAAACAAACACTTCTAAAATCAAATAAATTAACAGCTGCACAAAAAAACAAAATAGCAAAGTCAAAAGGTTCCTGCACGATTAAACTAACACAAAAACAACTGCAAGACGTACTGGCATGTGCTTCTAGTAACAAAACGGTAACTGCACCCAGTGGCAAAAAACAGCAAGACGTAACGGCAACTGTTCCTAGTGATAAAAAACCAAAACTTCTAAAATCAAATAAATTAACACTTGCACAAAGAAAGAAGATAGCAAAGTCAAAAGGTCACTGCCCTGTTAAACTAACTAAAAAACAACAACAGGACAGAGGATTTCTTGGAATGCTTGCATCATTAGGAATTCCATTGATTGGATCTCTTATTAGTGGTTTAACTGGACAAGGTTTGCAAGTAGATAGAAGAGGACAAGGTTTGCAAGTAGACTCACAAATCAGGCCATATAGAAGTATCCCATTTATAATTTTTTTTTAAATTTTAAAAATAAACCTATATCTAACTTAGAACCCTAGAACCGGTTTAAACCCCCAGTGGCCTACTTTGCCACTGACCGTTCCAAGGCGGTAGCCCTATTGTCAACCCTTTTTGTGTTTGTGATGTCGTTTGCATTTATTATTGCTTTTGCCTTCTTGTTTGTCTGTTTGCGTGTTTGTTTCTGTGTTTTGTGGTTTACTGTCCTCCTTGAATGCTACTTTCCCTGTCCGATCTTTTTATATTTTTTTTTAGATATAATGAAATGGGTTAAGCAGCTAGGCATACACAACTTCAGTGGGGTGTATAGCAAAAACAAATTACCAGCAAAACAAAATAAACAAGAATGCGGTATTATTAATCTTGATGATTATATTGGACCTGGCACACACTGGACTTGTTACTATGATAATTATTACTTCGATCCGTTTGGCTTGAGCCCACCAAAAGAAGTTTTAGCGTACATGCCTAATATAAAATACAACACCATTCAATACCCAGATAAAACAAGTGTTCTGTGTGGATATTTCTGCCTATTCTTCATTAAAAAGTAACAAGAAGGAAATAGCACGTATGATATTCTTTATAAATTATTAAAGCCTTACAAACAAGTGAAAAATGAAAACATCATAACATCATATTTTGTAAACGAAGTTTAATCTAATCATATTATATATGAGTTACTGTATAAAAGAAAAGATGGTTACTGAAAATATTAATCCTCAGTATGTTTTAGCAAAAAATGGTAGAAAAATGTTAAGAGCAACTTGCGCATCTTGTGGTATTACTAAAACAAAGTTTGTTAAAAACACAGGAGGTGGTAATATTGATATTCATAAAGTTTTGCTCCCTTTGCTACCCAAAAAAGGGCTAACACTTCCTGGTTATAAATATTGCGGTCCTGGTAATCCACTTGATAGCGGAGAACCGGTAAATCAATTAGATGCTGTTTGCAAAGATCATGATTATTGCTATAACGAAAATCCTAGTAATAAATCAACGTGTGACAAAAACATGCTTGCTGGTTTGAAATCTAGTAAGTCTAAAACTATCGGAGAAAAGATTGCTAAGAATTTGATAGTAAAACCAGTCATTAGTACAAAATATAAACTTGGTCTTGGAAACTCAAAAAACTAGAAAAGGCGTTGAAATGGACTGACAAGTTAGCAGATGAACTTCATAAACCTATACGAAGAAAGTTCACTCAACGCCGTGTGATTGTTAATGAAATTGATAAAATATGGTCTGCTGATTTGGTTGATATGCAATCGTTTTCAAAGTATAATAAAGGTACTAAATATTTGCTTACTGTTATTGATTTATTTAGTAAATTTGCTTGGGCTATATCCGTTCCAAATAAAACTGGTTTAGAAATTACTAATGCGTTCAAACAAATAATGAGTACAGGAAGAGAGTGTAAATTGTTGTGGGTTGATCAAGGTGTGGAATTTTACAACAAAACGTTTAAGCAATTTCTTGATGATAATAATATCATATGTACCACACGTTTTATTTTGGAAAAGCTGTAGTAATTGAACGATTTAACAGAACATTAAAAGAGAGGATGTGGAAATATTTTACAGCTAACAATACAAATACATATTTAGACGTGTTGCAAGAAATGGTTGACAAGTATAATAGCTCAAAACATCGGAGTATTAAAATGACACCGACTGAAGCAAGTGATGACAAAAATAAAGGAAAAGTGTATTTCAACTTGTATGGAAAGATGAGAAGTAATCAAATTAAGCCAAAGTTTAAAATAGGGGATAATGTTAGAATCAGCAAATATAAAAGAACGTTTGAGAAAGGCTATACTCCAAATTGGACTGAAGAAATATTTGTTGTTGATGAAATTCAAAACACAAATCCTGTGACATACAAAATAAAAGATTTAAACAACGAAAACATTGACGGAAGCTTTTATGAATTAGAAATGATAAAAGCAAAGCAAGAAATATTTAGGATTGAAAAATTAATACGAAGTGATTACAAAAAGAAACAAGCGTTGATTAAATGGAAGGGTTACAATGAGGATTTCAATAGTTGGGTCTCATTTAAGGATATTGAAAATATTAAATAAGGGCTTAAAAATAATAACATATAATATTATTATATAATGAGAAAGATTAGAAAAGGTTTGCAGAAAACTTAACAATTTAAAAGATAAATATAGAAGAGAATTGATGAGAAGCAGGCAACTCCAAGTAGAATATAAAGTAGTTCGTGATGATTTTATGGACACTAAAAAAAGACGATTGCTGGTTGAAATGGATAATTATGAACGTGAGCTAGCCGGAAACAGAGAAGAGCTTCTTGAACTGAAATACAAAATAGCAAAGTGTAGAAAAGTAAAATACTCCATGGTAAAAGATGATATGCAGAGCGATGATGAAGACTACTGCCCGGTTCCGTCTGACTTTGCTTGACGAGTCGCAAATGTTATTGAAAAACTTCGCCGAAAGTAGATTCGGCGAAAGTAGACATAAAATAAAATTATTGCGCTCTCCTAACGAGTTGCAAATGTTATGTTATTAAAATGGCAAACCGGATTGATTAGAGACTGAGAGTTTTGGGCGAGTTTCTTTTGGAAGGACCTCTCGAGTAGCTAATAGTATGCATCCGAGGCATCTGACTCAGGTGTGACTTTATTTAAATAAAGACATGCCTGGCTTCTAGCCTCAGGTGAGCTATTGTTAGTTTCTTGAGTGAATCTTTTCGGGAGGAAAAACTGTGCTCAAACTCTCAGTCTCTATACTACTGCTATGCGCTATATGCCAGTGTTAATATGAATGGTATGGAACATTGATACATTGCCCAGTACACGACAATCCCCTACACCACCAAACAAAACATCCACTCATAACATTATTTAGAAGAGAAAAGTGGGCTCACATAGAAAGCAGACAAGGACAAGCATATTAACTAAAGATTAAAACCAACACATGGAGTTCCATCCACCAAATATTAAAAGATCCATATTAAACAAGAGCTGTCGAAAGGACAACATGCTCCACTATTCAAAGTCCATTTTAAACAAGGCTACTGACACTTATGTCTCACCAACCATGGTGCCAGTTCATTCCACAAGGTCAAGTCTTAATTGTGGAGGCTAGGTGGTAGTGAGATTAGGGTGTAGTGGGTACGGGGAGAGGGTAGTCAGTAAACATATATAGCAAATATCAAAGCAAGACCTTCAATACCCCAGAAAGAATATGAACTTGAAGAGAGTGGGAAGGGGAATTGAAGTGTTACTGAATATGAAAAAACGAAAATGATACAATATTTTCATTTGGGGAGTCTAAGATGGAGAGTGTGTGGAGGAAGGGATGGATGGGAGGAGTGGAAGAGAACAGGATGCAGACATGGTAACTGAAAAGAAACCTAAAACAGTAGAACAAATATCTGTCTATTTATCTGGGGTGATGGTGGTGGTGGTGTAGGAGTGGGGAAGGTGTGGGGTTATGGGGTTAATGAAATTCATTATCAAATGTTATTTGATGTATGCAGTGAGTTTCATTGAAATGTATGAAGCTGCTTAAAAAGCTTTAACCTGAAACTCTAAGTTGAATTTTTTTTATCATCTGGCTAAAATGAAATGAAAAGTTATGAAACATGTGTCTGTAAGTGTCCTTGATGACTCTGATGACACTTGTCAAGCTCCTTTGACAGATATATATATGGCTAGTGGGTATTGAATTAAATGGACTTGCCAACAAATAAAATAAAAGAAATTCTAATTCGAAAAGGGCTACACCTTTTTTAAAATACAATACAGAAACTATTTATCCAGAAAAAGGGCCATCCTTTTGCTAAAATGCAATAGAGTTATGGAACATGTGTCTATTAGCATCCTCGCTTTACTGAAGTTGTATTAATAATTAACAATCACCTATTGAAATACAAGTACTGGCCTAAAAACTTTAACTAGTATTTTGAAGTCGAAAAAGGGACATAACTGTTCTTAGATGCAGTACAGAGTTAATATGGAACATTTGTCTAATAGTGCATTTGCTATTCCAAGCGTTACTGAAGTTTTGTTGATGTACGACTTTCAGCTATTAAAATACATGGACTTGTCAAAAAAGAACCAGAAATTCAAAGTAAGAAAAGGACCATGCTTTTGCTTAAATGCAATACACACTTATGGAACATGTGCTACCAGTGTCCTTGATGGTACTGATGACATATTTCAAGTTTCATTGACTAGTGGTTGCTGAAATAATTGGATTTGGCAAACAACTGAAAACCAACGTCGACGCAGACGTTGAGTATATCTACAACAGCTCTTCTTATCCTACGAATAGTAAAACTTTGAAAAAAAATATTCTGGCTTTCAAGTTGACGAACAAAATAATCTGGCCAGTGTACGTGGCGAAATAAAAATCCTGGCTTTAAAAAAATGCAAAACACATATTCCGGCTGAAAGTAGAATCCCAAAAGTGTTATTGATTTATTTGCCTTTTGAATCCCTCTAATGGCTCCTGGGTCCAGAGCCAAATGTCCTTGATGGTACTGATGACATATTTCAAGTTTCACTTACTATTGGTTGCTGAAATAATTGGATTTGGCAAACAACTGAAAACAAACGTCGACGCGGACGTTGAGTAGATCTACAACAGCTCTTCTTATTCTACTAATAGTACAACTTAAAAAAAATATTCTGGCTTTCAAGTTGATGAAAACAATAATCTGGCCAGTGTACGAGGCGAAATAAAAATCCTGGCTTAAAAGAAATGCGAAAAAACATATTTCGGCTGAAAGCAAAATCCCAAAAGTGTTATTGATTTTTTTCAGTATATTCTGCCTTTTGGAATCCCGGGTTCAGAGCCAAATATAGTTTTACTCGCCATGTGGGGAAGTCAGTCATATACATTATTTGATTTATTTCCGCTCAATGGTTTAGTCGGAGATATACACCCTTCCGCGAACCCACCCGGAGATATACACCATTCCGCGAACCCACCTACTTACCATCAATCATCAGCCGAGTTGTAAAAACAATTTTCTTTCTTTTAATGTTTCTGTGTTACACCACACATACTGCCACAACCACCGTATGTTTTTGTTTTATAATACTTTTCTACATATTTTTCTTAGTAAAGTATGTTGATATTCTTCGTAGGCACATAGTGCATATCTCTGCATATCTCTATTATCAACCCACTCTTCCCCGAAAAAATACCTTGATCATTTTATATAGATTATATAGAGATTATTTAACTGCTGGGATCGATTATAGGGAAATCCTTCATGAGATGGTAGACGTGTGGTTCTTTTCACGAACGAGCGTTTGCGAGTGAGCGAAAAAACACAACACTTCTACCATCTCGTGAAGGATTTCCCTATAATCGAACACAGCAGTTAAATAATCTGTTTATTACATTTTAAATCAGTTTGTGCATATTTTTAACCGAAAAGATTCTCTTTATTGAACGTTATCGGTGGATGACGTCGACGTCAGCATCACTTTATTGACGTCATAACTCAGCGTCACAGTTAGTTATTTTTGTGTTCGGAGTTAGTTAATAATATTAAGTGATTATGAATATTCTTTCACTGAGAAATCCCAATCTTTCACCGATAAAAATGTAATAAAAATTCTTCTTTGTTTATCTAGATATTGTTTAAGAGGACACAGGGCATAACTTTTCCCATGGCAATCATTTCCCCACCGTCTACCCTCTTACCAGACACATCCACTCCAACCCTAACCCCACTCCCAACCAATCCTCACCCTATTTATTTTCTTTAAATATCTTCTTTTTCATTTGTTAATATTGCTCATGGATATATCTCTGCTATTTCTTTATAGCGTGTTGTATGAGAGACCGAGATTCCAGTCTCTCTGTTTGCATATCAGGTGTATATTTTGTTGTTCTCTGAAACAAGGCGAACAGGCGAGCTGCGCTGTTCTCCGATAGCTCTTGTTTTTATACTATGGTTAATACATGTACTATCTTTCCTAAAGAACTTCAACTCAACAAACCTAATATTTCCGACACTGTCGCTTTTTCTATCGATTTTCACCTCTCTATTAAAAGTGGAGAAATAATAAGCAAAAACTTTTACAAGAGAGATGATTTCACTTTTGACATTGTTAATTATCCCCACGGGGATGTACTCCGAGCAACTTCATATGGGGTATATGTTTTTCAACTTTTTCTGGTGATTTTAATCGTGTTGAGGACTATAAAATATTCCGAACGTTTGTATAACTAAAACGCTACTTCACCAGAGCTGCCGTTACCATAAACTTCGAAGAAGCCTTTGGAACAGTTTATATTATCATAACCTTGAACTACTTTTACAATATAAAGGTAATGTAAGAACTCGTCTGCGATATGGACACATAGTCACAACCTGATTTCTATGATTTAAAAACTTTGTAAGATCCTTGGTCATGATGACTTTCATAAAATATTTACCAAACTTGTTAAAAGGGTTATCAAAGGATGTTGTGACCTTATCATTTTTCAACGCAATGCATGTTTGATGGTTGAGCCATTTTCAGTTTACAACTTTGCTTTCCTCTTTACTTACCATACGTGTATGGCAATGACTTATCAGACTGTGGACCGTATGATGACGTCTACCTAAATTCTGAAAGGACGATAACATTTGATGGTCTTCATATTGTGTTGTCGTGCCCTTAATGTTTATGCCATTGCTTCTCTGGCTCCGCCAAGTCATTGAGAACTTTCTTTGTTGCTGTCTAGCTTTTTTAATATTCATATATACATGGTCATCGTTGTGTTATACATATATTGCTTATTACTGTTGTATTTTTTCTAAGAGGATATTGCCTGGCAGTGATTTATTTATTTACACTGTCCCGCTTTAAGCTTATTGGCCGAAGGCCAGTAGGGATTATGCCATGGTATGTTGTCCGTCCGCCGTTCGTCGATCGTTAACTGTTTGATTTCAACATATTAACATATACAACAAAAACAACCATTTCAAAACATTTGACGCTGCCCACCCTTCACCCCATACTAACTTGACCTTTCTTTTGAATTTGCTTTATTCTGACTGTGCATCACCCTGTTACCGTGCACAGCCTGGCACAGGGTTTAGAATAATCGAGGTGTTTACTTATTTACACGGCCTGTCATTTCTTGAAGAAAAGAAATAAGGCCAACCATAACCTAATTTATTTTACATGACCTGCCATTTCTTGAAACCAAAAAAAGACCGACCATAACCTTTTATTTTACATGGCCTGCCATTTCTTGAAAAAAAATTACGCCGACCATATTCTATTATTTTACATGGCCTTCCATTTCTTGAAAAAAATATATAGGCCAGCCATAACCACGAACAAGTTAATGTCATAGCCAACATGTTTTATACCAATCTATGTTCTAACAAGCTTACTGTAAAGTATAAATAAAATTGAATCCTTAATGAAATATTCAAATTTTAGATGATAGTTATATATAGATGTGTTTATATATTGTTTCATTTATTTCCATAGGGAGACATGATGCATGCATGACTTCAGAACCAAATACATATTCTGATCTGACATCCGCTGTGACTCTTGGTTGGACGAGTTGACTATTGAGGTTGAAGGGAAACTAAAAACATGGATTTCATAGAGGTTTGTATGCAGGTCTTATTTATATGGTGAAAAAAGCATTTCACATCATGATGACAATAATATATTTAGGAAGAATTACCTCAGGAAATTTCATTCCCCATTTATGATTTTTCCCCAATTTAGGCCAAAAGGTCCCTTACCCAAATCTGGTAAAAAGGCCCTGGCTCAAGAAAAATGATTTTCTTTTGATTTACATACATGTATTTCAAGTCATATCTCTGGACTCCACGGCTCATTAAATAGCAACATCGC
Organism: Cyrtodaria siliqua; assembly: GCA_037043455.1. NCBI lineage: Eukaryota > Metazoa > Mollusca > Bivalvia > Adapedonta > Hiatellidae > Cyrtodaria > Cyrtodaria siliqua. The sequence continues at coordinate 142,330 of JAWPHD010000979.1, forward strand.
ATTGAATATTTACATTTACTTTATTTATTTATTTACTTTTAAAAGAAATAGCGTTCATTTCAAACAAGCTTTATTTTTCAAGGAGATATACACACACACTGTAAATACACTGACGGTAGTGGTCTAGCTCTCTGTAACAGACTCATGCATGGAGGACTTAACTTATACATTATCATTTTTCGCTTATGGGTATTTTACTAACGTAAAATAAAAGGAAACTGCTGACAACTATATTTCTATAACTGGTAAAATGTAGGTATTGAGTTATACAGATGCAACAGATGAAACCGGGGGTTCATAAGTGGCTAAGTGACACTATCCTGATAAGACACTAATATACCAGGACATGATTTATATTTAAACTTGTTATCTAAAGACGTAGGATGTTGTTGTTACCTCATTAAGTAGTGTCATTCAGCTTACGTAATAAACTATACGAACTTTGACACGTGTGTGTTGAAATAAGTAGCACGTGTAACAACACAACACACACGTGTCAAAGTTCGTATAGTTTATTACGTTGAATAGCAAAGTGATCGTATAGTTTTATTAAACAAGTGATTGTTGATGTAAGCAAGTTCAGTTCAAAACATAAAGTTAATCAGTTACTTCTGCAACAGAGTCAGATTCAATTACTTCCTAAGTCTAACAACAATCTTGTTGCCGTAAACACCAGCAAAGACCGTAACAACGAACCGTTCTTATTCGAACCAAGATCCTAACCTTAGCACTAACTGCTGTGTCTCTGCCGCTTTATGCAGGCCAATATATATACTTACAGCACCCCTACACGAATCCGGTTTCTGCAGGATATCGAATCTAAGTTTAGTATCACTAATATGATGATTATACAGTGGTCAAAGTATGATTGGTCAGCTGAATGACACTACTTAATGAAGAAACAACAGCATCCTACGTCTTTAGATAACTGAAGTTCAAATATAAATATCATGTGTAAGTTAAGTCCCCCATGCATGACTCTGTTACATCTCTTGCACTTTTCTTTATCATTTATATCAATCTCCCAAGGCACGTTATTGTTGATACTTTAGCAAAGGGAAAATAGAGTAAACAATAATTGATTCGCTTTTTTTTGCAAATTCTATGGCGTTTGTGGAATTTACAATTCCGGTATCGCTATTCGTGTAATTTGTCATTCATTATCAACTGGCGTTAAATTCGCCATTTGTACAGTTTAAACGCTGGTAGTGAATGGCAATTAACACGCTTTTTTGTATTTGCCATTCACTAACTGCATTTAAAACCGCATAAACGCCGGAAAAAAAGTAAAAAAAAGTGAATCAATTCTATAAACTATTTAGTTAAAATACATTCAAACCTCGTCTTGAAAAGTTGAACTGAGCGAGTCGACTATATCGAAACATTAAAGCTACATTAGCCGTAACGTGTAGCTTACGTTGACAAACATTACACAACTACTATTATTTAATATTTACTGAATAGAAATAAGATTTGTTTGATGGAATTCAATAGCGGGAGAAAAAAAAGTACCAATTCGTGGAATTGAACTCCAAGCACAAACTAAAACTACACTTGCGGGTAAGACGAATGCGTTCCCAATTGAGCTATACGGGAAAGTTGTTTGATGCAAGACAAAAAACAGTTTTTACTGTAATCAAAACCTAATTCGCTATTCTCACGTTTCCGTGTAATACATTTCACTGAATACAAACCAGACAGTTATTTGCTTATGCTCAATATATACTTTACTTAGGACTTCAACAACATACACAAGTTAATTAACATTAAAAAACAAACAAAAGAATGGTAAAACATTTCAGTAAATTAATTGTATGTTCAATAGAGCCAATACAACAATACATCTGTTTACTGACTGACTGTAACCCCACCGACTCCCTTAAAGGGATACACGGCAATCTTCTCTTTTTTTTAAACTCTCGGCGTCCCGTTAGTTTTTCTATAACTTGCATTTGTTCAATCATTAATGTTAATTACATGAATATTTTAAAGAAATGTGTTTGGATGTTATTAACTGTTGATAATATATCACTAATAAATACAGTAGGATGATAGAATAAGAAGAAAAAGTGAAAACTCAGAAGTTTCATTTAATTATATGCAAGCAGGTTTAATGTCAAAATGATACTGGATAAATATTTGAAATTATAGCCTTTGGATTTATTTATCCAGTATCATTTTGACATTAAACCTGCTTGCATATAATTAAATGAATGCTTGAAAAACACTTCAAGATTGCCGTGTTTCCCTTTAAAACACCCCTTTAAAACACTGGTATCTCCTTGTTTAATTTGGGATTTAAAAAATCTGAAATCCTGACTTAATGAAATCTGCCATTTTCACAAATTGCATGGTTACGGTATACAACTAATGGAGCCAAGTGATTAAAAATAATTGCAATGGATTATCTTGAACTAAATCTACATGAAGAATGACATGATGCTTATTACACAAAAAAAATCCCTGGATCATCGGTTTTCCTCCTGCATAAATATCACTTTCATCCGTGCCATTGAGAGTGATGTGAAAGAAGGTATAGTTGCTTTTTTCGTACTCAAAGTCAATAAAAAAAAAACATCCATTGAGAAGTTGAAGAAATACATATTTTTATGAAACATAACCATAACCAAGCATACATGTCGATGATGAGCTATGTTTAAATAAATAGGAATTTCTTGAACCGAGGAAGTCATCCGTAATTTACTTCAATTAAACAGAATGTGGATTAAAAATGCATTTTCTTCTTCAGGAATTAACAATTCGGAAGCTGCACTGCTGTCAAAGATGACTGTTTCTTCTACAAGATGATTGCATGACTTTGGAATAAATGAAGTTCTTATTATTAAGTGATGTTGTTGAAGAAACAGTTATGTTTGAATGTACCCATATTATGAATGTACACATATGAATGGTCATGTGATGAAATGTTGCCTACCTTACTCATGCAGAGTCCCAATAATCTCGTATTTCTGCATGATGTGCCCTACTTTAAGGCAATCCGCCTAATTATATCACATGCACATATTGTTATTGAGTGGATAGCACTAGTGGAAATCACAACATTTTTTTTTTAAATGTCAAAAGGGGGCCTAACTCATGCATAAATTGAGCAATTGATAAATTGAGCGGAAATAGAACTTGATCTGCATTTTATAATTACACAGCTACACACCAAATACCCTTTCAAAAGTTATTGAGCGGAAACCAATTTGTTGCAGAAAACTAAGTCGAAAAGGGGCCACAACTCCTGCATAAATTGAGCAACGTTGACCGAAATCGAACTTGACCTGTATTTTATAATTACACAGCTACATACCAAATATTAATTAAAAACATGGACATTTTCAAAAGTTATTGTGCGGAAACCAATTTGTTGCAGAAAACTGAGTCGAAAAGGGGCCACAACTCCTGCATAAAATGAGCAACGTTGACCGAAATCGAACTTGACCTGTATTTTATAATTACACAGCTACACACCAAATACCCTTTCAAAAGTTATTGAGCGGAAACCAATTTGTTGCAGAAAACTAAGTCGAAAAGGGGCCACAACTCCTGCATAAATTGAGCAACGTTGACCGAAATCGAACTTGACCTGTATTTTATAATTACACAGCTACATACCAAATATTAATTAAAAACATGGACATTTTCAAAAGTTATTGAGCGGAAACCAATTTGTTGCAGAAAACTGAGTCGAAAAGGGGCCACAACTCCTGCATAAAATGAGCAACGTTGACCGAAATCGAACTTGACCTGTATTTTATAATTACACAGCTACACACCAACTATTAATTAAAAACATGGACCCTTTCAAAAGTTATTGAGCGGAAACCAATTTGTTGCAGAAAACTAAGTCGAAAAGGGGCCACAATTCCTGCATAAAATGAGCAACGTTGACCGAAATCTAACTTGACCTGTATTTTATAATTACACAGCTACACACCAAATATTAATTACAAACATTGACCCTTTCAAAAGTTATTGAGCGGAAACCAGTTTGTTGCAGAAAACTAAGTCGAAAAGGGGCCACAACTCCTGCATGAAATGTGCAACGTTGACCGAAATCGAACTTGACCTGTATTTTATAATTACACAGCTACACACCAAATATTAATTACAAACATGGACCCTTTCAAAAATTATTGAGCGGAAACAAATTCGGAAGGGACGGAAGGGACGGACGGAAGGGACGGACGAACGAACAGGGGTAACACTTAATGCCCCTTTCGGCATTCTCGAATGCCGGGGGCATAAAAAAAAGTTCCCAATTGAAAGATTGAAAAAAAGGTGCGTACGTGTGAAAAGTATTGAGTATGAAAAGGTTTAAATGCATTTAGTTGACCTTGGTGTACATAAATAGTATTAAAAATACTTATAAAATGAATGTTTTACTGTATTTTTCCCCATTTGTATGAAAAATCACGCTAAAATTTCCAATTGTGATAGTATGTGATGGCGTCCGGCACACTTTAAAGGGACGTCCGGCAATCTTGATTGTTTTAAAACTCGCGGCGTCCAGTTAGTTTTTCTACATAACTTGCATTTGTTCAATAATTAATATCAGTGTTTTTTTCCTTATATACGTTTTCGACCATTCCCAAATTACTTGTGTGTGATAGTGAACTATTCTCAATTTAAGGCAAAATGACGCGAATTTTCCTAATTGAATGGGTACCGGTACCATTCCCAAAAGGGTGAAAAAATCACTGTAGTTATAAGAATAGTATTAAGCAAATTGTCTTTGAATATTTCTGTCTTGATGATAGTGTAGTAGGAGGCTAAAGGAAATCCTAGCGCTAGCCTTGTGTACCAATAATATATTTAAACCTATGGTAGAATAACGAAGAAAAAATAAAAACTCAACATCGTATTCAATGTATGCAAGCATGATTATACTGGATTATAAATCGAGAGTAATACTTGATAAAAACTTCAAGATTGTCATGTGTCCCTTTAACCTACAACCTAACATTGAAAAACATGTGTCATCATCTAACTTGCATGACCTATTTATCATAATTCACTAGTGTAATAAATATTCATTATCCGTTCAGCTTGGTTTGCAATCGGAATTGCCGCGTCGATTTCTGTTGCCATTAAACATGACATGATAATATCATGTCATGTATATTAATATATATATATAGGCCACTACATTAATAAATTTATCCAGTTCTTCCTTGTCAAGTTATTTTGTTCAGTACTACTGACATGTCTAATAACTCTGAATTTCATTTGGCAGAGTTATGTCCCATTTCATATAACTTTAACCTCAACCTAACCTAGTCCATAACTTGTCAAAATATAGACCTATGTCATGAAACTGTATACATATCTTCCTTATCAGTTATTCAATGCAGAGTTATACCCCTTCTTGTATCTACTTGCGTAGCATGGCAGACGCTTAGAGATCACTTTGTCGTCCGGCACACATTAACATGCAACCTAACCTTGGTCATAACTTGAAAAATAGTTGACCTATGTTTGTGAAACTTCACATACATCTTCATCTTTCCCCAGGAGATGTTGTTACACATGTCCAATAACTCGGACTTTTATTTTAGCATAGGTATGCCACTTTTCATAAAACGTTAACCTGCAATCAAACCTAACTCGTAACTTGGCAAAATACTGACCTATGGTCATAACACGTTTTACAGTTCTTAAGAAGATAATAAGAAACCCTAATCTATGGTTACACCGTATGCCGGAACTACTTTCGGTATCATGATAAAAAAAAATTATCATGATAAAAAAAAAGTAGGCCATGATAACCCCAAAGTATCATGATAAACCCAAATTATCGTGATAACAAATAAATTTCGCGATAGTAAAAGTAGTTCCGTCCCATATGGTGGCATGTGGCTGCCATGCACTTAATTTAAGTTGGCATAAATTATCGTGACTTTAACGTCATTTTATTGCGACTTTTCGTGATAATTTCTCTTTTAAGGCGACATAATTTCACGAATATAAAAATAAAAAGCACGATAAAATATCTCAACAATTTATAAAAAGTCGCGATAATGCTTCAACGTGCCATTCAAATAACGACTTTAGATATCTAAAAATAGAATTTTTGGCCCCCTGCTATATTTATGGTAAAAAAAAAGTATGGTACTACCTGGGCCCCAGAATACCTTTTTCAGTATTTTATAGATTTACAATACCATATATCATTGGAAAGCTCAGAATATGCATGCACTTTCTTAAACAATAAAGATATTTAAATTTGGATGTGAAATAAGCGATATAATAAATGCAAAACACAAACCATCAGAATCACAAAATTGCCTTATTCTGATCGCTAAAAGCACGTGGTCCTCACGTAAATGACAGAAACTATCCGCATAACCAAAATTCTATTATTAGATATATTAAGTCGTTATTTGAATGGCACGTTGAAGCATTATCGCGAATTTATATTAATTGTTGAGATATTTTATCGTGCTTTTTATTTTTATATTCGTGAAATTATATCGCCTTAAAAGTGAAATTATCACGATAAGTCGCAATTAGATGACGATAAAGTCACGATAATTTATGTCAACTTAAATTAGGTGCATGGCAGCCACATGCCACCATAGTCCCATACAAAACACATTAGCCGGAACTATTTTCGGTATCATGATAAAAAAAAATTATCGTGATAGTGAAAGTAGTTCCGTCCCATACAAAACACACTAGCCGGAACTATTTTCTATGGTGGCATGTGGCTGCCATGCATTTAATTTAAGTTGACATAAATTATCGTGACTTTATGGTCATTTTATTGTGACTTTTCGTGATAATTTCGCTTTTAAGGCGACATAATTTCACGAATATAAAAATAAAAAGCATGATAAAATATCTCAACAATTAATAAAAAGTCGCGATAATGCTTCAACGTGCCATTCAAATAACGACTTAAGATATCTAAAAATAGAATTTTGGTTATGCGGATAGTTTCTGTCATTTACGTAATATCTTTGGAGCCAGGTGTTCCGAACCAAAACACCGCGGCTAAAAAAGTACGATTTCACATGTATATATAAGCGACGTATAACTTTGCCAATTTTACACGATTTAAATCATCTTTACAGTGTTAGAAAGTAGTTATCTTTAGCTAAATAAATCTATAAAGTTATCAAAGATCAAAGCTGTATTAAATAATTAATATAATAATAATAATTAATTAATGTGTTTTTTTAGTGATTAGAATAAGGCAATTTTGTGATTCTGATGGTTTTGTGTGTTGCATTTATTAAATCGCTTATTTTGCATCTAAATTTAAACATCTTTATTGTTTTAGAAAGTGCATGCATATTCTGAGCTTTCCAGTGATATATATAGTATTGTAATATCTATAGAATACTAAAAAAGTTATTCTGGGGGCCAGGTAGTACCATACTTTTTTTTACCATAAATATAGCAGAGGGCCAACAAGTAAACTCGTTAGTCAAAGGTCTTCCGCAAAATTCTATTTTTAGATATCTTAAGTCGTTATTTGAATGGCACGTTGAAGCATTATCGCGACTTTTTATTAATTGTTAAGAAATTTTATCGTGCTTTTTATTTTGAAATTATTTCGCCTTAAAAGAGAAATTATTACGAAAAGTCGCAATAAAATGACGATAAAGTCACGATAATTTATGTCTACTTAAATTAAGTGCATGGCAGCCACATGCCACCATAATTTTCTATGGTGGCATATGGCTGTCATGTACTTAATTTAAGTTGACATAAATTAGCGTGACTTTATGGTCATTTTATTGCGACTTTTCGTGATAATTTCTCTTTTAAGGCGACATAATTTCACGAATATAAAAATAAAAAGCATGATAAAATATCTCAACAATTAATAAAAAGTCGCGATAATGCTTCAACGTGCCATTCAAATAACGACTTAAGATATCTAAAAATAGAATTTTGCGGAAGACCTTTGACTAACGAGTTTACTTGTTGACCCTCTGCTATATTTATGGTAAAAAAAAAGTATGGTACTACCTGGCCCCCAGAATAACTTTTTTAGTATATAAGTCGTTATTTGAATGGCATTATCGCGACTTTTTATTAATTGTTGAAATATTTTATCGTGCTTTTTATGGTGGCATGTGGCTGCCATGCACTTAATTTAAGTTGACATAAATTATCGTGACTTTATGGTCATTTTATTGCGACTTTTCGTGATAATTTCGCTTTTAAGGCGACATAATTTCACGAATATAAAAATAAATAGCATGATAAAATATCTCGACAATTAATAAAAAGTCGCGATAATGCTTCAACGTGCCATTCAAATAACGACTTAAGATATCTAAAAATAGAATTTTGGTTATGCGGATAGTTTCTGTCATTTACGTGAGGACCACGGAAGCCCACAGGACAATGCATATAACTTTGTCATTTATAGACGGATTTATACATTTTTTAGATATAAATAAAGCTAAAAAAAGTACCATTTCACATGTATATATAAAGCGACGTATAACATTATCAATTTTATACGATTTAAATTATTTTTACAGTGTTAAAAAGTAGTTATCTTTAGTTAAATAAATCTATAAAGTTATTAAAGATCAAAGCTGTATTAAATAATTAATATAATAATGATTAAATAATGTGTTTTTAGCGATAAGAATAAGGCAATTTTGGGATTCTGATGGTTTTATGTGTTGCATTTATTAAAACGCTTATTTCGCATCCAAATTTAAACATCTTTATTGTTTTAGAAAGTACATGCATATTCTGAGCTTTCCAGTGATATATAGTATTGTAATATCTATAAAATACTAAAAAAGTTATTCTGGGGACCCGGTAGTACCATACTTTTTTTTTACCATAATATAGCAGGGGGCCAACAAGTAAACTCGTCAGTCTTCCGCAAAATTCTATTTTTAGATATCTTAAGTCGTTATTTGAATGGCACGTTGAAGCATTATCGCGACTTTTTATTAATTGTTGAGATATTTTATCGTGCTTTTAATTTTTATATTCGTGAAATTATGTCGGCTTAAAAGAGAAATTATCACGAAAAGTCGCAATTAGATGACGATAAAGTCACGATAATTTATGTCAACATAAATTAAAGGGAATGTAGCGCCACAGCCAAACCATCATTATTATTGAGAGTTCTGAAATACTTGAATAAGGTTGAAAGAATTATCAAAATCGGATGATAAACAAAGACGATATGATCATTTAAAGTTTCTGTTAAAACGGATATGGAAGCGGCCATTTTGAGAGCTATGACATCACGGTTCTAAATGACTATATATGGAAATTTATAAATATGAAAATTTACTGATTTACAGGGAAAAAATGACATCAACTGTATGAAAAATATGTAATACTTAATGGCAATAATGATTTATAACACCAAAAAAAAAAAAAAAATTCATTTGCAGTGATTTTCTTCGTTTTAAATGATATTTATTAATATTCCATATATGATAATATGGAACTATGACGTCATCGTTCTTAAAATGGCGGCTCCCATATTTGTTTTAGAGCAACCTTTAAATGGTCATATCTTTTTTGTTTATCATCCGATTTTGATAATTCTTTCACCCTTTTCCAAGTTTTTCAGAACTCTCAGTAATAGAGTTTATTTGGCTGTGGCGCTACATTCCCTTTAAGTGCATGGCAGCCACATGCCACCATATGCTTTTTAATTTTGAAATTATGTCGCCTTAAAAAATAAATTATCACGAAAAGTCGCAATAAAATGACCATAAAGTCACGATAATTTATGTCAACTTAAATTAAGTGCATGGCAGCCACATGCCACCATAATTTTCGGTATCATGATAAAAAAAGTATCATGATAAAAGAAAAGTATCATGATAAAAAATGTTTAAGATAATTCTTATTGCGTTAACTATACCGCTAACGTGATGACAGAAGTGAGCAGTATCGCAGCAAGTTTTGTTTGATAAAATTGTTGAAAATTAAAGCGAAAAAGTAACGTTATCGCGAAAAATCTAGAAATAATCATGATAATTATCTAGCTATCTCGTGGCAGAAATATGCCACCGTACTTACCACCAGAGTATTCTGTCAATGTTGAATGCTATCACTGAATCCGAGACTGAGTCTCGGTTGAGGCACGATTGTTTTACCACATGTTTTATTTCATTGGGATCATTCTGAGACCCACTTTTGTGTGATTAGACATTCAGGCATTCATGGCAGGGGGTAGACTAGATGTTCTTGTTTTTTAAATCACAATGATGATACCTGTAATTAATTTGAGTCAGAGGCCTCGGTAATACAGTGGATAAGGTGTTGCACCTAAGAGCTGGGCTCAAACCCTGGTGATGGCATGTCTGATGGGAATATTTATCTCCATATCATCTCCATCTTAGGTTGTTGTTCCAATCAATAAACCCATAGTTCATATTGTTTGAGTCTATAATCCAAATGACATTACAGACTCTCAGTCATATACATCTAAACCCATAACCACATTTTTGGGGTGGGGAAGACGGGATGGGCGGGGGTGGGCGCGGTCGGAGGGATAATATCCTATTTTTTTTGTAAAGAGCTCCCCGACCAAAAACAAACAAACACATATAAGCACACGCATCCTTGAGAATTGAGAAAAATTGTTCGCGTACATCTTTTCACGCTGTGAAACTTTTAAAAACTCATGTGACGTCACACTTCTTGAAAACACGGTATTGTGATTGTTGCAATGTTTTTAATAAAATTAAAATTTAAAAGATCTATCATGTTACCGATTGATTTATAAACATTGAGCTGCTGATTGACATTTTGATCATTACCGTTTATAAGCTTATTTCAGAATTTATCACTCGGTGAGCTGACCTCTGTTTACTCGTATGCCATGTAACACCACTACACAAAACAATTTTTCGAAACGCTTGCGGAAACTGGTGACCAAGCGTAATTTTGGGTAGCAAAAAGTACTTTTTTTCAAATTTTCTTGAAAATTTAAATACTGCTAGAGGAAGGATTAATCTCATCGTTCATGTTCTTGTCTTTTCTATTAAAATCTCCATAAAAAATGAATTACAAAATAAAAATAACTGAAGTCGATCGATGAAAAGCCGACATTTTCCTATTTCACTGCTTTTTTGTCGGAGATAATTTTTACAATAACACAACATTGATGGCATATTTTTTAAAAAGTAGAATATGAAAATAATGGTTATTTTATAAAGAAATGGCTTGTATAAATTCTTTATGAATTTTTATAATAAAAAAGCGATTTTAAAAGTGTTTTGTTGAAACCACCCGATTGAAAAAAATCCCATTATTTCCGCGTGAAATTGTATGGACGGTCATGAAACGGGTTGTTTTTTTGGGTAGAAATTTTTTTTTTTCCAAATTTTAATGATATTTTGCAGGCTTGTAGAGGACGATTTTTTTTGACGTTATTTCTTTCGTCTTTTTTCTCGCTATAAGAACAAATTGTAATTATCAATTGGATTAAAAGCTCAAATTTCACTTACATTTTCGAAACAGTCGGCCATTCGTAAATGACTAGAAATTGTGTTTTTAATAAAACAAAATATACAAAACACTTAAAAAAAACTTAAAATCCGATGTGTAACAAACGAATACTTGCAGCATGGTCACTGAACATTATCTTTGTAATAGCACAGTTATAAATCGTTTAATAAAAAATAACACCTGTCAGAATAAATGGTGTACTACAACTACCGGTTATTGGAAGTAAGAGTTTGGCAGGGAGCTAAAATGGACTTGCAACGCCCATCTCGATGTTTAAATTAACCAACTCAATGAGACCATACAATCTCTACCCAGAGTACACTCTTTCCTCATTTGTCAACGTCAAAGGAAGTAGGGCGAACGGTTAGGTCACGTGATTATTCAAATATAATAAATCCTTTTGCGTGATCTGCAAAGATAAAATATAGACCTGTAATGCTGTATTAAATAATTTCAAATTTTATTTCTATGAGTTAGTTTTTTTTAGAAATGTTCTGCTATCGAGCTCCGGTTTGAAATGTTTACATATGCGTTTCGATTGAGGAGACCTAAGGACGTATAATTTTTGTAGTAAAATAGTCCCGATTAAAACTAAATCTTTTCATGCATTAGACTATTTCAAATCTTGCAACATCTAATTTGCAGATATTCTGAAAATTATATTTACGCAAGAAATAAATAAGTTTCAGGCAAACATATTCCAATTTAACAGGTTTTACCAAAACCTTGTAATTAAGTAATTAGCAGAGATATATATGAGTGCAAGGAACGATAACTCTGCGTGGAGATTGGAGACCATACTCTATATATTACATGTATTTGTTTATGTGTGTCATCTTTGTACATTGTCAGCTGATATACAATTTACATCACTGGTATCATTTTAACCGCCATCCTGAAATCTGCTCAAAACGGAGTTTGTTTACGTTTTTTTGCGCGTGCCATTTTTAAGTAAATATCCCTCCGCGACGGCTTGGCGCACCCACAGACATTGTCCTCAGGACGCGATTCGCCCGCATAAATTGACGTCTTTTGTCTGCATGTGCGTCAATTTGTGCGGACAAAAAGCGCCGTCACATTAGCTGCTGTCTGCATATTTCTATAGAAGGTGTTTTCGGGAGCAGGGTAGACTCGGGATACGTTCAGCCGTTTTTACCGGCCGTCGACGTATTTTATTTACTTCGTAGGCGTTAACTGCCTTTTTTTTTTATATAGTTGTGTGATTGTTTTTTAATCTGTGTGCAAGGGAGATGCAGGATACGTCCGTCCGTGTTAATATTTTACATTTTCACGACCGTTTGCAACGTATTTATATTTACACGGTTTTAAAGGGACACATGGCAATCTTGAATTGTTTAAAACTAACGGCGTTCTGTTTCTTTTCTACAAAACTTGCATATTTGTAATCATTAATATTAATTATTAGAATAATTCAAAGCGAAGTGTTTTAACATATTACTAACTGTTGATTACATTACACCACTAATATATTGAAATATGCTGTAGAATTACGAAGAAAGCTGGATTTAATTATATGTAACTAGGTTTAAAGTCAAATTATACATCTTGGTGCTAATAAAAGGCTTGATACAAACTTCAAGACTGCCAAGCTTCTCTTTAATAAGTCGTTGATACAGATGTGTATGTGTTTGAATCTGTGTTTGCAAGAAACGAAGACATCCGCTCCTTGCAGGGCAGGAAATGTCGGTGTAGTTTGGAAAAAGAAACTAAATTGCTGTCGACAGTGCTGCCCGGTCCTGACCATTTTGGTATACCGTTGATCACAGGATTAATAAAAAATAGATAGGAAACTGTGAAATGTATCTAAATTTCAGGAAACACAGTGCGGAAATTTCACAAACCCGATTATGCATAATAATACGTTTCATGTCTTCCAAAACCCATCACACATTTATTTCTCTTTCAGATCATGGTATTTTTCTTACTTTAACATTTTAAGCAACAGAAGGAGTTTGAATGAAAGTTTCTCAACGTCTGTTGCTTGGTTTTTAAAGGAAAAGCCAAAAATGAACTTTTAACAGCTTTTTATACAATTTCATATTTTAAAAACAAAAATAAAAATAAATTAGTGCAAAGACTATAATCCCAGTTTGCTATTCATTATGAATCTTTTGCATGTATTTTGATCAAAATCAGTGACTTTGAGTGTTGAGAAGGAAAAAAAGTTATTAAGGTGTCACGTGATATTTTGGCTTTTTCGTTGGTTCAGATAGAACGTTTCCAATATGTTTGTTATTAGGTCTGTGCGTTGATGTACGACTTCAGCCTGCTTTACATGGAACATTTATCATGTCGATCTGCATAATTCTGCCGAGAAAAAGGGTGCCTGAGGTAAAACCTTATCTCGGCAGTTACTTTCCTATCCCGTCAGGTGCACCTCATTTGATGACGTCATGGTATATTTGATGACATCTGGGTATTTTTGAACGGAAAGAAATGTAGAAAAAAGGTAAATTAAATGATTTTAAACGATCAACATGATAAATATAATATCATGTTAGTGCCAGATTTCATCCAGTTTATCAGGTGAGGCTGAGAAAAAAATGAAGCCCGAGGCTGTGCCGAGGTTTCATTTTTTTCATGCCGAACCTGATAAACTGGATGAGATCAGGCACTAACATGATATTCTCTATTTATAGGATAAATGATAACTTAATTCTCACAAACAGTAGCAAACACGGAATCAGAAAATACTGTATATAGAGGATCTTCCATGAGTACTCATTCATTATTGAATTTATTAAAGTTGGCAAGAATGATATGATGCGACGGCTTGCCGAGCATAATATCATTTTTGCCAATGAGTTTAATAAATTCAATAATAAATTAGCACGAATGTGAGATTCTATTTATTACATAACTTACAATGTCACATTACGTCAGAAAACGTACATCATTAACGTTATGTTATACACTCCCACACCGCAGATTATATGATAAATAATTATATAAGGAGATGAATTTATATAATCTGTGTTGGATGGAAAAACGACAATATTGATTTTTGTCCCGTTTGTTTTTCTACCTAAATTGCATTTATTTAATCATTAATATTAATTATAAGAATAGAGTAAAGCAAATTGTTTATGCATATTACTAACTGTTGATTATATTTCACCAATAATATATTAAAAACTATTGTAGAATATGGAAGAAAAGTTGAAAAATCAAAATTATATTTATAGTCTAAAAGATACTGGAATGATAAATTCAGACGGTAAATGTAATGCTTGATATACAAACCTTCAAGATTGCCGTATGTCCCTTTAAGCTTGTGTTCAGATCCTTACTATTTATAATGTGTACATACATGTAATATCTATGTGATCATTACGAAATAAATATTGTTTAAATCAAATTATAGTGCATATAATACATGTCCATATTTACTTATACGTTTAATCGAACACGTTATGTTGTAACGTGAAGAATGTATACTATTTTATAAGTGAACTACAATGTGATCATGGATAAAAAACAACAACACCTACTAGAATAGAACATTTATTTTCTACAAAGCATAAGAAAGTAGGACGTGAACAAATGCATTTGTTACAAAATCACAGGACACACGTTTTTGGTGATAATTTTAGTAATAATGAATTTATTCTGTAAAACTATCTTGTTTGTGTAAAACAGTGAGTGATACAAAACCATTGGTCAAACACGAATAAAACGTAAACGCTATTGAGCATTTAAGCATTATCGCTCTTTTCATATTCTTCAGAAAAAACTAGTTTTATGCTTACCTACTGTTCTTAAATGTATTATATTCGTTTTGAAAGTCTGGCAATTTATGTTGTTTTTTAATTTCTCATTTTACAGGCATCTTACATAGCGCCAAATAAAGCGAATAATTCTGGTTAAAATCATAATAAATCTGATTAAAAATGTAATAAATAGATTATTTAACTATTGTGGTCGATTATATGGAAATCCTTCACTCGATGGTAGGCGTGTGTTGTTTTTTCACTCACTCGCTTACGCTCGGTCGTGAATCAATCACACGCCTATCATCTCGTGAAGAATTTCCCTATAATCGCTCCCAGCAGTTAAATAATCTCTATATCATTTTAAATTATGTAATATATAGTTTAATAACCAGTGTTTTTGTGATACTGAAAATATCTCCCTCTGTAGAGAAATGGCTCCTGATATAAGAACTCGTTTTCGCACTCGTTCTTATATCGGGACCATTTCTCTACCTCGGGAGACATTTCCCGTATCTCAAAAACACTCGTTATTGAACTCTATTTAAAATCTTAACTTAAGTAGTGTATGCAACAAGCCAAAAGATACACAACAATCATGATTTTTTTTTAAAACTATATACTTGCATATTTGAGTAGTTGAAAGCACATTGTTTTTTTCGCATACTTAGTTGTTGATTATATTGAGCTAATACAATATTTAAACCTATGGTTACTCCAAATACAAGTCCGTAAAAAGTACAGGTTAGAAAATACAGAAACATAAAAAGGCTTGAAACATCCTTAACGTGAGTAAAATATCTGCTTTCTGTCTATATAACGACTCCTTCCACAGTCCAACCCGCTGATTTATTGACCTGAAAAAGAAAAATGCGGTTTAGTCATTTTAAAGAAACTAACCCGCCAAATAACGGCAAACCGCCAAATAACGGCAAAATTACAAGATACAAAACCGTTTATCAAAACTCTATCCAGGTGTTCAGGTCATAAAATAATGTATATGTGCCGATTAGAAATATATATTCACGGGTTATCGCCATCGTACCATAGAACATCATAGTACCATCGCCATCGTGCAATCGCGCATCAACTTGTAAACACGATGGTACGATGGCGATGGTACGATGAAGATGGAACATCGTACCACCATCAACGTTCCATCCTCATCACTACAGTTCCATCGTCACTACAGTTCCATCGTACCATTGCGTTTACAAGTCGATGCGCAATGGCACGATGGCGATGGTATAATAGTGATAACGCGATGACCATTGTACCATCGCATGATTACGACTGCCATCGTACATAGACTTGTAAACGTTGATACGCAAATGTACGATGGTCCTAACGGAACACCTTAAAATATTGCCGCTTGGAACGGTCTGTCGCAAAAAAATAATAAAAATAAAATAAAAGTCGGTTATATCCCGAACAAAATACCTTATTCCCGTAAGTAATATACCGGTCGTAATGATACGCTTTTTAGAGAAATACACCATTTTAAAATTTAAAGAAAATGGGAATAACTCCGGCAATACAGGTTGATATGCATATCTTGGCATCCTGTATAATTTCGATCCGTGGACCGAAACAAGCGTTTATATGTATGAATTTTCAGGACCAAAATAAGTACATAGCAATTGTATTATAATTATCAGCAAATACATGACATAATATTATACTGGACTATTAGTATAATCTGATACCACATACATAGACAAGATATAACATACGAACGGACGGACGGACGTACGGACAGACGGACATGGCTAACGCTATATGCCCCTCACAATTCAGTGGTGGGGGCATACAAATATTCTTTCTAAATACTTACAGTATTGCTGGATTACCAATGAGCAGCTTCGCATATATAACGAACGGTTGCAATATGACATTGCCTATCATTCCATTTTCCCTTTGCATGAGCCCAGAACTCAGCACAATCCTCGTTGTTTGAATTATCGGGCTGTCCGGGATGCCAATTTGTATACGTTGGCTTTTTATGAGAAGTCATCCACATCCACGTCCTTTCTTCCTGGGCATCCGACAAACCAATCCAAAAACGTCCTAATATAGATATATAAAAAAACAAAATACTCTCAATCGTCTGCATTAGAGAATGGAGTCATTACATGGGCATTTACAGGATTTGAGAATAGGATTCGGGGAGGTGGGGTGGTAGGTTGAGAGGGGGTGCGGTCGGGCGTGCGGGGAACTGAACATATTTTAGATTTAGGTTTGTAGGTAGGGGAGGAAGGGGCGCACATTAAAAAAACAGTTGACAACCGAAACAACAAACCAAAAAACAAACAAAACAAGAGGCCCAAGAGGACCTGTGGACGCTCTACTAACTAAAGATAAAGTTTATGTATAAGGGGTCATTACTTATTCAACCGGAACATGGTGATGAGCAACTAGGCTTGGTACTGATCATCCTTGACAAATTTCGTTGCAATCCAGCCAGAGGTTCAGGAGAACTAGTCTGTATAAAGTTAGTGTATTAAAACATTTAAGGGATCATAACTCTGCCAACATTCATTCAACCAGAACATGGCAATGATAGGTGCAACTATGCTTGGTACTAATCATCCCCACGAAGATTCGCTGAAATCCGGAAATGAGTTCAGAAGAGACTAATCTGGACAAAGTTTGTCTATTTAAACCTTTAAAGGGACATAACTCTACCAAATATAATTCAACCGGAATATGGCGAGGAAACGCACAACTAGCCTTGATACTGATCATCCTTGTCAAGTTTCGTTGAAATCCAGCCAGGGGTTCAGGAGAACTAGCCCGGAAAATGTTTGTGTATCAAAAACCTTTAAAGGGCCATAACTCTACCAAAAATCATTCAACCGGAATATGGCGAGGAAACGCACAACTAGCCTTGATACTGATCATCCTTGTCAAGTTTCGTTGAAATCTAGCCAGGGATTCAGGAACTAGCCCGGAAAATGTTTGTGTATCAAAAACATTTAAAGGGCCATAACTCCATCAACAATCTGTAAACCGGAACGCGACGATGATACACACAATTAGGCTTGGTGAGTGATGATCATCCCTGTCCGAGCTTTTATTGATATTAACAATCTGGTAAAGTTTGGTAAAGATCAGATGAAAAATGAAGGCCCTATCGTGTTAACGACGGACGGGCGACGGACAACTTGCCATCCAATAATGGCCAGAAGAGCTAAAAAAAGAACATGATTTTCATAACTTCTCCATAATGGTCAGTAGAGCTAAAAAAGAACATGATTTTCATAACTTCTCAAATTATGAATGTCCATGGTGTAAATCTGAAAGAAATCAACTAAGCATCTTTTAGGTCCATGGATGGTATTTATAATAATTATGAAGCACATGTTTAATGTTTTTTTTTCAGTTTTGAGTATTTCTAAGTTTATTTTGGTGTGTTGGAATATGCATTCTTTGGTTTTTTTAGAGGCTATAAATAGAAAAATGTGAACCTATCAAAAACTTCAGAAAAAGAAGGTAAAATGGCTGATTTTGACTCACGGGATGATCAGCATGGAATAACTTTTTAAAACGCCGGAGTAGGTATGTCAAATTTAGCATTTCCTGATATGCAAGAGCATTATGAGTGCAGACATGACCCTGCTATGCGTAGGAAATTTTTTTTTTTTTATTTATTGACATTTGAAATATTGCTAAAAGTGCTTTTTTAGCATGTTTTGAGGGGTGGGATAATCTTAAAGAAATGGGACTAAAGTTGTACAGAACATGCTTTTTGATACTTTGGTATGGAAACATGGGTAATTTTGATGTCTTCTAAGAAATGTATGACACAATGATGATGTGATTTATTTTTGCTCAAGGATTCAGGCTAAGGGCTTGTCATGGGTTTGATGATTAAGAAATGTACATTAAACTGTGGAGTGCCCCCTAGGGTGATCCTGTTTCATTATCCTACTAAAATAGATTTCGGATTACTTCAGGTCTCACAACATTTTTATCTCCCTTGAATAAAAGGTTCCTCTTTTCAACTTTTTACAGGACTTTCCCGTTTCCCGTTTCATACATTGATTCATCTTTACCAGGTTCTGAATCTACAGCATTTTAGAATATTATTACGCTAGGTATTGAAAAACATAAAAAAAATATAATTTCAACATGTTAAATATTTGTTAATGTGTTTTAAGTTGCAGATATTGGATCAATGAAGAATTTAAGCATAAATACATGTTATAAAGTGTGTGTTTCGATAGGCCACGAACAAAAACATTACAATGGGACCCTATGGAAAATTAATTGTGGTGTGAGACGTTTATGTTTATGACGTCACTTTGTCGAGTTTTTATAGAGAACACTTTACTCGAGCCTCAGTTTATATACCTTAGCTTATCGTTCATGTAGCATGTTAGCAGTAAATAAGCAAGCTTTCCATGCCTTTTCAATGATCATTTAGTGTTGGGACAATCGTGAACGCTTGGCAAATCCCGTCATTCTTCGGGATCCCGCCTCGTGTGTATTTCGAGTTTCGATAAGTTCAAAATCTTGACAAATCTTTTGTTAGCCGGAAGGCAACGGCGCAGAAAATAGTGCACTGTTGCTATGTAAACAATATGGTCGCTTGACACACGTGGTGATGTATCAATTGCGTTGAATGTTTGTTATTTACAATGCAGATGAAGGTTCACTGCTTTCATGTAAATATAATACGCATTGATGGAGCAATCGGCTGAATGACACTGCACAATTTGGATGATTCGATTTACATTCGATTAATGCTGCGAAGCAGTACATGAGATGTTGCAAATGGCGTTGGGAAAAATCGGTCCTTAAAGCTACAGACGTTATATTTAAACTGATACTTACTCATGAATATGAATAGGTCACTGGTGAAGTAGTTTCAGTTCGACGAACGGCCAAAAAGTCGGTATATAAGCCAGGAAATCAATACGTTAAATATCACACTGTATCTATCCTTCGTACAGGTAACAGCGATAGTATAAGGCTTTCAAATAATTTCATAATAAGGCAGTTATTTGCCGGAACGGGATTTGAACCAGGGATCTTGCAGCTTTATTTGTAGCATGAAGATGTTACCACTACACCACGGACTCGTGTTGGTATGTAGTATTGTAGCATGAAGATGTTACCACTACACCACGGACTCTTGTTGGTATGTAGTAGCATTTCTACCACTAAATGGTCATTACGTAATAACTGTAGGACACATACGAGCACAAACTTATTATTCTCTAAATAAAAAATCGAGATTAAAGTTTTTTTACGGAATCTTAGTTTAATTGATAATAAATAGTATTAAACCACGCATGGTTATTTAGCTCAGTGGTAAGCACATTGGACTATAGATTAGAAAGTCGTGCGTTCGAGTCACGAAAGAGTCAAACATTTTCCCCATGTAAATCATAATGCTACCTGTGTGCAGATACGATGTGTACTGCTCGATGTATATAGAGTAAATGATGTCCTGCGTGTGTGTGTGTGTGTGTGTGTGTAGTTCTAAGGTTTATATACCGTCCGCCAACTAACACGACAGGTTTCCCTGCCGCGATGGGCACAATAGTCTGGTCTGTTCTAGGTGAGTGTGTAGGTTGATCTGGTGCTGCTGTGTAGTGTAGTCGTTTCTCTTGTAGATGTGAGGTGTTGTGTCGCTGCTGCTCTGTGTAGTTGTCGCTGTGGCGGTGAAGTGGTGGACTGGTGGTCGAAGTGGCCTTCATCCGCTAAGGTGGTTGTTCTACATCCGCTAGGGTGGTGTCATACAGCCGCTACTGGTCGGGGTCCTTGTGTTTGGGGCCACACCCGTCACAATATGGCCCCTGCGCTGCAAACATCATCCGGATAGCTGTGTTGAGTCTCTACCCCTCTTCAGTTGTCGGACTACGGTCGAATGTAGGCCTCGGCGTCGATCCTTAACTATTACTAAATAGTTAATGCTACGTTGATACTGCTACTCTGTTTTGGTGGATCTCGGCTCCGGCCCGCGGACTTCTGTCTTCCAACTTCCAAGCAGGTTCACTGCTATCTGATGAATGATGATTGCCTTGACGGGGGCGCAGGGGACATCTTCACTATCAGTCAAGTGACACTCAGGCTCCTGAACCGAGACAAACCAGTTCAGAAGTACCAGTGTGTTGGTCACTATACGCAAATATAGTGCTTCACACCACCAGTAATGTTGTATAGGGCTGGCAAGGCGACCCCTATACAAACACCATGAGTGTCACCAGTGCCCTCTCCGCGACGTGCACGCTGTGCAGAACAGGAGAAGATGATGTCCTGCGTTAAATTTGAAGTTACAACTAAATACAACACAAAGAAGAACGCGATTTAAATACAGGGCCTGTAGCTTTAACTCAACCAATGATGAAGAGTACTATTATCCCCGTGCAAAACGTGTTCAGTGTGTGACAATATATACTCCTCAAAATAAGCGAAGGACTGCGTTTTCAGTTGTGTCATTTAGTAATTGAGCCAATTATTGAACATTTTACTGTCTTTTTGCAGTTTTTAAGTTTAACTTTATATTATGTAACAATTGTTACTTGACCCAAAAGTATTAACTTTTGATATGGATATAATATTATAGATTAAGTAATTATTATTGTTCTTGTTTGTGGTCCTTAAATTATTTTGAGGAGAATAAGATAATCATACTACCTGTTCGTAACTGTGCTTGTAGGTATGCCTGCTCGGAGGCGTCATTTATTTCTACCAGTGCGGCACCAAAATTCCTACACATGATCTACAAAAAGCAATACGCAATAACATGACTATGTGGGACAACGTCAATAGTAGTCAAGAAAATCTACAGTACTCTGGGACATTTTTTTCAGAACAACTTTAAATATATTAGTTTTCAACAAATAACATTTTTATTTATTTATATAATTAATCTATATATACTGATAAAAAATAAGTTTAGCAAGTATATTGAATGACAAATTCATTTGCGCATATGCTAGGCTATGCCTGGCAGAGGTTATTAACAACAATATAATTAACATAATTAGCAGATATATGCAGGGCATTGTGTTTGAAACGATATCTGCGGGGAAAAAAAGTTTTAATCTACCTGCTTTACAGATATTATAATTTCGTTCTTATTTCAATGTAAAGGGAGGTTTCCTTATTTTAGTTCCCATCACCGATACTGTCAGCTGTGTTATGGATTGGCATTCGTGTTACGACAGTCATTTGGGCGACTGTTATTACCCTAACCCTTATGACTGTGGTCATTGTCCGGAAAATGACTTTGAGAAAGTTCACCGAACGTGATTGGCATTCGTGTTACGACAGTCATTAGGGCGACTGTTATTACCCTAAACCTTTTGACTGTGGTCATTGTCCGGAAATATGACTTTGAGAAATTTCACCGAACGTGATTTGGATTCGTGTTACGACAGTCATTAGGGCGACTGTTATTACCCCGACCCTTATGACTGTGGTCATCGTCCGGAAATATGACTTTGAGAAAGTTCATCGAACGTCGAGAAAGTTCATCGAACGTCTACCATTACAGGTAGGCAATACTCAGCACTTCCGTTTAACTTAGTAAAACTAATCTCAAACAATTATAGGAATTTACTAATGAATGGTGTTGACAAAACTATCATGCATATTTCTGCATTATAGATTATTTCTCATTTTGATAATACTTGTAAATAATTTGTTCATGATCTCATTTTGTTAAAATTTTGTTTTGCTGTTCTTGTTATTATATATAATTTATATTGATTGTAATTTCACACTCCCCTCCTGGGGACTTGAATAAACAATAAACTGTTAAACTGTAAAGCGCGTCCAACATTAAGCAATACAATATTATTAAACTAAACAGAAATCACAAACTTACCAACGCCCCCGTCCAGCTCTCCATGTCCGTGCTGAAGAGATAGCACGAGCGTCCGTGTCTCACAAACCCATCAGGACACCCAGGCACTATAAAACATAAGCATGCGTTTCGTTTATTAGCATGTATTAGGACCGAGTACCGTCAAGTAGTATTTATTGTGGCCTGATTTTTACTGTTTTTTAAAGTAGAAATTCCGCCAACAAAAGCAAAGTCTTACATATGTATACCATTTCTAAGCCTACTGACGACGAGGTATACATATAACTTACATATTTTGAGAATCCAAACTCTATAGACACACTATAAACGGCTTTAACCACCCAGGCCAAACCCCAAAAACTGGAGCGTTGAATTAAGAGTTACCAACTCATAATTCATTTTACGCATATGCAATCACGTGTATTTTAAAAACTCATGAACAAACCTTTACATTTAATCTGCACATATGTATTAGTATTTGACTTGAATATCTGGATAGAGTTTTGATAACTGGGTTTGTAGTGTAATTTTACCGTCATTTGGCGGGTTAGTTTCTTTAATAATATTCTAGGTGTACTAGCAGTTCTGGGGTAAAGTGCTGTTTTTGTTGTAAATTGGAACGAGCTTTATGTAGGATATTGCTTACATGCTATGTTTTACAAGCTTTAACGAGCAAGACATTGAGAGTGTTTGTTTTTTCAATATGAAACGAACTCGAAATAATTAATTTGAAGCAAAGACAAAAATAATCGGCATTCGTACAAACTCGGTCAATTCCGGCTTCGCTTGGATTCACACCATGTATGCATTCCGTCAATATCATAGCATATTCTGTATATATAATATGTTTTGCGTTGCCTTTTCTACATCAGGCTCAGTAGTTAGAAAAGATTCATGTTCAATGCGAGCTATATCTTGTACGAGTTCATCCCTATTGGAAGTTGGGACCAAGAAACTATTCTGACCACACATTAGGACTGTGTTTCTCAAAGTAATCACAGTAGTTAACTTGCTTTATGTTTGTCTGTTTGTTTGAATCTGTACAGTAAACTAAATGTGCATATGATCTAAGAAATAGCTAGGTCCTTTATTGGTAAAGTATCTGATGAGAGTGTGTTTGTTTGTCTGTTTGTATGGTGTTTTACGTCATTTTCAACACATGTAAGGTTATATATGACAGTCGATTTTTTTGTGGTGGAGGCAGACAACCCACTTTTCCTGGGTAGAACCAGTACTGTACACCTCCCGCAAGAATCGAACTTCCTCACTTACAAGTCGAGCTCCAGTGGGATTCGAACCCGCAGCGGTGGGAGGCGAAGGTTTACAACGCAACGTCGTTAACCATTCGGCCACGGAGACGCTACATCTGATGAGAGAAATATAATTAATGTTTATAAATATTGTATCAAACTAAGGGAAGCAATAATTTCAACAATGATTAAATAGTCTTACAACTCACCTGCCTTTATATTAGTCATTTTACGAAAACAAAATTCCTTTTTGTATTAATTTTATGTTATAGACAATATTAAGGCAGTGTATATGAAACATATCTAAAATTAAAGGGACAAACGGCAACCTTGATTTTTTTCTCTAAAAACTCACCGAGTCCCGTTAGTTTTTCTACATAGCTTGCATTCGTTCAATCATTAATAGTAACTATAAGAATATTGTAAACAGAGTTGTTTTTGAATATTACTAACTGGTAGTTATATTGCACAAATAATTAAATTTAAACATATGATAGAATAATGAAGGAAAAGTGAAAATTCTAAATTTTATTTATGTGCAAACGGGTTTCAAGTTATTTAAAATGAAACTCGTGACGCTAATGTTAATGCTTGATAAAAACAAAAGATTGCCATGTGTCCCTTTAACCAGAAACATACACGTTTTGCAAATAAACCCTGTTTTAGGGACTTAAATTCTGTTTTACACATTTTCACGAATCAAAACAGAAGTTTATTTTGTTGTTTTCCCTACCCTCCCCAGTCTGACAATACCCGCCTCGACATCCACGCCCAGCCACGCCTGCCCCGCCTACTCTCTATTTAACAAGTGAAATTTTGTTTTAAATAGCAGTCGTGAAACACTATTATCTTGATCTCTTTTTAATATCGTTTTAAAATTCAATATTTGAAGTGCTTATAGAACATCCATTATGTTTAATTTTCAAATAACAGCATGGAAAAATAGCAAGATTACGGAGTGTGTTTCGTTTTAGACAGTCGTATTTTTTTCTTCTTCTAAATTTACCACTAAAGTTCTGAAAACGAAGTTGCGTATTTAGTTACCATTCATTGCAATCGTTCCAATAATCCATTTATATATTTATTAACAAATAAACACATACCACGTGTCAATGTTTGGTTGACAAAGTCGAACACTTTCCCATTGTCCATGCACGTCACCCTCGTAACGATACCCGCCAGCACGAACAAACACAGCATTGACACAGACATCTGCATGGTTTTAGCACCGCGGTAGGAATGAAACAGCATCCAGGGATTGTGTTGTTATATAACAGCGGACTGACGTGAAGAACACTTCACTTTTACTGAACCGGAATCCAAAAATGAAAACGCCTATGTCACGTGTCACTGATCCGTACATGTGGTGTACAACTGGTTCTCATGTTGATATTATCCTTTAGTTCATATTTAAATATAAACCCGGATTCTAATTCAAATTGTAATTCAAATTGCATATCCTGCATAATAAACAAGAGCAGTTAAAGCTGCGTTAGCCGTAATATTATAAAACACAAACTAATTACGTTGACAAACATTACACAACTACCATTGTTGAATATTTACTAAATAGAAACAAGATAATGTTGACGGAATTCAGTAGCGGTACAAAAATAAAAAAACCACTTCGTGGGATTGAACTCCAAACCCTCACTAAAAATACGCTTGCGGGAAAGACGAACGCGTTCTCGATTGAGATACACGAGACAGACATACTGTAATCAAAACGTAATGCACTTATGGATATCACGTGAGCAACAGAAATGTAAATATTGCGGTCCCAGCGATGTTTACAAACAATAAATAATAATAATAATAATTAATTAAATTAACGAATGTATTACTACATACTTATTTGGGTCTATGCTCACGTTTCCATGTATACATTTCACTTACTACAAGTTAAACGGTTGTTTCCTATGCTCAATATTTGCTTTACTTACCGAGTGTCCCTTTAAGAGACCATTCACAATGAGTACAAGCACGGTGTTACGCAAGCGTAAAAAAGCTGCCGATAAGTAAATAAACATGGGCCTGTGAATTGATAAGAATGCAAACAATTGTTTGTATAATTAATGAAAATCTGAGAGTTAAGTGTTGCTGTTTTTATCAAAAGCAATAACTACGCAATGGATTCGTCAATAGTGTTCACTGTGAAACTTGGCCAAGGTCTTATTGATATAATCCTTAATGATAGTTAAACAAATAACAACACAGACTTTTTAACGTTTTGACTTCACAGCCTTTATCAGAATTTAATTTTCTGATATAATCATTCAAATGCAAATTGATAAAAAATCAAAAATCATTTTAAATGACAGTGTGGACAAGCTGATTTGCTTCTTTTTCGCTTCTTTTTGGCATTATAAATACAACCGATATAACGCCAAACTCTGTCGTTATATATTAATGGATTCAATAATATTCATGGATCTTCATCCATGAAAATACTTTTAAAGAGCTGCACTTATTCCATTCCAATACTTGCGATTTCATTCAGTTGCACTTACGATTTCGTTCTGCTCCGTAAACATCCCGGCCTCATAACATTGTTCGGAAACATTGCCGCATTCTACACTGAGAATAATGATCTACGAAAATAACGTCAACTCCACAGGCGAAACGGTAAACTTTGAACGTTCCAAAATATGTGTTTATACCATTCACGTTTTTTAGACGAGTTCTCTAGGAATTCAAGTTGTAAAGCATGCTTATAGCCAACTACATGATTCACATTCTGTTAACCATAGACAAATGCAAAACCCGTATAAGGATCAGCTGCCTTCGGCAACTGAATGAGGACCTGGCAGTAATGTGGTCCGTAGTTCGTTCGAAGGTTGTCTGTCCTTGGTAGTTAGCAAATATTTCTCCCTATATGTACTGAAAGGAAAAGGAAACGCGACACGGGAATTTCCGCTATATATTGTATGTACAATATGCTGCTGTTAATCGAATAATACATATGGCTACGTAAGATCTTTCCTTTCGGAAAAAAGACTAGAACAACACGTAACACAGCAAATAGTATTCATGCAAAGTTTCATTATTGACTTGAGCACGCGTTTGGCTCAAGCATGTGAGCAAACTTAGGATGCAATATTTTGCAAACTCTTTAAGTTAAATACCGTACTGAACTGGCTCAATTTTTCAAAGAGGAACTTCAACATTTATGAATTTCTTGTTACAACGTGTACTGTGATTAAAACGTCTACAGCACCACAAATGTGTCCTTTCTCTAACTAACTGCAACTTTATTTTTACAAAACATCATGGGATTTCTTTGGAATATATATGGAATTAAGTTTAATTATGTAGTCATTGAATGACAAATAATTACAATTATTACAAAGAAAGGGAGCAAACTCTTCCAAATATCTAAACATCAAGTTAAACAGTTGTCTAGAGTTACCTAATCCTGATTTTGGATCTTATTGCAGGTAAAGTGTTTACATTTGATTCAATTGTTTAATAAATTTCAGATTTCTACAAACACGATTTCATACACCCACCCTCGTTCACCATTTATATTGTTTCAACATGATATTTGCTGAGCTGCTGGTGTCTTATGTATCATTTCAGCATCAAGACAGTCAAACTCTAAGTTTATCAGACTTCCGCACGGTAACAACAACAAAAACAACATTGTGATGGCTGAAGTTAGGAAAGAATTGCTCTGAATGCAAGGAACATATATATGCTATCGTTACATCGAAGGTCACTTTTGAAATTATACCTCATTACCGTGCTTATGTAAATACTTTTGAGGCGCCAAGGGATTTTTACAAACGTTTCGTGATCTAACTTCATGTGAGAAGTTACCACAGATGAAATACTCTCAATTTACTGAACCCGGTGTTTTAGGATAAAGAGGAAATCTGCAGTTTTATCCGGAGAGATAAATTACATGTTCTCAGATACATATCTCCCATACATGCCAATAGTAAAACGCTGTTACTAATTACCATTTATTACATGTGTATTCTATTATAACAGCAGGTACAGATATTGAATTTTCATCCCTGTAAACATCATTTAACGTCACGAATTTCAATAACATTGAGTCGCCATTGCTTTCCTGTTTCCCTACAGGTTTTCAGATGGAAATGCTAAAGAAAGTCAGGAGGGTAGAAGATGCCTTTCTGGTCTGAGCGTAGATTCTTCATACCTCCCCTCCTACGCAAAAATAAATAAATAAATAAAAAAAATAGCTGAAATATAAAAATTAGGGTTGGGGCAGCTGGCTCGCAGATTTCCTGGCTTTCTGAAGTTTTCCCTGTTAATCACGATTCTACTCCAAATATTTCCGATTGTCCGGAATATACATATTCATTTCCAGCACGTATCTGCCCTAACATTGAATGAAAACCATATATATTACATGATGAATAAACATTAACTTATTATTATGCTTCCTATATCCGGAGTATAAATTAAGTAAAACATTTCTAATCTCGGCGATCTTCCGATTTTCCGGAGTCTAATATATTCAGCGATCTTCCGATTTTCTGGAGTCTAATATATTCAATGACCAGCCACAATGCCATTGTTTTCATAAAGTGCGGCGGTCACATTTATTTTAAAATATTTCCGATAGTCCGGAATATACATATTCTTGATCTTCCGATTTTCCCGAGGCTAAACTATTCAATGTCCAGCCAAAAATGCCGATTGTGTTTATATAAGGCGGGGGTCCAATTTATTTGAAAATATTCCCGATTGTCCGGAATATACATATTGATGCATTGTCCGAAAAAGTTCCTATTGTCCGAAATAAGTAATTATACGTTGAACTGTCAATATGTCCGATTGACCGGAATAAGTAGTGGTATGTTCAACTGTGGATATTTCCGATTGTCCGGAACAAGTAGTTGTATATTCAACTGTCAATATTTCCGATTGTCCGGAATATGAAACTAATGAAGTTGATCTGTCACTACCTCCGATTGTCCGGAAGATGAAATAAATGTCAAATTGCCAATATGTCCGATTGTCCGGAATAAGTAATTATATGTTCATCTGTTTCTGATTGTCCGGAACATAATGAACATACGTTGAACTATCACTTTATGTATACATTATTAATTATAATGCCATATTAAATACATAAAATCAGCCATGGCCAATTATGCCAAAAATAACATTAAAGATGATTCTCAGTCAGGTTTTTCTATGTTTTTTATGCAATCCCACTTTTGTAATAAGTGTGCAGTATATGCAATATATAGCGGAAATTCCTTTTTCCTTTCAGTATATATTCTATATATATATATAAAGATTCTCCTATCGATAGCTTTTTGATGCCGATAAGATCATCATTGGTTCTGTAGAGTTTCCAGAGTTACATGCAGTCATTCGCTGCCTTAAATTAAATAAATCTGGAGGTGATGACCTTATTGTAAATGACCGTCTAAGGTACGGAGGAACATCAATAGTTCACTATCTTGCAATTTGCTTTGATATGGTGGCATGTGGCTGCCATGCACTTAATTTAAGTTGACCTAAATTATCGTGACTTTATGGTAATTTTATTGTGACTTTTCGTGATAATTTCTCTTTTAAGGCGACATAATTTCACGAATATAAAAATAAAAAGCATGATAAAATATCTCAACAATTAATAAAAAGTCGCGATAATGCTTCAACGTGCCATTCAAATAACGACTTAAGATATCAAAAAATATAATTTTGGTTATGCGGATAGTTTCTGTCATTTACGTGAGAACCACGAAGCCCACAGGACAACGCATATAACTTTGTCATTTATAGGCGGATTTTATTCATTTTTTAGATCTAAATAAAGCTCAGAAAGTACGATTTCACATGTATATATAAAGCGACGTATAACATTGTCAATTTTTATACGATTTAAGTTATCTTTACAGTGTTAGAAAGTTACGGAAGCGTATTCGTGCCTCGTCTTGTTGGGCTATATTGAATTTCTCCATTTAAAACAACTCCAGTTGTTATAATATATATCTATAAATCGATATATGTATATCGACAAAACACGACACAATTCAATAAATGCAAAAAAAATACGTTGAAAAGGTTCTTTATGTTACAATAAATCGATTTTAGTGAACTTAACATTTTTTTCTTTTCTTTATATCGCGTTGAAACAAAACAAATAAAAATATATCAATATAAAGGTACTTGACGTAATGAGTAGTGTCTGTATTACACGAGATATTTATTTGATAAACACGAGATATTTATTTCAAGAAATGTACTGTTTGTCGATTATGTGATATAAATATGTCGATTTAAAATCTAAAAAATTATAAAACAATTCGATGTCAAAAATCATGTTTTAATTAAATAAAATTTCAATGGAATGATTAGCCCCGGTCATCCAGCATGCTTCTGATTTCTTTACTACGCTTTGTTACGTGTATTCTACGGAAGCGTATTCGTGCCTCGTCTTGTTGGGTTATATTGACTTTCTCAATTTGAAATAACTCGAGTTGTTATGATATACATCTATAAATCGACATATTTACGTCGACAAAACACGATGTAATTCAATTAGTGCAAAACGAATACGTTGAAATGGTTCTTTGTTTTACAATAAATCGTTTTTAGTGAACTTGATATATTTTTTTTTTATTTATATCGCGTTGAAACAAAGCAAATACAAATATATTAATATGAAGGTACTCGACGTAATGAGTAGTATCTGTATTACTCGAAATATTTATCTGATATACACGAGATGTTTATTTCAAGCTATGTACAGTTTGTCGATTATGTGATAAATATGTCGATTTAAAATCTAAAAAATGATAAAACAATTCGAGTTAACGTCATATTTTTATTAAATCAAATTTACACGGAAATGATGAGCCTCGGTCGTCCGGCCTGCTTCTGATTTCTTTGCTACGCTATGTTACGTGTATTCTAGTCTCGGACAGTTTGTTTGCTTTTTTGTTTTTGTTTTGTTTGTATGGTGTTTTACGTCATTTTCAACATCACATGTAATGTTATGTATGACGGTCGATTTTTTTCAGGTTGAGACAGACATCCACTTTTCTTGGGTAGAACCAGTAATATACACCTCCTGCCATCAGTAAGAATCGACACTTCCTAACATACAAGTCGAGCTCCTAGTGGGATTCGAGCCTGCAGCGGTGAGAGGCGAAAAGGTTTACAACGCAACGTCGTTAATCCCTCGGCCACGGAGACGCTAGTCTCGCACAGCCAAAATCGTATGATGCATATGTCGTATATGTCTTACTTGTAGCTATCGGTCTGGGTAGATTAGGCCGATTAAAGAGCTCACTAGCGATTAGCCGACTGTATTCGCCCGTTTTTCACGCAAATAAAAGTCAATGTTTGCATGACGGTATGTTGTAAATAAAGCTACATGGGGCTGGCGTGTGGATGGGAGTAAAACATTTGCATTTTGAATAGGGCCCTAGACATCTAAGCTAAAATTCGTGAAATTCAACCACAGACAGTCTTGCGCTTCAGGGGGCTTCACCCGGAAACTCTAACCAATGGGAAACAGCCAATAGGACCCCATGTCAATTTTGACTTTCACTGGACCTTGATTGCTCTGCGGACGATATCATTCATCCATCTTTCTGGCAAATATCGGTCTGGGTAGATAAGACCAAATAAAGCACCATCTGTATTCGCCCGTTTTTCTTGCACATACAAGTCATTGTTTACATGATATTATGTTGTAAATAAAGCTACAAGACGGTGGGAGGGGTAAAGTGCGGGTAGGGGTCTCATAACAGGATAACAGCAAATTGAATTTGATGATAATAGATAACAATGAATTAACAATACAAAAACAATGCACACTAAATAAAATAGCAGTCCTAAATTTTACACATTTTACGATCTTGGTGGAGGTGGAGAAAGGGTGTTTGATGACAAGATAAATAAATAACAGATAACATTAAATTAACCAATAATAGATAACAGTCAATATTATTTTAATATAACACAAGTATAAATATCGCCAATTACCGCATAACCCAACACTTTAGTTACACGTGTTATCATTACGTACTCATGAGTTAAAAGTAAGACATTTTAAATTTTAATACTTTTAATTAACATGAAAATATGTCTATTTTACATAAAATCTCTCGCCAAAATCTCACCATTGTAAGTGGCAATTTTAACCATCTATTTTCCCCCAGACCTTTATGCTGTTTCCCCTTGCTGAATCCGTGTAGCATAGCGTAGCGAAGAAATCAAAAGCAGGCTGTGTGACCAAGGCTAGAGTAACGCTTCTTTAAAAATGTTGACACCTCAAAACGAGGTCATACCGAAAAACAGGTATGATCGATTCATTGTTTTATGCCCTTAATGGTTTATTCTCTTGTTGCTCTGGCTTCTGCCAAGTCATTGGGTACTTACTAGCTTGGTTGCTTTCTATGCCTAGAAACCTCAAGTAACTTTATTTACAACATACCGTCATGCAAACGTTCACTTTTATTGGCGTAAAAAAATAACGAATTCATTCGGCTAATCGCTAGTGGGTACTTTAATCGGTCTAATCTGCCCAGACGATATTTGCAAGTAAGACATATATGGCATATACATCATACGATTGTGGCTATCCGAGACTAGCGTCCGACATATACATCATACGGGTTTGGCTGTCCGAAACTAGACTACACGTAAAAAAGCGTAGCAAAGAAATCAGAAGAGGACGGATGACCAGGTCTAATCATTCCAGTGTAAATTTGATGTAATAAAAGCATGACGTTAACTCGAATGTTTTTTATCATTTTTTAGATTTTAAATCGACATATTTATATCACATAATCGACAAACTGTACATAGCTTGAAATAAATATCTCGTGTATATCAGATAAATATCTCGTGTAATACAGATACTGCTCATTACGTCGAGTTCCTTTATATTGATATATTTTTTATTTATTTTGTTTCAACGCGATATAAAGAAAGGAAAATAATGTCAAGTTCACTAAAAAAGATTTGTTGTAAAATAAAGTACCTTTTCAATGTATTTGTTCTGCATTGATTGGATTATGTCGTGTTTTGTCGACATAAGTATATCGATTTATAGATATACATATATCATAAAAAATCGAGTTATTTAAAATTGAGAAATTCAATATAACCCAACAAGACGAGGCACGAATACGCTTCCGTAGTATTCTAGTCTCAGACAAATAAACCCGTATGATGTATACGTCTTATTTAAAAATATCGGTCTTGGCATATTATTCCGATTAAAGTACCCACTAGCGATTAGCCGACTGTATTCGCAATTTTTCACGCAAATAAAAGTTCACGTTTGCATGACTCGTGTGTTGTGAATAAAGCTACATGAGTTTTCTAGCCCTAAAAAGCAGCCAAGCAAGTACTCAATGACTTGTCAGAAGACAGAGTAACAAGACAATATCCGGTAAGGGCATACACTCCTTACAACAGAAGACAAACAATAAACGTAATATTTAACATGCAAATATGTCTATTGTACATACAATCTCTCAAAGTCTAGCCAAAATCTCACCAACGTTAGTGGCAAGTTCAACCATCGATTTAATCAGGATTTAAAAACTGACTTTGACCAATCATCGATCATACCTGTTTTTCGGTATGACCTCGTTTTAAGGTGTCAATCTTTTTAAAGAAGCTTTACTCTAGCCTTGGCCACCCGGCCTGTTTTTGCTTATTCGCTACTCTATGCTACACGGATTCAGCCAGGGGAAACAGCATAAAAATCGATGGTTGAACTTGCCACTAACGTTGGTGAGATTTTGGCTAGACTTTGAGAGATTGTATGTTTGCATGTTAATTAAAAGTTTAAAAATTTAAAATGTCTTTTGACTTATGAGAAGCAGCACGTGATGGTAACAAAACTGTGTTACTAAACTGTTGTGTTATGCTGTAATTAGCGAAATTTATACTTTTGTTATTTTAAAATAATATTGATTGTTATCTTTTGGTTAATTTAATGTTGTCTGTTATTTATTTACCTTGTCCCCAACTCTTCCCCTCCACCCCCTATCGTAAAATGTAAAATTTAGGATTGCTCTTTGATTTTATTTACTGTGAACTGTTTTATGTATTGTTAATTATTTGTTATCTATTATCTAGAATCGTCAAAATCAATTTGCTGTTATCCTGTTATGAGACCCTTACCCCAACTCCATCTCTACAACATAACGTCAAGCAAACGTTGACTTTTATGTGCGTGAAAAGCGGGCGAATTGAGTTGGCCAGTTAGCGCTTAATTGTATTCCACCCAGACCGATTTTTGCCAATAAAAGTAAATATACTAAAGTGAAAAAGAAACGCAACTCGGAAATTTCCGCTTTATAATTAAAAAAACAACGAAGAATGGGCCTGTTACCTTCTCATCTGCTGGAACTGTATAGTTGCTTCAAATTATGTTGTAAAAACTCCATGTTTTGCTGGAGCGACGACCATTGTTTTCTGCCATCACTCAAGCAGCACCTAAAACAATACAGGGGTGAGGGGTGTTGATGATGCATTCATCAAAGGAAATGTCACCGACCATGCTACACATTCTTAATTATGACTTAACCTGAACAAACATTACACGGAACTTCAGCATGGTGACATTCCGTTGATGAATGCAAAGCATTAAATCGTTTAATTTAGAGTTAATTTATGGGAGTGGCTATACCGTACTACAACTACCAGATAGAGGAATTTAGAGTACGGACGTCGCTGTGACGTCACAGTGTTACTAAGTACACCATGCTACAAAAAAGATAGAGTATGTCTCAGCTCGATGGGCTACATTCATCTCGGTGTTTAAATAAACCAACTCGCCGAGACCAGACTCTATCTATTACATATTCTATCTTTAAGCATTTGGATTTCAGCCATTTTGAAATGTGCTAAAATAGTAACAGAGGTGTGGGGTGAGATTGTGGTAGGCATTTATTATACTATAGAAGAGCTTAAACCTAAATCAAAAGTAAAATAAAACATTTCTATGTAAATTCGGGTAAGCCACATTTTGCAATGTGCCGAAAATATAGAGGAGCCTAAATCGAAGCCAAAATAAAATAAAACAGTTCTGTGCGAATGTTCCTTGGGATAAGCCATAATTAAGAATATATTGCTGTCTTCAAGCATTTGAATGGCGGCCATTTTGAGATGTGCTGAAAATAGTAACAGAGTGATCTGTGACCTTGGGGAACGAATTGAAAATACGGACTTTATCGTGGGGATTGAGGTAGGCAGTATACACCATAATCACGGTGTAAGACTAACAACACAGAAATATTTACTCTTTTTTAAATAACTGGATAAAGATTGATGTTATCTGTTAAGAAAAATAGATACAAAATTCATTTGATAGTGTACCCCGCCATCCCCTTCCCCACCCAACCTATCCAACATCAGGCACCATAGTTATGATGTAATAATAAACAAACTAACAACGAAGAAATATTTGCATTTGCCCCACTCTCGCCCCTCCCCCACACTCACCACCCTCCCCAGATTGGTTATTTTTGAAGAAAAAATACCAAACCAAAAACAACATTTGAGAGTGCCCCCTCCTACTACTCACCAATTCCCTTACCTCCATGCTAGGCGAACCCATAACCCAATATGGTTTGAACTATGAATAAGAAACGCAAACATGTATGTTCAGTATATACGATAACAATATATTGGATGTCTATAGTGCACCTTACCGTCCCCCGACCACAACCCTCTTGATGATGGATGGGTGGGGAGTTGGAACTTAGGTGGGCATTATGCACCATAGTTACAGGTGTAAGAATCAATAAACAAAAGAATGCAGAAATATGAAAATAAATAAATAACCGGGTTTCGGGTTGTGTGGGCGGGGTGGTGGTATACACCAGTATGAATGAAATAAAAATAAGAAGAGTAAATCATATGGTCAGGAACAAAGATTGGATGTTTACTTAAACCAAAATTATTGAAAAAATTATTGAACATTTCTTAGGCTATATTAAGCTCGTAGGGAGCCCGTGATTCATTTGCACCTAAATTATAATGCACCCATCTAGATAATGATATACGGAATCCCAACCCAAAATTTGGTTTAGCTAACGCAAATTAAATACTATAGATATAAACAACAATTTACATGCAAAACCTTGATCTGAGTTTATTACACATTTTATGGCCCATCACAATTTTGGTTCCATGGAAGCCCAGAATATATAGCAGACACAATAACTATTACATAGATGTTACTTTGCAATTGATACAAGTTGTTGATATGCATAAGTAAACATGGTACGTACGTTTAATTATTACTATTACTAAATCATATGTAGATTCTGCATATTCTGCTTTGTATACTTATTTGGGTAACCCTTTAACAACGCTTTATTAATGCATTACGTTACTTTTATATGTATCTTTGATATTTTGAAACCACTGTTAAAACTATGACCAAAAAAATATCTAAAAAAATATAATATTAAAAAAAAAAGAAATTAACATTAATGTGACCGACCCTCTAGATAGTACTATAAAGAAACCCATACCCAAATTTGGTGGAGTTAGGACAAGAAATGCTAGTGATATAGATCTGTCAACGTGTATGGCAAGCCAATTGTCCAATAATTACGTGTTCACGGTCGAAAAACTAGGATTAACGATCGATAAACTAGGTTTTTCGAACGTAAAAGCATGTTAACCTATACTTTCGAGCGAAAACATAGGATAACGTCCGTAAACCATAGACCACGCTCGTAAACGTAGGTTCACGCTGCTATTTCAGTATTCATGATTTGCTACTATCTCAGTATTCTTGATTTGATGATATCTCAGTATTCTTGATTTGGTGATATCTCAATATCTCTGATTCAATGCTCTCTCGATATCCCTGATTTGCTGTTATTTCAGTTTTCTTGATTTGATGATATCTCAATATCTCTGATTCAATGCTCTCTCGATATCCCTGATTTGCTGCTATTTCAGTTTTCTTGATTTGATGCTGTTTCAGTATTCTTGATTCTGTGATGTCTCAGTATTCTTGATTCTGTGACATCTCAGTATTCTTGATTCGATAATGTTTCAGTATTCTTGATATTTCGATATCTCTGACTGGGTGATATTTCAACATGCAGCTCTACAAATATTACCAGAACCCCATTTTGATACATCTCTACCGAAAAATATGTAGAGATATATCTGAATATTGGCGAGTCCTCTTGCTGGCATGTCCTAGACAAAAAATTACTAGAACCCCGTTTGGTATACCTCTACCGAAATACACCTAAAGTTTAGCAAGGCCTCTTTCGGTGAAATTTCCGCAATCGTCTGAATCAAAATCTCAATATTCTGTCCAAATAACATCAACATCAGGCTTTCTTGTATGAGATTATCTGTATTGATTTGCCACAAAAACTTTGTTCAACCAATCGAGTATTTCAAGTTTATCTTTTTCAGTTATAGATCCAAGTTTTTTCAACTGTATAGATATGTTTGCGATTTCATACAATCTTCCCTTTTCTGCATACCATGTTTTACTTTTGTCCAAAGATCCTCAAATCTATTTCGTAACTCATCCAGAATATCTTCTGTACTATCTTCGATGTCATTTTTATCTGTACTATCATCTGACATTTCTTGTATATCGTCGTTGTCATTTTAGTCTTCTTCTTCGTCTTCTTTTTGTTTTTTTTGTTTTTCAATATTTCATCTAATCCGTGTAATTGTTTTTGTAATTCTTTGACATTTCTCCCCCATCTCATCCCTGCTGCTATATTTTCTCTCAGTGTCCTACCTTCTGGAGACAGAACATTTTTCTTTGTTTGGGCTACTAGGATTTTTAATTTGTCTTGCAATTATTTGATATCTTTCCCCCATCTTTTTCCTGCTGCTATGCTTGCTCGTATTTTTCTCATTTCACTCATATATAACATAGTTAGATTATTCTTGGTGCTTGTAGCATGCTTGTTGTAATGCCAGATTTTGAACATAACCCAAATATATGTGTGGCTCACAAAGTATGTACGTTGTGCATGACCAAACCTGTTGATGATTTGAGTGAATGTGACAACAGCGCAAAAAAACAGGGAATTTTCAAGGGACCAAACACAGCAGACGATTTTTGCAAGTGGCTATTTCCGAAGGAAGATTATGGGGCCACTGTCACAGTGATGTTTCATAATTGTCAGGGTTATGATTCTTATCATAAGAATATCTAGAATATCTGTATAAGAATTGGTACTGTGCCTAAGATTGTGCCGAATGGGGTAACGGTATTATGTCATTACAGGTTCCGGCATGCAAGATTAAATGATTGATTACTTAAATTTTCTACCCATGGCGCTGGCGAAAATACCAGCCATGTTTGGTTTTGAAGAACTCCAGAAAGGCTACTTTTCTCACTTGATTAATCGCAAAGAAAATCAAACAGTGGTGTTGAATCAACTACCAAACGAGAAATTGTATAACCCCGATGCCATGAAACCAGATGATAGGGAAACGTTCCTACGATGGTATGACGAAAACAAGGACAACAAAACGAGCTCCTGCAATATTCATTATTGTCAGGGAGTAAGTAGCGCGACAACATAAATCGATAAACTAGAGCGTTTATGAACCCGTTTCTCCTCCCTGTATACTTACTCCCTGTTATTGTAAATCTGACGTTGACATACGTGTTGCCTTCAATTTAGAGAGGACTTTTTGAATATCACGGAAATTGATCCGTATGATCGTTGTATTACGATTGCTTCTGCGTGTCATCTGGTGTTTAGAACCAACATCCTTAAACCGAATACTATCGGTATCTTACCAGCTCATGGTTACAACCCATAACAGGTTCAGTCCATTAAGTCCTTGCAATGGATAAAATATTTGTCACACACCAAAACACGATATCGCCTATTACTCTAGAACCTAGCGCCGGCTACTTTTCTCAATTATACAAAAAAAAAAAAAATAGAATTATTATCTTTGTACATATAAAAGTGTCCTTACAGACCAATGGAAAATGAGTGTAAAATGCACCAGAACGCACCATTTTGCACCGTTAAAATAAAAAAAAATCCGGAGGAGATTCCCCAAAACACCCCTCCCACACCCACAACCTCGCCGTTACGCGGCTCGAGCGACCCGCTTCGCATCTGGCATCCTGTGCAACTGCGCCTACTACAATTATTTTTTCACCTACTACTTCATATTTTCTAGAGAGCACTGTGGATGGTTATTACGAAACGTTTGAAAGAGTCAGAATTTGATCAGCAAATAAAGGAAAATCATTTTTTGAAATCATTCGTTGAAAAAATGGACGTAGTTAGTTCTCTTTAACCTCGGGATGCATTCTACGGCGGTCGCACTGAGGCCTATTGTATATTATATTGTATAATCTAGTCCATCCACAGAAAAGATAAAGTATTACTCTACCCATTTAAAAACAAGACAGGAAAAATACCATTATAGGTAACCCTACCATTATAACTGAAAACGTTGACGATATTGAGAGATAGGAAGGACTGGTCAGGATGTAAAGTTTTACCGCCACGAGGTCTCGTGTACCCCGTCCTGCCTTGAATAGTGAATGGCAAACTCTTGTTTGAGCTCTGCAAGACATGCGCAGAGTGTCAGCAACAAGAACAATGCTTTCATACGGATGAATACCGCTGTTTCTAAGGGACATGGGTGACGGACGAAGTGAAAAAAGCCATCGAAATGGGTTAATAAGTGAAACGAATCTACGAATTGTGGCATTTTGACAAAATGTCCCAGTATAACCCAACAACCAAAGAAGTAGGAATATTCACCGAGTATGTCAATACCTACCTCAAGTTAAAACAGGAATTGAGTGGCTGGCCCTGTTGGTGTATCAGGAGGAACGTAAGTGGTACTACATTAGAATGCCAAGAAAAAGAAGGCGTTCTGTTAGAGTATGATAAGATCAAGAAGATCAGAGAAATGAGAGCGTTAGCTAAGTTGATACTCAATTCTTTGGGGGTAAATTTGGACATGCCCCATAAGGATCTTGTGGAGGACCCGAATGTCTACTAAGACAAACTTGCCAGCGATGGATAGGAAGTAGGGGTTTAATTTTGTGTCAGATGATATGGTTGAAAGACGATGGAGATTTAAAGAAGGCGGTAGCACTATTGTCAACCCTTTTGTGTTTGTGATGTCTTAATTATTTGGCCTTTTATTCATTTTTAAAATTGTTCTTTGTTTCTGTATGTGTTTGTGGTTGACTGTCGTCCTTGAATGCTACTTTTCCTGTTGGATTTGTATATCTACTTTTTAAGGATGTCAACAATAAGATCAATGTGGTCATTTCTACTCTACTACTCAAGCGCGGCTAAAGTTTGTATTTAGAAGGTATTGAACCTAGACCTTTATGTGCAGATACGGACTCCATAATATTCTCAGTTAAACCATGAGAATGGGAACCGAACCTCGGTGATTATCTATGGGATCGGACGGACGAGGAACCCAACAATGAAATTCTAACTTGGATGACACTGTCAGGTGGACCTAAGAACTATGCATCAAAGTAAAAAAAGAACCCAAACGATGAAGGGAAATTGATGGAATGCAAAGTGCGATGAATATCTTTGAACTAAAAACGATGACAGGGTGTCAATTTCGGTGCCATGAGAGATTGTAAAGAAAGACGCGAAACAAGTCATAGCTCACTAACAGACATTTTCACCTCTCATGAACAAACAGATGCTTGGAGTGAAACCGTGGTACATGTGCAGTGAAGCAGTCTACTCTATTTTATTTGATCTATAAACCAGTCTAAATAGTTTAATTTTCCACGTCCCTCAGACGATTATTGAATTACTGCGTAATTCTAAAAGCGTTTTATTAATCCAGACTTGTTTACACAAGCAACACAAATTTTGAGGATTTTCGAGCAACTTTAAATCGATTCTTATGGCCACAGCCACAGATAAATAATTTTGAAAATATTTAAGGTAAAATTGAGTATCATGACTGTTATTGCCTATTCTGAATGTTGTGCTTTATACAGAACGCTTTTCATCAGCTAAAGAGAACGAGTTTTCTGGGGACTTTTCTGAAGTAAACCAAGCCTGTAGGACTCGAACCCTGGAGGGCGAGTGCTCTGCTAACTGAGCTAACCAAGCCACCGGGTACTCCTCCCCTTTTAACTTTTAAGAGCTAGGCTATCCCGTTCCTCAGACCCCGGTGCTGATATCCTGCATTCACCGAATTATCCTCAGTAAACCAAGGGGGAAAAGTGCGGCCGTTATAAATGGGACTCAAGCCCAGGATCCCTCACTTACATTGCGAATGCTCAACTATTATCATTTATTTGACGTCTTTGGGTGCTTTTTTACATAGGGACATTTATAGTTGCACCCTGCTGTAGTTCAATTATATTTAACTTCGGGATATATTTCCACTTTCGACGTTTTTTATGCTGTTACTTTATTTTTTTTATTTTTAAGTCTATCCCGAAATATTGAATATAGAAAAATAAAAATAATAAAAATTGATAAAACTAAATGTTTTCAGAGAATATCTAAATATTGTGATGGTTATAGAACTAGATGCACCCTGGACTCGAAGGATGATGTATATCAAAAATAATCTCGCAGAGGTATACTTTATGCACTGGTGCTCTACCAATAGAGCTAACCAGACCACCGAGTACCCAACATTACCACATTTCTACAGGGTAAAGGTTCGCAAAAGTATTTCCAGTGAGTAGGGTTAAGCCTATTAGTTGTTGAAATCTTAAAACTGGACAGTCCTAAGCTGGCATGCATTGCCAGATAATATTGTGACCGCCAAACAAGTAGACTTATTCAAAACTGAGTTAGACAATATCTGGAGATCTCAAAGATTTGACACGAAAGAGATCTACTGAACCAACCAGAGATATCAATTTTTCTATCACGAGGGGGGCGACATGCCTTCGGGGCTTAATATTTCCCCGTTAAACACAAGGTTACACAAGGTAACACAAGGTAAAAAATATATATCACACCATACATATAAAACTTGGAGAAAGTTACCATTAAAAGTCATAATGAAAAATTGCAATATCCTTGACCTCTTAGTTTACAACCACTTAACGACAGTTGGCTACATATATCAGTAAAACATTATATATTTCACATAATATGGTGTTAGATTAAATAAAATATTCAAACTGCAACAAAAACTACTGCGACTGATTAAATGTTGTTTATTTTCCATCCGATAAAATTTGTTTAACTTCCAGTGAAAGGCATGTGTTTCCGTTCACCTTATTTACTGTAGCTTTTTTTCCCTAGATGAAGTATTTTCAATTTTATGCAGATTTGTTGACCTAATTTCACACAATGCAGGAAAAAATTATCAACTGTTTTTAGCTGTACTGATCCTTTAATCAGTATGCCGTCGTGCGGTGTCCGTTGTCCATCCGTAAACTTTTTTTGTAGCGACGACTCCTCTGAAACTACTGGATGGATTTTCATGAAACTTTACAGAAATGTTGCCCATGATGTCTAGTTGATCCTTCAAAAATTCACGTTGATGTGAAATTCAAGATGGCCACCAAAGCTAAAAATAGATTTTTAAAAAACAAGTTTGTAGCGACTACTTCTTGAAAACTATAAGTGATATTGATATGGGACTTTTTCTAAAATGATCAACATGGCATGATGTTGGTCCTTGTCGAAAACCATTTTGATTCAACCTTAAAGATGCTCTACCTATATATTTTTGTCCACCAATTGATATAAACTTTACTTAATTGTAAAGAGGACTATGAAAAAGGTAAACGGCAATAATTTCACCCCGTGTAATATGCGTTTTGCTAGGGAAAAACAGGATAGAAAAGATCGGATTTTTGAAATTGTATTCATAATTGTTTTAGACAAGCAGATTACGGAGATTTTCTGATCTTATTCGTTTACAATCGGAACTGCCTCGTCGGATTGCGACGAGTTCCGATCGATTCGTTTACTATCGGAACTGCCCCGAGTATTTTGTTTTCGTTCAACTGAATGGCATTGCGCATGTCCAATAAAATCGTAAAAACTCGTAGTTCTCCGGCAGGAATAAACGGCTGGGCAGCATTTTATTCAAGATATTGTTTTGATCATAATTAATAATTTACAGAACTGGAATACGAACCTTGTTGCTTCTTAGAATACTCATAAAATAGCTTTGCATACATATAAATGCAGTAATATTGAGTATTTAATATTTTACATTAAAAATCGCGGAGATATAGGTAGTGCCTCTTTAAAGACCGAGATTGGTAGTCCAGGGGAACTCTCAGGTGATGAGCACTGATCATTAACTCCTGCCTTGTTAGGGCCATAAATCTGTGATTATAACTATACTTCAAAGATACACCATCGACTTTAATTAAATATGCACAAATACAATTTTAATAATGCTATATGATTTAATAGTGTTCTTATTTTAACCTTTCTGGCATACTTCTAACTTCTTTAATCTTACATCATCTTACTCCAGACCCCTTGCTCTGTCATAGATGTCACACCTACTGGTCCTCTAATCTGGAGGAAATGTTATCAGCATTCTTACTAATTAGTTTACTATTTGCATGTATTTTTACTAACTGCATGTTTATGGTGGTGAAAGATTTACTAAATGTATGGAGTTTTACTAATTGCATGTTAATGGTTGTGGTATTTTACTTGTGTTGAGTTTTTATTTGTGTTGAGTTTTTATTTTTATGTTTATGGTGGTGATAGTTTTACTAATTGCATGTATTTTAACTAACTGCACGTTTATGGTTGTGGTATTTCACTGGTGATGGGTTTCTGCACTTTTATGTTAATAGTGGTGGTAGTCTTACTAATTGCATGTAGTTTTACCAACTGCATGTTAAAGGTTGTGATATTTCACTGGTGTTGGATTTTTGCACTTTTAAAAAATCTAATTTGTTTTCTTAGAAATTCCCCTTTGATATGAAAACAACGCAAAATGCCTCTTTCCGAGGGCTCTGGCCCCAGTCCCCTAAAAGCTGACTATTTCCATGCGGTTTGTGTTAACAAAAAGAACACAAACACTAGCATGCCACTGTTTAAAAAAAATGTCACGTTAGAAGAAAGTCCCATTGTGTTTGTATATCCAGTCGCTAAAACAACGCATTTAACCTAATTTTATAATGTATGTTACTCTTTAAACAATCTCCTTGAAATAACCTCCACATCTGATTCAAGAATCTGCAGATGACTGTCTCCTGTACAAAGTTATTAGAAATTATAATTCAATCTGACTCTGACCTTCACTACAGTAATCGGTGTAACAACTAACACGTGCCTCATGATTCTGCAAACCCAACACAGCCTCCATTAAGATTTTTTTTTTTAGCCGTCTTTTGACGACCCCTTTATATCTCCCTGTCAAAAGGTGGAGCAAGGGTCGGGGAGGACCATCCCTTGCCACACCTTACATTATTTTACAGCATGTAATA
This sequence comes from Cyrtodaria siliqua, assembly GCA_037043455.1. Classification (NCBI taxonomy): domain Eukaryota; kingdom Metazoa; phylum Mollusca; class Bivalvia; order Adapedonta; family Hiatellidae; genus Cyrtodaria; species Cyrtodaria siliqua. The sequence continues at coordinate 186,976 of JAWPHD010000979.1, forward strand.
TTCATTAACCATATATATATATATATTTACAATTCAGCATCATAAAATGATAAAGAGTAATACAGAATAGATACATGTATTAGATGGTTGAGGGAGGGGAGATGTTATTTTGACGGGAGAAATCAAAGAGAAAAACTCTTCAAACTACACTTCAAGCCATCCACTAGCCATCTAATTATAAAGTTGTATAAATTACTGTTTAATAAACAATATTTATATAGTTAAATAATATATACATGTTAATAATACACATACACACATGTATATATACACATATATACACAACTGTCAGTGTCTTGGTTCATTGTAAGAATTCATAGGGGTGGATTGATAAAAAGGTAGGCTAGATTAATCTAAAATGGTTTTAAATTTTCAAAACTTTCTAATTGATTGATGGCGATTTTGTTCATGCGTTTCGTATAAATAACAAAGTCTGTATATCATTGGAGTAACTTCAGTCATTTTGAAGAAAATATATACTATAATGCTCTGGTAGCTTCAGATTTATATCTTAGGTCTGGGTTGAAGGGCAGGTCCACAACACATTAACAATAGTCTCGTCCTGGTGGCAGTAGTGACAATAATTGTTTTCTGCTTCTTTTATTTTATGCAGATAATGCTGAAAGGGGATGAATAAATGTTTTTCTATGCTTCTGTATTATTATCATAAATCTGTTCCCATTTAGCTTTTGATGTTGGACTTTCATTATTTCTGTTAAGAATAATGTACATATCAGTGCAACCTTTCTTGTTTTTGATGAGTGGTTTAGGCCTAAATTAAAAGATTGTTTGTTTGCAGTTTGCAACCGACCCACGGCAAATCTGCCGACCAAAACAATTTTTTTTAATTTTTATAATTTTATTTATTTATTAATTTTATTTTTTTTCCTATTATTTTGGGAAGTTTCATAATGCTCTGATATATTGGATGCTTGGAAATAATCTCTGCTGCTATAGTAAATTGAAAGCGTCAACATGACTGACATTGTGAGTGAGAAAAATGTAAGGATGGTGTCTGCGAAAAGGACACTTGAAGAAAATATTGTTCTTTGCAGTAACATAAACTGAGAAGTGAAATTGACACAGAGTTCAATGTTTATACTTTAACAGGGCTTGACATAACTTTTTTTTCTACTTGCCAGAACTTGGAAATTTTATGCGTGGGAACAATATTTTGGGTGAAGTGTATATCTCTACAAATTAATAATGTTATTTTCGGGCAAGCCCAAAACTAGATTTCTACTTGCCCTGGGCAAGTTTCGGGCAAGTGAAAATTTGACCATATTTTTCAAATATTTCAAATGATGATGTGCGAATATTCAATTTATATGTTTTAGATGAAATATAAAAATAGTGTAGATTGTATGCACTGGATTTGATGTTCATATCTTGTACCAAACAAAATATTTTGTCATTTGAAACATTACTTTGAAAAAGTTGGCATCAAGCACTGTTAATAGTTACTAAGTCTGTTTCATGGTCCATAAATGAACATTTGATCAATGTTTTGCATGTTCTGTTAATATTTAACTAAACCCTTTTAAAAAAACACAACTCTATGGATAATACTAGTGAAGCACACGATATTTGCATGCCATCGATGGGCATGCATTAAAAGTAAGAATGTGTTAAAAAAAAAAATAAAAAAAAAATAATGGTGGCCTTAATATTCACAGGTAGAATTGGGTTTACTATTTTCTTAATTGTAAAATTGTTTTGTAACCATTTTCTTAAATGGCAGCTACTAAGCCTTCATCAATTAAAAAAATTGTTTTAATACTGGTATTTTGTCAAGCTCAGTTATAAAGTAAAAATCACCATTTTCCTTGATAAGGTCATTTATAAACCTCCATTATGAATTTAGTAACACCCTTTATGTACAGAAGTCGACTGTAATAAATACCTGGTGGTATACATTAGTTAAGATATCACATTAGAAAAAAGGCATAGAAAAAATAGTCTAACGTCATGGCCAACAAGACTGAGATTTATTAGACAAAATGTTAGCTGTACCAAATGCTTACATCACTGTGGTTCGACTCACCCATGAATATGCAGCAGTGGTATGGGTCCAACATATAGCACGAGACCCTCACAATACATAGATCCGTACAAATCGATAAACCCTGCCCACCATTGTCCAAGCTCAATTTTGGCCACAAACATTACCATGTGTTCTATTGTATAAAATGTTTGTTTGTGGGACAGCATGTGCTTTATGTAATGGGGTAAATACCTAATGTGATTTTAATTGGTCGACTGGCATGGTCAGATATATGTTTGATTGACAGAGCGGATCTATGCATCTGAAACAGGTCCAAGGCCTGTCTGCTCATTTTGAACACAGCAACTGTATGAGTGCATAGTCCCGATCTGCCTTTCAAGCTTGTATTCGCTAGGAATTTGAGGGCTGGCGTGGCTCAGTCGGTAGCACGGCTGATTTGTAACCGGATGCCCCGGGTTCAATCCTCCGTGGTGGCACTGAGTTCCGTTGGTGTGTTCTTGGGCAAGGCACTTTCCCTTAGCCTCGTCCGTCGGATGGGGACATAAACCGGGCGGTCGGTCTATCCTCCGAGCACGTTAAAGAACCAAAGGAATCTAATCGATAATAAGAGTACGGCAGGTTCCCGGATTCCTATGTATCCTTCCCCTCTCTCTGGGGCGGCTCTAAATAACCTATTCTGTGTTGGTGAGCCGTTAAACAACATTCAATTCACTAGGAATTTGAGCTAATTAAACGTACAAGAATATTTAAATACTGTAAAGAAATAAAAAGCGCATGCAGTCCCACAAACAACTCTAAAATACAATGGAGCACTTGACCAGTGTGTTTGTGGGTACTTGACTTGTAGACAATACAGGTGGAGCTAGAAATGGAATGCAAAACTATCAATTGGTAACTCCAAAACTGAACTGCACTAATTGTCTCGCAGTGCTTTTCAAGGGTCTGCATAACATAGTACTGTTAGTAGATGTTCAGTCCAAATTTCATTCAGCACATTGACAAGCGTACAAGGGGTGTTCAACGTCTACATCAAGCAGCAACTTAAAGCCGATATCCCGCCAACAACGGACAGATTTTAAACAAATGTACACCATTTTCAAAACATCACCCTATTGTTATCATTGCTGAAGCGTTGAATTAGGAGTTACCAACACCTATTTCATTGAATTACGGATATTTTAATTATCCGTGAATAAATCTATACATTTAATCAGCATCTGCCAACCAGTGATTGCAGGAACAAAAATAAATGCTGTATATTATTGTGTACTAGTTTAAAGTTTTAAATTGTAAGTATACACTTTGTAAGACTGTCGTTCTCCCAAACATGAGCAGTGACGCTTGACAAATTAAGTTCTTTGGACAACTGTGTATATGTAAAGGAAGAAGAAGCAGGAGGGGTACTATTCATGTGCTTAAACCCTGGGGATTGGGATCTGCTGACAACAATGACTATAGACATCTAGATCACAGAGGAATTCATGGCCAGCTAAGCACCTTTCCAGCTCCCCACCTATCCTTATATTTTCCACATTGTAAATAGTTTCAACTACAGATTGGGGTTACATGTATAACAACTATTTAACATCATTATATTTTGCAGAGCTCAATGCAATGAATCATTATTCGACAACTCCGAGAACAGGGCGACCTGGAAGTGCCAAGCCACAAACTACACGCAACCCAATCACTGTGAGTACTGAACCATTGTACCCTACATATTAATAATTGGATCGGAGAGATGATTAAGATGAAGGTGTGTATGGCGTTTTAATCATTATGTTTACTCCACATTGGAGTAGTAGTACACATCACGATACCCACCCAGTCATACTGATACCAGGGCCTAAATTCATCAAAGTTTTGAGCACAAGACTCAAAATCTCATTTTTTTGCAAACTCTTATCAACACGAAAGTATGGGTAAGAATTGTGATTTTCAGACATTTTCTGTTAAATGACCTTTAAAATTATTCGTTTTTGTAAGTAGATATAGTAATTTGCTTGTAAAATTGTTTTTATTTGGAATTAACAAAATTGAGGTTTTGAGTCGAGTCCGATTCTTGTGCTCAAAAGTTTGATGAATATTAGGCCAGGCCGACCAGTCCTAACACTACCCTTATATGCTGAATATCAAGCAATAGAGCAACTATTGTTTGGGGCGCTTGTTTCAGCCAAAGGTTTTTCTGCAGTAACTCAAGCAATTTAAATAATACGTACATCATTCATTGGAACTGGCAATTTTAGTGGTAAATATTACCACTTTACTTTTGAAAATCGGTTGAGAAATAAATATATTACAGCCAAAATGATTTTTTGATGGGGCTTTTCCTATGTAAATTCCTTGTTGGTGGGACAGCAGAAAATTAAGAAATGTCAAATAACTTCAGTAATACTTTATTTTTTGCTATAAAACTTTCAGGGTGTCTTAATTTACTAATATCCAACAATTTAAAACCATTTGTGGATAAAATTTAAAAAAAAAAATCGAAATTTTCAGGCAGCAGAATTTTGCATTGAAAATGACCCATCAAAAACAGCTTTAGCACATGAATCTTTTATTTCTCAATCGATTTTGAAAAGTAAGGTATTTTTATTTACCACTAAAAATGTCTGTTTCACTGATATACAACTTATTTAGATTAATTTTATCTTAAAAGTCAAAAAATCTTTGGCTGAAACAAGCGCCCCAAACAATAGTAAGGTTTTTATTGAGTCTGTGGTGTGACTCAACCATGGACCACGACCTCCTGCATGCGAGGGGGATGGCGTACCACAAAGTTACCACCACAGGTTTTAGATGAATGAAAAGTAGGATTGAACACTTCATTACCAATATTACCATTGATACTAGCACATTTTTAACAAAATATATGGGAAAAGTTATCAATTATTTAGAGAATTATTCATATTTCTTGAAAGGGAAATAAAAATGTATGGATCGATAAATTGAATAATGTTGTATGACTTCATTGACTTGCAGGGAGAAGAAACCCCCATACGAGCACCATCTAGGGCAGACAGTCGTGCTGATCAGCAGTCTCGACAACCACAGAGACAAGATGGGTGGGTGCAGTTAATTAAAATTAAATATATTTATACCCACGTAAACGAAGTTTGAGAGGAACGCAAAATAATTTTGAGAGCGGGTATATAGGAGTCACTGCGGCGGGTTGTCTGTTTGTTGGTCTGTCGGTCGGTTGAATCTTGTGGAGCGAACTACTTCTACTGTTTTCAAGATATGGAATTGAAACTTTGTATACATGATCAATATGAAGTGTAGATACGCGTGACACAATTTTGATGAGGCTCACTCAATTCCATGCAGAGTGATTGCCCATGAATATAGTCAAAATTGCTGTATTCAGTATATGCAATATTGTGGATCGAACTACTTTCACAGTTTTCAAGATATTGAATTGAAACTTTGTATACATGATCAACATGAAGTGTAGATGTGTGTGACCCATTTTTGTTTGGCTCGCTCAATTCCATGCAGAGTTATTGCCCTTGCACTTAGTCAAAATTGCTATATTCAGTATATGCAATATTGTAGAGAGAACTTCTTCTACAATTTTCAAGATATTGAACTGAAACGTTTAATACTTGATTAAAATGAAGTGAAGATTTGCGTGACACAATTTTGGTTTGGCTCGGTCAATTTCCTGCAGAGTTATTGCTCTTGAACTTAGTCAAAATTCAATTACTATATTCATCATATGCAATCTTGTGGAACCAACTACTTCTACAGTTTTTAAGATATTAAATTGAAACTTTGCAGGGCCTCCTCTGGGATTCGCAAATGGAGCCAAATGAGACAAAATAATAAAATGGCGATAAAAAAATAACTTTGACGAATGTGATAGGCGAAAGAAATTGAGTAAAATATTTTTTTAAATATAATTTTGTGATTATAATTATTACTAACTGCTTTATTCATGGGCCATACTTCATTTAAAAATACATAAACACAATTTTGAAGATATTATATGCTATCTTTGAGTCAATTTTGGCTCCAATGCCTCCAATTTGGCTCCAACTTTTTTCATTTGGCAAAATTGGTTGAGAAAGGAAAAAAATGGCCAGAGGAGGCCCTGCTTTGTATACATGATCAAAATGAAGTGTATATGTGCTTGACACAATCTTTCTTTGGCTCAGTCAATGCCATGCATAGTTATTGCTCTTGAACTTTGTCAAAATTGATATTCAGCATATGCAATACTGTGGAGCGAACTACTTCAACAGTTATTAAGATATTGAATTGAAGCTTTGTGTACTTCATCATCATGAAGTGTAGATGTGCGTGACACACTTTTGGTGCAGCTCAGTCAATTCCATGCAGAGTTAATTCCCTTGCACGTAGTAACCATTGCTTTGTTCAGCATATGCAATCTTGTGGATTGAACTTCTTTTACAATTTGGAAGATATTGAATTAAAACTTTGTGTACATGATAAACATGAAGTGTACATGTACATGACACAATTTTGGTGTGGCTCAGTCAATGCCATGCAGAGTTATTGCCCTTGATCTTACTAAAAAAATGTTTGCGGAGGTATTTATCACCTTCAGTGATAGTTCTAGTTTCTTTTAAACTCGTTCTAATAACAGACCGTTTGAATTCAGATCAATAATAACTTTAAATGATTTTAGAACCATCTTTTTACTAATCATTTGGTTAGTCTTGACTTATTCTCTAAGAATACCAAAATATTATTATTTTGTGCAGTTTAATAGATGGGTCTAGAAAGACCAAATATTATTATTTTGTTGAGTTAAATAGATGGGCCTAGAAATACCAGATATTATTATTTTGTGAGGTTTAATAGATGGGTTTGGAAATACCGTACCAACTATTATTATTTTGTGGAGTTCAATAGATAGGTCTAGAACTGCCAAAAAATAAATATTTTGTAGGCTTTTACGGACATATATGTAGAAGCATAAATTATGGGGTTAGAATAGCTCCAAATTGTTATAATTAATGTTATTTGTTTTAAGCTAACCCTGCAAAGAAGGATTTGCACGATGTCATTTTCAAGCGCCCTCATTTTGTGTAGCCACTTTGTCCATTCTCATTATGTCTGCACCTTTTTCTGTTTATGTATCTATTTTCTGTTAAATTAAACCCCACTTGACTGAATCATTATGACCCATTTTAATGAAACAGTTATTTTCATATCAAACTATTTTAATTTATATGAAAACTAGACCAACCTGCCATTAGTTAAATATATAATCTTAAGAAGAACATGGCAGTTTTTGTCCTCCCGTTAAGTGAATTATGTCAGCCATATCCCTTTGATATCTTTTGTGATGTCCTGCCCAATGTGTCCTATCCATAATTATTCCTTTCTCTCTCATTGTCCTTCCTTAATTAAACATGTACATGTACTTAAACGCACATTTTATTTTCATCATCGTCTGTTGCAGCATCCCCGGACTTGATCTGAAGTACCTGAAGGAGACAGAGGATTATGTATACAAGCCTATACAGATAGCAGACTATCCTCTAAGATCTCCGAGTGATTCTGCCAGGACTGACGTCAGGTAGTGATAAATATACAAGCCTATCTTTATATATACAAATAATTCAGCTAGGACCAATGTTTTTCTCAATCAGACCACTCTCTAAGTTCTCTGAATGGTTCATATCAGTGCCAAATAAATAAGTTCAATCTTAGGAGACCCCTGACCCTATCATATATATCACCCTCATGGTAGAAGAATTACCTTATTTTCATCAAAGAAAGTTCTGTGTATGTTCAGAAGTCAAAATTAATTATAAGGCCTTTGTTGACCTTTAGAAATTTTTATAGCCAAACCTATGCAATTGTTATAACAACATTGTTACCAGTGTCATAGCAACAACCTTGACATGGGTATAGCAACAGCCTTGACATTGTTATAGCAACAACCTTGACATTGGTATAGCAACAACCTTGCCATTGTTATAACAACAGCCTTACCAGTGTCATAGCAACAACCATGACAGTGTTAGAGCAACAACCTTGCCATTGTTATAACAACAGCCTTACCAGTGTCATAGCAACAACCTTGACATTGTTATATCAACAACCTTGCCATTGGTATAGCAACAACCTTACCATTGTTATGATAACAGCCTTACCAGTGCCATAGCAACAACCTTGACATTGGTATAGCAACAGCCTTGACATTGTTATAGCAACAACCTTGGCGTTGTCATAGCAACAATCTTGGCATTGTCATAGCAACAACCTTGACATTGCTATAGCAACAACCTTGACATTGGTATAGCAACGACCTTGACATTGGTATAGAAACAACATTGACATTGTTATAGAAACAACATTGACATTTTTACAACAACAACATTGGCATTGTTATAGCAGCAACCTTGACATTGTTATAACAACAACATTGACATTGTTATAGAAACAACATTGACATTGTTATAACAACAACATTGGCATTGTTATAGCAACAACCTTGACATTATTATAACAACAACATTGACAGTGTTATAGAAACAACATTGACATTGTTATAATAACAACATTGACATTGTTATAGAAACGACATTGACATTGTTATAACAACAACATTGGCATTGTTATAACAACAACATAGACATTGTTATAACAACAACATTGACATTGTTATAGCAACAACCTTGACATTGTTGTAGCAACAACCTTGACATTGTTATAACAACAACATTGACATTGTTATAGAAACAACATTGACATTGGTATAACAACAACATTGACATTGTTATAGCAACACCCTTGACATTGTTATAACAACAACATTGACATTGTTATAGAAACAACATTGATATTGGTATAACAACAACATTGACATTGTTATAGCAACAACCTTGACATAGTTATAACAACAACATTGGCATAGTTATAGAAACATCATTGACATTGTTACAACCCATTCGCAAAATCTCGTACACTGCTTCGCAGCATGACTCGAATGTAATACGCAGGTTTCCATATTGGTTACGTCATACTTGCATGACGCGCGTCAGATTCCCGCCAAAATTAAATTTGCATTCAAAATCAAAGTTATCTTCAACATTTTGCAATGTCATTTAGCCGATTGCTCCATCTATAGTTTATTTACGTGAAAGCAGTGATAAAACCTTCATCTGTATTGTAAATAACAAACATGCAACGCAAATCATACATCAACACGTGTGGCAAGCGGCCATATTGTGTATGTAGCAACAGCTTAGCAACAGTGCACTTTTTTCTGTGCCGTTGCCTTCCGGCTAACAGAATGTCAATATTTTGAACATACCGAAGCGCCGTGATACACACGAGGCGGGATCCCGAGGAATGAAGGGATTGGCCGAGCGTTCACGATTGGCAACTACCTTGACATTGTTATAGAAACAACATTGACATTGTTATAGCAAAACCTTGATATTGTTATAGCAACAACATTGACATTATTATAGCAACAACATTGACAGTGTTATAGCAACAACCTTGACAGTGTTATAGCAATAACATTGACTTTTGTATAGCAACAACCTTGACATTGTTATGGCAGCAATCTTGACTTTTTTTTTAAGGTTTAATCATTTTTTAGACTTTTTTAAACTTCCAATAATTTATATATTTGACAGCGTACAGGCCCTTATTTCATCAATCAAAAGGATGCCCTCTTATTTCTGAAACAAAGACATTATGTTCATTATGCTTGTTACTTGTGAAAAGCTGCTTATTTTTAAGTCAAGTCTGAGATCTTATAAAAATGAGATATTAGTCATTCCTGACTTCTCGCCATGTTAAATTCATGTAGTGGGTTTGTATTACATCTGATAAACAGTATGTATTTGTTATTTGTGTTGGGATATGATTCTATGGCAACAGAAACTTGACTAACACTTTTGCTTTGATTAAAAAAGTCTTGAGACTTGCGCTAAGTACATGTTCTGTGTTACATAGTATATTCTCATTTTTGTTTATTCTTATTTATTCTTAATAGCTGGGGAACAGCAGCCTCCACTGCTAGAAGTTACAGACAGACACCGAGACAGAATGCTGTAAGTGATGTAATATTTGTTATTCTGCTTTGAGATGTAAGTTGTTGTTTGTTATCTCCTGTAAGGCCAACCATAACAAATTGTTAGTTTGCTGTTTTCCTACCAACCCATGGAAAAGAGCTCTAACCAACATATTTTTATAGTAATCCTTTATCATGATAATCAAAATTTTATCAAAATTTTATTTTGCTACCTTTAGAACAAATATGTTTAATATCTTCAGGAAAAAAGTTATATGTACCTATGGTAGCTACCCACTTTTGAAATCCTGAGTCGGGAAATGTCGCACAAATTATATTTGCATACAGCCTAAGACAATTTCAGAAACTTCACATTGGATCTTAAATTAAAATAGTCAAATACTCAGCTCCAACCATCATTCAAGCTGGCCACCTTTGCTAAAAGAGAATCTAAAAATATACTAAAACTACTAAATTTGGTAATAACTATTAATTTCAGTATAACGCCATTACAAAAGTGTGAATGTTGACATATTGTTGATATTATAAATGTTGTTACTACCATAAAGATATTTTTTTGTGTCGCCTGCATAGCATGGCAGACACTTTGGGATCACTTTGTCCGTCATCCATTGTCGTCCGTCATCGTCGTCGTCCATCACACTTTAACCTGAAACTTAATCTTGGCCATAACTTGAAAAATGTTTGACCTATGTTCATGAAACTTCCACACACATTCATCTCACCCCAAGGAATGCTATTACCCATGACCAAAACTCTGACTTTAATTTTTGGCATAAAAGCGTCTCATAAAAATGGCTGAATGGTTATCGACTTTGCGTTGTAAACCTTCGCCTCTCACTGCTGCGGGTTCGAATCCCACTGGGAACTCGACTTGTAAGTGAGGAAGTGTCGATTTTACGGATGGCGGGAGGTGTACAGTACTGGTTATACAGAGGAAAAGTGAGTGGTCTGCCTCCACCACAAAACATTGACTGTCATATATATATAACCTTACATGTGTTGAAAATGACGTAAAACACCATACAAACAAAACAAAAAAATCATTTTGGCAGAGTTATGCCCCTTTTCATAAAGCTTTAACCTGCAACCTAACCAAGCTCATAACTGACCATAACTTAAAAAGTATTTTACCTATGTTCATTAAACTTCACACACATTTTCATCTTACCCAAAACAATTTTGTTACAAATGTTCAATAACTCTTACTTTCATTTTGGCAGGGTTATGTCCCTTTTCATAAAACTTTAACCTGCATCCTAACCTGGATCATAACTTGCTCGGCAAAATATTGACCTATGGTTATGAAACTTAATACAGTTCCTCCTTATCAATTATCCAGTGCAGGGTTATGCCCTTTTCATAAACTTTAACAATTCAAAAAAAAAATCTGCTCCATAATTCATGAAGGATTACACCCCATGTCTTCAAACTTTGTAGTTAAATTGTACTTGCTGAAATTAGCGCATGGCGGGCAACACAAGTGTTAGCATGTCTGAGATGTCACGAGGAAGTCATACTTAGTAATGTCATTCCTTTTAATTATACATAACGCTCGGTACTAATAGCTGGAGAATGCTGGTTACAAGACAGCCAAGGTTTATCAAATGATGTAATGCAGGACATTAAAACAGTATATTTACATTCACTTAGTACTTCAATTGAAAAAATGTTTTCACCTAATTTCAAATAAACTTCACTTTTAAAGTAAGTGGAGCTGACAGTGCATGCATCCAATCTACCTCAATAGAAAAAGGCTATTCCGCAGTCTGAAAAAAATCTGGCAATATTTTTATATATTTCAAGCACTTATTTATCATTACCAACCTTCCAAGGCACGTTATGGATGTACTATAACAATTTACAAAATATTGTGAATATAATAATTGATACACAAATGTTAGACTTTAATGAGTTTTGAACACCAGTAGTGAATGGCAAACATAAAGGATGGTACTATAACAATTTACAAAATATTGTAAATATAATAATTGATACACAAATGTTGACTTTAATGAGTTTTGAACACCAGTAGTGAATGGCAAACATAAAGCGCTAACAATTCTTACTTGTTTTCCTCATCTTCTGTGAATGATCCCATACTCTAAGAATGTAACATAATTATTATATACCTATCAATAATTATATACCTAGTACCTTCATTTTCCTACAATGGAATACAAAGCCCATCACCTCTAGAGGTTTTCTGAATCTATATCACTATGCTACAAAAAATAGATTTGGAACTTCCCATACACAAATGTCAGATTGGAATGTTGGGATTGATAAGTATTTACAAATCATAAAGTATCATGCGTACCATATAATGATGTATTTCAGAACAATGGCAGGAGTAGTAGGCCAGCAGGCATATCTGGCTTAAACCTGGAAGGTGTTGATGGTTATGATGAGTGCTTCGATGTCAAGACAAAGCCCACAACACCCAGGCAAAAACAGGTACATATAGGGACAAAATCCACAACACCCGGACAAAAACAGGTACATTTAGGGACAAAACCCACAACACCCAGACAAAAACAGGTACATACAGGGCAAAACCCACAACACCCAAACAAAAACAGGTACATACAGGGACAAAACCCAGCAACACCCGGACAAAAACAGGTACATATAGGGACAAAACCCACAACACCAGTTAAAACAGGTAAATATAGGGACAAAACCATATACATAGTGCCCACAACACCCAGACAAAACAGGTACATACAGGGACAAAACCCACAACACTCTGGCAAAAAAAAGGTACATATAGGTACAAAACCACAACATCCAGACAAAAACAGGTACATATAGGGGCGAAACCATATACATAGTGCCACAACATTCAGACAAAAACAGGTACATACAGTGACGAAACATATACATAGGTCTGTATGGTGATCCCACAAGACAAACAACAGAGTTGGATTTGAATGTTGTTTAAGAGCTCATCAACACATTAAAGGTGCCCGAGAGAGGGGAAGGATATATAAGAATCCAGGACCTGACCTACTCTTACTAATGAAAAGATAAACTCCAAAAACGGGATCACCTGGTTTTAGCTCTACTGGCCGAAGGCCAGCAGAGCTTATGGGATGCCGAGTTGTCCTTCGTCGTCGTCCGTCATCGGCGTTACTTTTGGCTCGTTAAGACGATAGGGCCTTCATTTTTCATCCGATCTTTACCAAACTTTAACAGGTTGTTTAATATCAATGAAAGCTCGCATGAGTTCGAAAACCATCCAGATCGGACAAGTAACAGCGGAGTTATGGCCCTTGATTTAGTTAAAAATGCTATATTGCTATATTTGCCTCGTTAGATGATAGGGCCTTCATTTTTCATCTATCTTTCCAAACTTTACCACATTGTTAATATCAATGAAAGCTCGGTGAAGTTCGAAAACCAGCCGTATCGACTAGTAACAGCGGAGTTATGGCCCTTGATTTAGTTAAAAATGCTATATTTTGCATTGTTAAGACGATAGAGGCTTCATTGTTCATCCGATCTTTACCAAATTTGATCAGATGTTAATGTCGTTGAAAGCTCGAACAAGTTCGAAAATCAGCCATATCGGACCAGTAACAGCGGAGTAATGGCCCTTGATTTAGTTAAAATATATTTTGCCTCGTTAAGACGATAGGGGCTTCATTGTTCATCCGATCTTTACCAAACTTTATCAGATTGTTAATATCAATGAAAGCTCGGACTAGTTCGAAAACCATTCATATCGGACAAGTAACAGCAGAGTTATGGCCCTTGATTTAGTTAAAATATATTTTGCCTCGTTAAGACGATAGGGGCTTCATTGTTCATCCGATCTTTACCAAACTTTATCAGATTGTTAATATCAATAAAAGCTCGAACAAGTTCGAAAATCAGCCATATCGGACCAGTAACAGCGGAGTTATGGCCTTTGATTTAGTTAAAATATATTTTGCCTCGTTAAGGCGATAGGGGCTTCATTGTTCATCCGATCTTTACCAAACTTTATCAGATTGTTAATATCAATGAAAGCTCGGACAAGTTCGAAAATAATTCATATCGGACTAGTAACAGCGGAGTTATGGCCCTTGATTTAGTTCAAAATGCTATATTTTGCCTCGTTAAGACGATAGGGACTTCATTTTTCATCCGATCTTTACCAAACTTTATCAGATTGTTAATGTCTATGAAAGCTTGGCCAAGTTCGAAAACCAGCCAAATCGAACCAGTAACAGCGGAGTTATGGCCCTTGATTTTGTTAAAAATGCTATAGTTTGCCTCGTCATACGATAAGGCCTTCATTTTGCATCTGATCTTTGCCAAACTTTAGCAGATTTTATGACTTTCTTTTTTTATATTATTATTATTATTTTTATTTATTTTATTTTTTTAATATTTTTTTAATATTTTTTTTTTTAGATTTATTTTTTATTTTTATTTTTTCATTTAATTTTTTTTCATTATTATTTTTTTATTTTTTTATTTTTTTTTAATATTTTTTTTTAATATTTTTTTAGCTCTATGTTGGACCAGTCGGACCAGTAACAGAGGAGTTACGGCTCTTGATTTAGTTAAAAATGCTATATTTTGCCTCGTTAATACGGTAGGGCCTTCATTTTTCATCTGATCTTTACCAAACTTTACCAGATTCTTTAGTTATGGCCCTTGGTTTAGTAAGTTAAAAAGCTGTTTATTGCCCGAAACTTTCAAAAAAACGTAAATGGCAGTCAAATGCTTCATTGATGTTATAAGAGCCGTGTTAGCCAGTAGAGCGTCCACAGGCCCTCTTGGGCCTCTTGTTGTCCCCATCTGACAGACAAGGTTAAGGGAAAGCATATTGTCCCAAAAAACACCGAAGAAACTGAGTGGCGCCGATGAGACTTGAACTGGGGTCCATCGGAGTACAAGTCCACTGTGCTATCCACATGGCCATGCAAGCCATATAGGGACAAACCCCAGTAAATAAGCAGGTACAGTTATATATTACTCAAAATTTGCTAAGGATCACTTTTATTCTTCCATATAATTTTATTAGAAATTAATTCACAATAACGATATTAATTTCATTGATACTTCAACAATTCAAGTCATGAGATCACATGACTATACACTGCCCTACATAATTTCATGTAAAATAAAAATAATGCTATTTATTTCAGCATGAAATTTAGACAGCAAAAAAGTGATCCTTAGCAAATTTTGAGTAGTATATATACCCACAACATCCAGACAAAAACAGGTACATATTATTAAACTATTAGCTGATATCTTTATAATTGTTTCCGGTAATTTCATTGGCAGTCACTATGCAGAAAGATGATCCATGAAATCGCAGCTTATTTGTAAGTAGGTCATCTAACATGGCCATACTTAATATATATCCAAACCAAAGCTTTAAATTTGTTTTGTTATTCTTGGTTGCCATGGTAGCAAACAGCTTGGGACAAGCCTCCATTGGCTGATCCAGACAGTTATCCTCCTCCCTCGGACAAACATAAGCAGCTATACAAGGACTACCAAGATGAGATGAAGACGGCATACAAAACTAAAAACAAGACAGGGTTTACAGAGGTGAGCCATGTTTTTTTTTTTTCTTGTTGTATCTTTCTTTCATATCTATATGTGTAATATGTACTGAAGGTCTCACACCACAATTAATTTTCCCATAGGGTTACTGTACAGCCTTTTCCAACATCTGAGCTTCAAAGCAGGGCAGCAGACATTGTTGTTGGTTTAATATCTTCAGTATAGCCAAGACCAGTAATTTAAAACAATAAAATATATAAGTTAGCCAGGTTTTTTTTTTTTTCTCGCTCATGTTTTGTGAACCCTATGGAAAATACAAAATTCATACACTATCTAGCTGAATATGTGGTGCTTCGGTCAAACAATTCTGAAATTTGAATGAAACCTCATATCAACATGGGATTTTCTGTATCATATGTCTTTTACACTGCAGATGTATGCTAAAGCAAAGATAAACCTATTTTTCAAATTAAAAATTGCCTAAAATTGAGAAAAAATAGAATTATTTTCTGTTTTCCTTTTGTCTCTAGGTCCGTGAGCTTTCAGGGGAGATAATAGAGGTGTGAGACCTGAAGGACATCTTTTATGACTAAGTTGACTAAAATCATTTGTTGTCAGTTTTGATCAATTGTCACATAATGCCTTGATTTCGATTAAAAAACAGTCGGAATTCCTATCTATTTAAAAATTCTTATAGTGTGATGCATCATAATTATACTTCTTGTCTCTGTATAAACTTCCTCGAATATGGAGCATGCTACTGCTAGCGGAAGATTGTCACTCTGTTGTAGTTTCTTCTTCTTAGGGGTCTGGCAGTGTCTAGTGGATAGCACAGTTTACTTGAAATTTGGAGGATCCAGATTCTAGTTTCACCGGCTCTGAGTTTCGTTGGTGTGTTCTTTGGCAAAACACTTCCTCTTTGCCTCTTCCATCGCACTCGGACGTAAACCAGGCGGTCCGTCCCGAGTATCGGAGTCTGTCCTCCAAGCAAGTTAAAGAACCATAGAAATGTATTTGTTAGTTCCTGGATTGAGCCATTTAAAACATTCAGTTCTTCTTCTTCTTCTATGTCTGTTGTTTTACCCCAGGAAGAGATAGCTCAGGCCATAGAGGAGGTCAAGGAGAAACATCCAGCTTTGGATTTTGACCGTGAAGATATAGTGGAGAAAAGTTGGACCAAGCGCCAAAATCAAGCCACCAACAAATACTTGAAGAGAATGGATGCTGTAAGTCAAAGTTTAAGGTCACAGTACCCCTTTGTCATAAATTGCCAAATCCTAACATACTGTAGTACTAGAATTCTACAAAACTCTTTATTATATCATTATGAAGCTAATATTCTGAGAAAAATGCG
Source organism: Cyrtodaria siliqua (assembly GCA_037043455.1). Taxonomy (NCBI): domain Eukaryota; kingdom Metazoa; phylum Mollusca; class Bivalvia; order Adapedonta; family Hiatellidae; genus Cyrtodaria; species Cyrtodaria siliqua. The sequence goes on from JAWPHD010000979.1 coordinate 203,866, forward strand.
TTGCGTTGTAAACCTTCGCCTCTCACCGCTGCATGTTTGAATCCCACTGGGAGCTTGACTTGTATGTGAGGAAGTGTTGATTTTTTTGGATGGCGGGAGGTGTACAGTACTAGTTCTACCAGGAAAAGTGGGTGTTCTGCCTCCACCACAAAAAATTGACCGTCACATAACCTTGCATGTATTGAAAATGACGTAAAACACCATACAAACAAACAAACTGAGAAAATGTCAAGTATTTTATCTTTTGTTGATGTTTTTTATGGAGAATGTATGAACTAATATGAGTTTGAAATCCAAATGCACTCCCTGTTGTATTACTCATCATGTGATGTTGTGTTAGCGATCAGAGACTGAGAAAAGGCTTTTTTGTATTACAGGAAGAGTTACTGGAGTATAACAAGAAACTCAAGATGGTGGAAACTGTAATGGTGGACCAGTTGTCTAGGTAACCAAAATGTTTATCTAATCAACTATTAACAAGGCTAAAAGTAGGTCCAAAATCAGGGCTTTGTATAAATGTAATAGTTATGTTAGTGTATTGATTTTAAATGTTAAATGAGGTATTAACATATGTTCATGTGTCTTGTTTTAAAGAAAATAACCCCCCAAATAACCACAAAATTACAATACAAAATCGTTTATCCAGATTCTATCCAGGTGTTCAGGTCATATAATAATGTATATGTGCTAATTAAAAGTATAGGTTTATTCACGGGTTCTTAAAATACCCGAGATTGAATATGCGTAAAATGATATGAGTTGATAACTCTTAATTTGACGCTCAAGTTTTGGGGTTTGGCCTGACTGGTTAAAGCCATTTATATTGTGTCTGTAGAGTTTAGATTATAAAAATATGTAAGTTATAGATATATATACTACTCAAAATTTGCTTAGGATCACTTCTATTCTTCCATATAATTTTATTAGAAATTAATTCACAATAACGATATTAATTTCATTGATACTTCAACAATTTCATAATTTGAATCAAGTCATGAGAATACACTGCCCTAAATAATTTCATGTAAAATAAAAATAATGCTATTTATTTCAGCAAGAAATTTAGACAGCAAAAAAGTGATCCTTAGCAAATTTTGAGTAGTATATATATATCAGGGCTTCTAAAATTTTAAAATGCAAATCGGTCCAGGTTTTTTACTGCCGTAAGAATCGCGCTTATTTTGAAAAAATCACTAAAATTGCCGTACCCCACCCACCATTTCAGCTGCACCATGATTTTTTTCCTTTCAGTCATTGATATAGAGAACTATTTAAAATGTATGTTTGTATTATATTTGTATTATTTCTAACTTACTTTATCACAATTTGTACATTTTAATGACTGACATCATGTCTTCGCTTTACTGAATGAATAATTTTCACTCAATATTAAAATTGTTGATCATTTGAGGAATTGAACCGGAAATGTCTAATAAACCGGGTAGGTATAAAACGCGGACTAACACGCGCGGACTAGCGGATTATTTACGATTTTACATAAATTTGAGTAATATCGTTTTTCATCAATTAGCTTAATTAATACCAAATGTTACGACTAACGCAAACAATTTCGGTCCGACTTAAAAAAAAAACGGTGTCAGGTTTGATCACTTTCCTTAATATTATACTTAAAGTTATTGTAAAAAAAAAATCAAACAAACAATTAACACATCTCGGTATTTTAATGACGCAAACAAATTTCAGTCCCAGCTTTGGCCACTTAAAAAAACAAACCGACACAAGCAAACAGGCTAACACCTTACGACTAACGGTATATCAAAGAAATCACAGACGGTAACACTCGCTTCAGTGAACCGACAGAACGCGTGATATACTTTCACTGATCACACATCAAAGGCGTGCTACATGGCTATAGACTCTTCCGGAAAACTCCCTACTATCGGTAATGGTTTAGTCCAAATTGACCAAATTGACCTACTTTCGCACAGCGAGTGACAAACAATCGTGTTATGAATCAAAGAATATTGCCGCAAGGCATATTTCAAGGAGTGTGTAAGGTAATTGTAGATTTTTTAACGACCGATAGATAAAATATCTGGGACCGATTTTAACAGAGATTTTGAAAAGAAAATCGGTCCGGAGAAACAGAATTCGGTCTGCGGACCGACAAACCGGCGATTTTAGAAGCCCTGATATATATATACCTCATCATCAGTAGGTTTAGAAACTGTGTACATACGTTGTAAAATTTGACTGTTGTTGGCAGGATAGCTACTTTAATGCAGCCATGTACTTTCTTGGACAAAATTGTAAGATGTATGGGAAGCCCTTGACCTGTACAGTATAGGATGCCCTTGACCTGTCCAGTATGAGATGCCTTGACCTGTTCAAGACAGGTTCTAATTAGAGCATATACCAGATAATCACGTAATTTGTGGTGTGGGAGCATAATAAATCATGGTATATTTATCATAATACACTAGTGTAATAAATACGGAAATGAAGACCGAATCATCTTTTCCATTCAAATCGGAATTGCCTCTATCTTTTTCTGTTTCTGTTAAAACATCAGATTAGGCAGGATTAATTGATGAGGCAGTTCCATTGTTTGGTGTCATACAGAGTAGACCAAAACAACATACAATGTCATAATATGAACATACAACATCCTCATTCGACGACGATATATAGAGGCAGCTACATTAATAAATGTGCGTTTTTTATGCTCCCAAAGGGCGGCATATAGTAGTCGCACTGTCCCTCAGTCCGTCCGTCAGTCCGGACGGCCAGCCGTATGTTAGTCCGTCCGTACATCAGTCAGTCAATCAGTCAGTCAATCGGTCCGTCCGTACATTCGTGTCCGGTCAATAACTCTGACATTCCTTAACGGATTTTCAAATAACTTAGCACAAGTCAGTGCTCAAGAAATAGGATAGCCCGACGCCCGGGGCTCCTCGAAATCCATTCAGGGCCTGTCTCATTTTGCAGACGAGGAGCCCGTCGGGCCTGTCCAAAAAAACAACAAAAAAACACAACCCCCCCCCCCCCAAAAAATCAGTTTTACTGGATCTCAAGCTCAAGTTCCTCAAGACAATATACTCCCATATGTATTGTGAACTGTGAAAACACTTGCAATAAAGTAATTAAAATGTGTTATACACACATTGAAACAATAAGAAGTTTGAATATTTTGCCTGGCTTCGTGTCGGCAGTTTGTCACAACTTTGAGGTCGACAATTGTTGACATAAAACTCATTATTCTGCTATTAGGGTTGTGTTTTCTTTCCTTTGTGATAAGAAATACCGTTTTTGTCATTAAAAACACACTAATGCATGAAAAAAATCGTTATTGATGGTATTTCGATTGAATGTTTGTGAAATGTTCGGTCCTTAAAAGTGCGGTGTCATAGTAGTTCGGATGGTACAAAATTTCGGTTATATAATTTTTTATTTTTATTTTTTTTTTTTTTACATAATCAAATAAGAAAAACTGTCCTTTACAAATACATGTTGGAAAGAAAAATATATATACTGTATATGTATAAATACAGATATAAAGTATATTTCTATTCATTATTTAAGGTGTAAGGAGTTCCTGGAATCCTACTTTTAAATGAATTCTAGTCTAGGCTCCTAATTCTTTACTTGGAGAAAGTGGTGACAAAAAGAAAAAATATAGCCAGAGGAGGCTCTGCTAAGCAGTCTCATAAAACCTGATTAAAAATTTGGCTCCAAGTTTAGCTCCAGTTTCACCAAGTCGGCTCTGATTATTATCGTTTGGCAAAAGTGCTAGTACTCTCCTTTGCATTGGTTATAAATTACTATATAATATTCTATTCTAACATATTTTAAACGAAATGGTAAATAAGTCCGCTGACCAGGGAGCATAAAGTGGTAGCAAAAAGAAAAATTTAGTCAGAGGAGGTTCTGAGCTTGATTAATACATACGTAACAAAATTAATGTGTGCTATAAAAGTGAATAAAGACACATTTCCAATAAGAAAAAAATATTGGACCTTTCCATTTTAAATCAGGGCCTGTCCATTTCAAATCGGGGCCTGTCCATTTTCAGAAGCAACAAGCCCTGGGCCTGTCTCTTAAAATAATTTTCTTTGAGCACTGCAAGTGCTCACCACGAAAAGACGATGTGTCGCGCGCGTGATAAATAGAATCTCACATTCGTGCTTATTTAATATTTAATTTATTAAACAGGCACTTATGTAAGATCCTCTGTATAACAGTGATGACATGCAAAGACAGACTCTCATCATGTACAGATAAAACAGTGAAAATTATACATTATTTATCATTGTATATTTACAGAGCAGTGATCAGTGACCCAGAACAGAACAGCAGAGGTCAAGCCCCATCTGATATGAGGCGACAAAGGGGAAGTAATAATAGATCACTTCATGATTCTAAGTAAGTAAAAACAAGTCTAACAATTGTTTATGTACTTTTAAACAAAAATGAGAATGGGTTAAGGATTCAGGCATTTGTTAGGTAGGACATTCAAATACATGTGCACATTTCCTCTCTCGCCAACCCCTTAATACAGCATCTGAATTATTTTGTGGGGAAGACCTTGTTTTTATAATGCATCAAGATTTCCTTGTGGTTCTTTGAATGGATTACATATATTTAATTATCAATTTAATGTTAAAGTGTTGTCCAAATCACTTTATTACAAACATTTCAGGGTGAGAACAACTGCCACAACAACAGAGAACCTGCTGTCAAAGAGGGTCAGATTTGGGGCTAGGGTGCTCACAAGGTTTGTAAGCCTTGTCATCTTTTGTATATTGTTCTAATTTGTCTTCGGGTTTGAAGTTTTCAAACATTTATTTTCTGGTATGTGTCCATTGTTCCCCTGTAGTGATGAAGTAGGGCTGAAGTTGGCAGAGGCCAAACAAAAACTGTCATTTCAATCAGGAGGTAGAACAAACCAAACAGCCAACTGTCATTCCCATCAGGAGGTAGAACAAACAGCCAACTGTCATTTCCAACAGGAGGTAGAACAAACAGCCAACTGTCATTTCCAACAGGAGGTAGAACAAACAGCCAAGTGTCATTTCCAAGAGGAGATAGAACAAACAGCCAACTGTCATCCCCAACAGGAGGTAGAACAAACAACCAACTGTCATTCCCAACAGGAGGTAGAACAAACAGCCAGCTGTCAATTCCAACAGGATGTAGAATGAACAGCCAATCGTCAATTCCAACAGGAGGTATAACAAACAGCCAGCTGTCATTCTCAACAGGAGGTAGAACAAACAGCCAACTATCATTTCCAACAGATGGTAGAAATTTCAAATGGGACCTGGAAACTGAATACAGTGGTTTGGATTTGAATAAGGATCGAGAAAATGATATTCATTTCCTAGGGCCTCCTCTGGGATTCGCAAATTGAGCCAGATGAGACAAAATAATAAAAGTGGCGATAAAAAAATGACTTTGGCGAATGTGATTGGTGAAAGAAATTAAGTAAAATATTTTTTTAAAATATAATTAATGATTATAATTATTTCTAACTGCTTTATTCATGGGCCATACTTCATTTAAAGATACATAATAATAATTTTGAAAATATTATATGCTATCTTTGAGCCAATTTTGGCTCCAATGTCTCTAATGTGGCTCCAACTTTTTCATTGGCGAAATTGGTTGCGATAGGAAAAAAATGGCCAAAGAAGGCCCTGATTTCCAGTAATCACCTTCATCTCCATCTCCATTATTGTATTTTTTGCTCATTACCATTTTCCATTCCGACCAGTATGACCTGAGTTGAAAAAAATGAATAAATAATGAATGAGGCAGAGGTGTGGACTATTTGGAGAGGTAGAAATATGCATAGAAAACACTGAGGTGGAGTTAAATATTAAGGCATGGACCATTGTTCTAAACTGTTTGTTACGTGATTCAGGTTCGTCGTGAAGTGAAGGAGAAATAAAGAGATAAGTGTGAATTCAGAAAGTTAGAAATGTTAAATGTGGAAATAGAGGAAAGTTAGAAGTAAACACACTTTTGAGAATTTAAAAGGTTACAGCAGTGTACGAAATATTATGAATATGCAACATAATGAAGGAAACTATACCATACTTAACTGCTTCATATATAAACAAACAAGCATTTTAAATCTGACTTTTATTTTAGATTACTACATTCCTACTGATTATGTACAGTAAGAATGTTTCACTGTCAGTGTTTTCATGTGTTCACATGTACTTTGAACTCTTGACATATCTTCAACATTGAGGATGAAAACAAACTTAACTTTCTGTATCATCTTGATGTTTCTGCCTTATTTACTGTGTTATATTAATATTTATATAAGGATAATTATACAATACTCATATACACTACCAAATGTGCCATGTATAAGAGTCATATGATTCTTATATAAGTCTCATATAATACTTATAGAATTAAATGATACTTATATAAAAGGAGCAGTACATGATTCTTATATAAAACCTTTCATATAAGAATCATATAAGTATCATATGAGAATCATATAGAATCATATAAGTATCATATGAGAATCATATAAGTATCATATGAGAATCATATAGAATCATATAAGTATCATATGAGAATCATATAAGTATCATATGAGAATCATATAGAATCATAGAAGTATCATATGAGAATCATATAAGTATCATATAAGAATCATATAAGTATCATATGAGAATCATATAAGTATCATATGAGAATCATATAGAATCATATAAGTATCATATGAGAATCATATAAGTATCATATGAAAATCATATAAGTATCGTATGAGAATCATATAAGTATCATAGGAGAATCATATAAGTATCGTACGAGAATCATATAAGTATCATATAAGAATCATATAAGTATCATATGAAAATTATATAAGTATCATATGAGAATAATATAAAAGTTGATTATTTTTTTCCATGTCAGTCATATGAAAATGTAAATATTGTATGATATGTTTTATATGAGAATCATATGTGGCTCCTTTTATATAAGAATCATATGAGGAATCAATCATATGTTTATTATCTATGGCAAAATTGCCTATGTAGACACATCATTGCCACAAGATGTCATACATTTAAAATCCAACAGTGGTGTTAAAGTAACAATCGGCTTACCTCGAGTAATTGCCTATTCCAGTTGTAATTCACTGACAAGTGTTGTTTGATCTTTGACAGAAATGGCCATGATGCCATCAGAGAGCTGACGGGCTTCTTCTTCAGTGTGGATAACACCCTCACTATCTATGAATTCAGGCAGTTTGGAAAAAGGTAATGCTGCGATTAATTTCTCACAGAGCTTTTCGCTTACCTAGTTAACCAGTACCCATTTACTGTGAAACAGGCTTTATTCACGCAGACTTATTTTGCGATGTAGATCGATTAGATTTAGTGTGAATAGTAAATTCAGGTGCCAGAATTAATTAACAAATATTTGTAGAATAACTCTATGAAAGATTTCATTTTGAAATTTGTTCGCCATTAATAAGAATATTATGAAATTATTAAATATTTCACAAGTGTTTTGATTTGCGATCATGGGGTCTAGTAAATATCAAAAGGACATTTGTTTAGATATTGCTGATGTCTGTTTTGAGATTTGGGATCAGTTGCATTCCATAGCTAATTATCATGTCAGACTAATGAAACATTTCTACTAGTCCTGCATCGTCATGTCAGATTAGTGACATAGATTTCTACTAGTCCTTTGAGATATCAAATAAATGACATATATTTACTATTCCAGTGCTAAAGCCTTGCCATTTGTAAGTCGTGGTAGATTCTGTCACCTCCGTGGGTTCAGGGAGGGTGAGCCATACAGCCTTGTGGATATATGTTGTGTAAGTGTACTGGTATGCAATAATGGCCACTGTTACTAAAAATAGCCTTAACCAGAGAGAGCTACTTTGAGCCATATTTTTACCAGAAAATAGATGTCAAATTAAACAAACCTTGGTGTTATATGGATGAGCAGCTTTTAATTGATGTATTGGAGACAAGACTCTTTTGTTCTATGACAAATTAAACGGACTCGTGGAAATCTTTATTTTTTTAACTCGCACAGTCCCGTTAGTTATGTACATGACTTCCATATTTGCAAATCGTTATTAATAGATATTTGAATAGTACAATGCAAATTGTTTTGCTTATAACTAATTGTTGATTATATTGCATCAGTATTATATATAAATTTATGACGAAATAACGAAGGAAACTTGAAAATTCCAAATGTATTCCTTTTACTTACATGCAAGCATGTTTAATGAAAAAATAATACTGGATTAATAAATCGATGTGCTGACTTTAATGCTTTATAAATATTTCAAGACTGCCATGTGTCCCTTTAAACCTCCTGACCTGTCATTTGGATGAGACAAAACCAGGTCCCCACATAACATCTGAACTAAAAATACAATTATTTGTGTATACAGGGCCACTTTCTGGTTCCCGAATCAATGAACTAAAAATACAATTATTTGTGTATACAGGGCCTCATGCTGGTTCCCGAATCAATGAACTACAAATACAATTATTTGTGTATACACGGCCTTGTACTGGTTCCCAAATCAATGAACTAAAAATACAATTATTTGTGTATAAAGGGCCTCGTTGTACTGGTTCACAAATCAATGAACTAAAAATACAATTATTTGTATATAAAGGGCCTCGTTGGTCTGGTTCCCAAATTAATGAACTAAAAATGCAATTATTTGTGTATAAAAGGCCTGTTCCCACTGCATTGAACTTAACATACAATTATTTATGTATAATGCCTCAGTTGTACTGGTTCCCGCTTCTATGATCTAAACGTACAATTATTTGTTTGTACAGGGCCACGATATACTGATTCCCACTATGGGTCAACATACATTGCCCGAGACACTAAAGAAGGTACCAGAGGTCACATTCCGTATCACAGATGTAGATGAGGAGGAAAAAAGGCAAATATTGTATGTGTAGCTCTTGACTGTTTGGTTATATGGTGACAAGTGACAATTATGAATAACAAACATACCCTCCTCCTCCTCCAACGCAACCCACCACCCCAAAAAAAAAAAGATATTAAAATTTAGTGAATCATTTATTACTTTTTTAAAGCAAATGCAAAAAAAAGGTAGTGACAAAATTGAACACATTTTCCACTGAAATGGTAATAATTTGTCTAGCAATCCAACTTAATGTGACCTACATACCTATTAGCAGCACTTTCTATGAACCAGCATGGTAGTTCTACGGTGTCCTGTTAGGGCCATGTTACCATCGCATCTTACCATCGACCATCACATCTTACCATCACATTTTACCACCCACCATCACATCTTACCATCCACCATCGCATCTTACCATCGCATCTTAATATGCGATGGTAACATGGCCCTAACAGGACACTTGGACATGTCCTTGACCTTAAAGATACAGACCTGTCATGCATGGGTTAGTGCCCTGGTGGAGACATGTCTTATGGAAAACTTTATCCTTAATCTCATCTCCCTCTGAGGTTGCTGTCCCAATATAACGTAATGGGAACCCCATTTCATTCATTCATTCTTAATGTGACATGTTACTGGAAACATCACCAGTTGGGTGAAAAACAAACATCTGTCATAAATGGAGGGACAAAAAGTGATCTAGGTGTGAAACTCCTGAAAACCATCGAGCTATAGGTTATCCAGCAGCAGCATAGCGTGAGATGCTCAGATACTCACGTGTGTGGCATATTCAAATACTCACATTTGTGGCATACTCAAATACTTAGGTGTGTGGCATACTTAAAATACATGTGTGGCATATTCAAATACTCATGTGTGTGGCATACTCAAATACTCACATGTGTGGTATATTCAAATACTCATGTGTGTGGCATGCTCAAATACACATGTGTGTGGCATACTCAAATACTCGTATGTGTGTGGCATACTCAAATACTCACATGTGTGGCATACTCAAATACTCGCATGTGTGTGGCATACTCAAATACTCACATTTGTGGCATACTCAAATACTTAGGTGTGTGGCATACTTAAAATACATGTGTGGCATATTCAAATACTCATGTGTGTGGCATACTCAAATACTCACGTGTGTGGTATATTCAAATACTCATGTGTGTGGCATGCTCAAATACACGTGTGTGGCATACTCAAATACTCGCATGTGTGTGGCATACTCAAATACTCACATGTGTGGCATACTCAAATACTCATGTATGTGGCATACTCAAATACTCACATGTGTGGCATACTTAAATACTCACGTGTGTGGCATACTTATATACTCACGTGTGAGGCATACTCAAATACTCGCGTGCATAACATTGAAATTAGAAAGAAAAAAATGTATTAAAAAATGAAAAATGTATTAAAAGTGAAGGAGGGTGGTGGGTATAGGCTACCCCATTTCATCCCTACCCCCGTGAGAACGTTAAAATGGCCAAGCTATGCTCCTTTCCAGGATAGCTAGGCATTATATAGCAATTAAAAATACTAGAATATGGAAGAGAGAATAGTCCATTATATATATGTAGCGGGTTAAGGGTTAAATTAATGGGGCTTTGAAATACCAGTATCTTAATATCAATAAAGCCTTTAAACCAGTTTTTAAAAAAAAACATCTATTAATTTCGTTGACTTCTCTAGATTGTTCAATCTGTAAATGTTAACTTTTTTCATCTACCAAGTCCGTTGAATTTCTTCTCGTTTGATCAATCTGTCAGTGTCTGCTTTTGTCTGTGTGACACTGTCGTGTTTTCGTTTTTCATAATAAATCAATTCAGATGTTTTACTCCTCGTGTATTCCCAAGATTGAATGGAGTGCCTGCAGGACAGAGGGAGGATGTATATGCACGCTTACACATTGCCAGCAAGGAGGAATATACAGAGAAAATGGTGCTCAAAAGTATACAGAGTAAGTAAATATGATCTTAAAAATATTGTTACTACATGTGCATTGAGATCTATCAATTTTCATAGATTTTGCTATGTAGAATTGATTTTGACCCAAACATAAAAAGAAAGAAGTGTCTATAGTTTATTATACCCTCGCTTTCACAAAGTGAAGTATGGGATATATAGGAATCGCGTTGTCCGTAACATTTTCGGCTCGTCGCGTCCCGTAACAAATTTTTAAAACTTGCATATCTCAAACATTTATTACAGAATAATGACACTTTGTTTTATTTAGAATGCTGGACATATGTAAGTCTGCAATATTGGTCAAGCCACTGGACATGGAAATTCCCCAAATTCTCAAGCTGCTGGATGAAAGTTTAATTCAAACTTCTGTCAATCCACCAGACTGGAAAGTTTTCAGTTTCTGTCTAGCTGCTTAATGCTGGATAGGGGATAGGGGAAGCTTGACATATGCTTTACAATGGAGTGCATTAACACCTGATAAATCATCTACAACATTGTTTTCTATAATCACAACACAGTAAGTGTATTGTATATTGTAGGTAATGTCCAAAAGAAAATTAAGAAACGAGCCATACGGACGATAACAGGGCTTGGTAGATATTACAGGAAAACAGACTCATCTGGAAAGGGAGTTTTATACAGATTTGAGCTGGAGAAAGGCTTGTTTGACTACCACATAGACCTACCACCAGATGTAAGTAACCACATAACTACCAGGTAATTCTACCACCATATGTAAGTTATCACAAAGACCTACATGTAAGTAAAGTTTTACTACCATAATTTTATATATCTACTGCCAGGTATATTGAAGGTCCACTACCATATAGTGCTGCAGACAGATTGTAGTTAAAGATTCTCTACCATAGATTCTCTACCATATAGAGCTCTATGTGAAAGTTCATTACCGTATATTGCTCTATGTTAAAGTTCATTACCATATATTGCTCTGTGTTAAAGTTCATTACCATATATTTCTCTATGGTCATATTTAAGTTTCACTACTGCATAGATCTACGGCCAGATATAAATAAAGGTTTATGATCAATTGTAATAATTTAATATTTCTTTTTCTGTTTTATTAGAACAAAAATATTCACCACAAAATGAACTGAAAGTGTTGTTTTTACTGCATGCTAAACTACTGTAAGCTCTGTATTTTGACTAAGTAAACAGACAACAGTGGCAATGGAAGAGATCAGGGGACGCTGTGGTGGCTGGGGAGATGTGGCAGGAATGGTAATCAAGTTTATAGTAGGGTTGGGAGGAATATTTAGAATATGCATGTGGAATGTACAAGGGCCAGTGGTATGTGGATAGAGGACAGAGGACCCTAAAAAGGGCCAGGAATGAAAGAGAAGAGGAAGGCGGTAGACAGGGAAGGCAAAGTGATTTAAAATATTTTGGTGATATGGAGTTGAGAATTGATGAGAAAAGGGGACAGACCTGGTAGGGTATGACAAAGCAGACCTTTATCATTATATTTACAATTTTCAGACCTTGGATGCTTTGTTTGAGATCCTGGACTATGACGAGACAGGAGAACTAGACTACAGTGTATATATGAGAGCAGTACTGGGCAACATGATTGAAGCGAGGAAGTCTTTAGTCAGAAAGGTAACCACTAAATGGATATCTGTCTTTATTTTCTATAATATTGTACAATTGCAGTAATTTCATGTGGTCTTAAAAGTTTTCTTAATTGTATTACCAATGCACCAGGCTGTAACTATATATGAAACAGAGTAAACAACGAAATGTGTTCATAGAATATATTGCATACAAACGATAGATAGTAAGGGTATGAAACTCAGCTTTAAAAAAGCTTATACAAAATCAGATCTTTGATGAGCATGTAATGCAACAGAAGTTGCGGGTCGTCAGTGCTCAAGAAATAGGATAGCCCGACGCCCGGGGCTCCTCGAAATCCATTCCGGGCCTGTCTCATTTTGCAGACGAGGAGCCCGTCGGGCCTGTCTTAAAAAAAAAAAAAAGAAAAAGAAAATCCCCAAATAAATCTGTTTTACTGGATCTCAAGCTCAAGTTCCTCAGACAAAATACTCCCATGTGTATTGTGAACTGTGAAAACACTTGCAATAAAGTAATTAAAATGTGTTATACACACATTGAAACAATAAGAAGTTTGAATATTTTGCCTGGCTTCGTGTCGGCAGTTTGTCACAACTTTGAGGTCGACAATTGTTGACATACAACTCATTATTCTGCTATTAGGGTTGTGTTTTCTTTCCTTTGTGATAAGAAATACCGTTTTTGTCATTAAAAACACACTAATGCATGAAAAAAAATCGTTATTGATGGTATTTCGATTGAATGTTTGTGAAATGTTCGGGCCGTAAAAGTGCGGTGTCATAGTAGTTCGAATGGTACATAATTTCGGATGGTACATTCGGATATATTATTTTTTTTTTTTTTTACATAATCAAATAAGAAAAACTGTCCTTTACAAATACATGTTGGTGGAAAGAAAAATATATATACTGTATAGGTATAAATACAGATATAAAGTATATTTATATTCATTTTTAAGGTGTAAGGAGTTCCTGGAATCCTACTTTTAAATGAATTCTAGTCTAGGCTCCTAATTCTTTATTTGGAGAAAGCGGTGACAAAAAGAAAAAAATATAGCCAGATGAGGCTCTGATAGTCTCATAAAACCTGATTAAAAATTTGGCTCCAAGTTTAGCTCCAGTTTCACCAAGTCGGCTCTGATTATTATCGTTTGGCAAAAGTGCTAGTACTCTCCTTTGCATTGGTTATAAATTACTATGTAATATTCTATTCTAACATATTTTAAACGAAATGGTAAATAAGTCTGCTGACCAGGGAGCATAAAGTGGTAGCAAAATATAGTCAGAGGAGGTTCTGAGCTTGATTAATACATACGTACCAAAATTAATGTGTGCTATAAAAGTGAATAAAGACACATTTCCAATAATAACAAAATATTGGACCTTTCCATTTTAAATCAGGGCCTGTCCATTTCAAATCAGGGCCTGTCCATTTCAAATCGGGGCCTGTCCATTTTCAGAAGCAACAAGCCCTGGGCCTGTCTCTTAAAATAATTTTCTTTGAGCACTGGTCGTACAACAAGGTCAATATCTTGTACATGTATAATAGGGCCTATCCTGAGTCCCTTTCCAGTATATAAGTACCATGGACACGTAAAATAGGTTATACCGAGTTACTGAATTAGAACTGATGCAACAGCTATACAGCTGCATGTACATCTTTACCAGTAACAAGTTAAAGCCTTCAGTAAAATAAATGTTGGAAGGGATATATTACATTGCCTTAAAGCTGTATATTTTGCACAAATACCACCAACTTAAAGGGGTTGAATTGATGCACTATTTTCAAACACAATTTATTTAAAAGGACTCTGTAAAACTTTAGATAAGCTGAAAGAATTATCAAAATGCCATAAAAAAACAAAGGAGGTATGACCTATTGAACATTTGCAAAGAACATAAATGGAGGCGGCCATCTTGGAATGATGATGTCATCACACCTTTTTACCATATATAGCATATTGACAAAACTACATTTTAAAGCAAAGAAAATCACTCCAAATTGATTAAAAATAAATATACATTGTATTCTTATTTTTCATTTGTAGTAATTTTCTTTGCTTTAAAAGACATATTGTCGATATGCCGTATATGGTAAAAGGCACAATGACGTCATCATTCAAAGATGGCCGCCTTCATTTATGTTTCTTTGCAAGTTTTCAATAGGTCATATCACCTTTATTATTCATGACATTTTGATAATTATTTCAGCTTTTTTTTCTTTTTTTTCAGAGCCCTTTAAAATAAACCTTGTTTAAAAAATAGAGCATCAACCCCTTTAATGATGCCAATTTTCTATTATTGTAGATCACCTGCTACTAAAGAAGCAGACGTTAGCTCATGACCTTAAAGCTACATATTCTGCACAAATACCACATTAATATTATTTCAAGGTGCCTTCTTTTGATTGCAGGCTTTCCGTAAAATCGATGCAGCAAAGAAAGGATACTTAACGCTCAGTGACATTCAGAAGTTCTTCAATTCCACGTTCAGGGACAACAGAGGTAACACCATGTTGTGGTCTAATATTGTGTAATATCACCCCTTATAAAAAAGAAATATAGGGAGAAAAGTTTTATATAGCTAGTGTAAACAGTCTACATATCCATTAGGTAAATGGGAAATGATCACCCAAGAATGTATAAACTGTAAAGAATTTTGACATAATTAAGAAATCCTTACCATAAACGTTATTAAACATGAAATAATATCAATTTTTTGTCCAGTTTAACTTAAAATATTCGAATTATTGATTATTAATTAACAGAATGTTGTGAAAATAAAAACTGTGTGAGACAGAAAAATGTTGATACATTCTATATGTTTCAATCATGTGACATGTTTACAAACATAGTATAGTAAATATATTTTATTTTTGATAAGTTACTTGAAAATAATTGAATATGCATATGTGAGATTGAAAATTAATGAATTTTAAGGGATGTAAAAAGTAAGTTCCTGACTGGTAACAGTAAGATTTACATATAGTGTACAATATGGAATATTCAAGTTTACATGTGCGCTTGAAATGTACAGTCACTGTTTTGTCTATGGTTGCAGGTCCCAAGGACAGCGGAGAGGTGGGGCCACTTCAGGCATTCCTGGATGCCGTGTTGCCCAACAAGAAACTTGAAGAAGTGTCCTTCGTGGAGTTTGAGGAGTATTACGAAGGGTTGAGCCTCAGTGTTACTGACGATGAGGACTTCTTTAGTATAATTAGGAATGCTTGGACAATCTGAGTTCTATCCGCCAAACTGGTACAAATAAAATTTAACTACATTAGTGTAGACAGTGAGAATCTCGGCTTTTATTCAGGTACACTTGTACTATCTGAGGTGTCGTATACTGTGTTGGTAGAACAAAGAAGAGGGATTGAGGTAGGGTATTGTGAATAGTGAGGATCTCTGGGCTTTATAAAGGAACAGTTGTACCAACTGAGGTATCATGTACCACTTTATGAGAGGAAACAATGGATAGAGTCAGGAGACATTATGTTTTATTGTGTTCATGCTCTAAATTAATTTAAGGTGGCACATTTTAGAAGTGTATGAAGGGTTCATAATTATTCATAAGATCAGTGTTGGGATGGAGTGACAACAGACTATGGTTCTCTTGGAATATCTGTGATGTGCCCTGTTAGGTTGTTACAAATATAGAGTTGTATTTTAATCGTCACTTGTAAAAATTACTCCCTTTTGCAATTGGACCACTCTGATATTATTGTTGAATTGTTGAAATCACCATGCATAACTACCTAATACTTGACTCAAATCAATTGTAATTATACCCCGCTTTCAAGAATCGCATTGTCCGTAACGTCCCATCACGTAAAATTGTCATCGCGTCGTGTCCCGTCACATAACACATTTTTGTTACTTGCATACCTCAAACAGTTTTGAATGGGTTGTTCCCACATTTCATATATACATAATACATAACAACTAATGACCTTATGTCCCTCTACATCACCCATTGTTTGCCCTTATTACAGAATTATGCCCCTTTGTTTGACTTAGAATTAAGCGGGGGTATTAATCACCTTCAGTGATGGTTCTAGTTTTATTTTCCAATGAAAACATTGTTAACATCAAAAATATAAAATTCAAAGATTTCAAATTAAAAAGTTGTAATGGTATCACAGGTAAAGGTCAAGGTTTCCATATAAAAGGACCAAGGTATCGAATTCTAAGGGAGATAACTCACTAATGTTCCCCATTGAGAAAGAATAGAAATCTCAGACTTGAGAAGGGAATGTGCTGTTCAAGTTCTGATTGGTATTTTTCATAAATTGACCAATCATGGTTAATATGTAATTCTGTCTATGAGGAATGGAACTGATTAATTTCATTGTGGCAGCTGTAAAAGTCTCCCCCACCCCTTGACACCATTACTGTAGGATTAAATACCGGTAGCAGAGCTTTGAAATAGGGGAAGAGGCCCAAGCCCTTCAAATTCGAAGAAAAAGCGTGATTTTCGTGTCAAAGGGGAAACAATAATGCGATTTTGAGATATAGGGAGAACAGTGTATTAGACAGAAATTGAAGATTTGGGTGTGCAGATACATAAAAGAGGTACATTTTAGATAAACCGTCTTCTATAAACGTGTCCCAAGCATAATAATGTTGAGAAAGTCAGAGGAAATAATGTTAAACAAAAAGTAGTTTTGCTAGGGGAAGGGGCCGAATAGAATATCGACCCCACGGTCCGAATAGAATATCGGCCCCAGTTTATGAAGGGAAAAAAGTCCTAAATAGTCTGTACTTTTAATTTTGATAAATCAACTGTCAAATGGTCGCAAATGTTGTTTAATGATGACACGAAAGATGTTACATTTTAAAAAACAACATAAATCAGTCCCATTAAATATTGAACTAGCATTTGTAAAGAAACTTGCCTTAAGTGAGGGTCTAAAATAAAACAAAAGTACATACATATTCAAGTTTGACTAGTAGAAGAAATAACTTGAAAATTACAATGTTCATGCCCAGAAGTTTCCAGATCTAAATATTAGGTTTTCTTTGGTATTTGGGAACATAAACGTATTTTAGAAAAAGGTTATTTATTGTTTCTGCTTCATTATCAAGAATTGATGTCATTAATTTACACGTTGTTTTATATTATGTACTATGTCCATTTATAACTATTATAAATGGTGAATTTCATTTAACATGTGAACTGTGCTGGGTTACTTGCCATATGTAAACACGTTATATAGTTCTCATTACGCCTACATTCCAAACAGTCTTGTTAAATCATTTTAAAATTATTTTTTGTTTAGAATTTGCTTTATCAGAAAGTCATTACTCAATGAGTAATGCAAACACATAAAAAAAAATTCTTAAAAACATGGTACTCGGTGTGTTCTCAGAACACAGTGAGTCATGTATAGCAGACAGTCGATGTGTTTTCAGAACACAGTGAGTTCTATTTTTTTTGCATAAAAAAGGATATTTTGAGTGTTTATATTACTCATTGAGTAATGAGTTTTTTTACTTTTTAATATGGCAAATTCTAAACAAATAATTCTAAGATGATTTAATAGACAGCTATATATGTTTTATCAATATGAATCACTAGTTATGTAACTGTGGCAGCCTAGCTCATGCTGTACATTCACAAATGGTGTCATGATTGTATATACAGGTTACAACTACTTTTAAATAAGGACTGAGATGGAAGTAATATGTTTTTTATTGTATTAAAAGTTTAATGATCTTTTGTTTGGAAATACGGGATTTATGTCCCGAGGGAGGTGAAAATTGGATAAACAAATAAGTGTGGAGGAAAACATCCGTCTAGTGGGAAATATTTTCCAATAGGAAACCACTTTTCCGTCCAAAGAAATCTCGGTAAATTCTTGTTTTTAGATCCTTTATAATTCAGTTAAAAGTGGTAGTATGTTAGTCGCTAACACAATATATATGTATTACACTTTTTTCTAGGCAAGTTTTGATGTTTATATCATTAATAACATTAATAAACAGTGTATACTTGGATCAGACGAATCATGTAGTATGCATGGATACCTGGTTGTCAGTAGGTACCGTATAAGGCATATCATAAAATATATGTTTATTTATTTTTTGCTTTATAGAGACTTTAAATGTATCATGCTAAATGTATTGAACAGTTGCTCAGACACTCTGCAATCTTGCTTTATTTTCACACAGAATGATTTGAAAGCAAGCAAGTTACAATACTGTTACAGTGAGTAAAACCTGATAGAGGTTCAGTAAGCAGTTGTAGACATGTGGTTTGTTTTGATGCATGAACTTGTGTAAAACAGCTCAAGATTGCCATGTGTCCCTTTAATAAAAACATTTTAAAACAAATGTGTGACATACATCTTATATGTACCTTATTTCCACTAATAGTAGGGCCCGGGCGCTATGCAAAATGTCAAGGGGGTGCTTTTTCTATTAGGGTTTTACAAAAGATAAACAATTAATCGAATTTTGATTTTTTGGGTGGGTGATTTTTGGATACAAAAGAAGGAAAAAGTATTTAAAAATAATAAAAAAGAAAAGGTGAGGAGTGCCCTTATATTAGGGGAGCAGCTCTTATTAGGGGACATATGGTACATGCCTTAAAGGGTCAACAAGAATGTTAAGACCGTAGATTTAATTTATTTTATGATGTTGTATAAGTGTAGCGCTACTGCGTAGTTTTACCATTATGTGTTGACTGTGATAAAAACTACAACAATAAATAAAATAGTGTATACAACATAGTCTGTTGTCTTTTGTCTTTCTATAATACCAAGTGCACTTATAAATCCCCATGAAAATCCTGTCTTAATTGCACTTAAATTCCTATGAAAACAAATCCCTTACAAAGTGCACTTTCAAATTTTCACAAAAGAAAATCATTCCAGATTGTACAAAATCGACTAGTACCTTTAATAAGTTGTTGATCAGTGAAACTGTCATTTTTATTGGTAAATAAAATTCCTTACTGTTCAAAATTGGTTGAGAAATAAAAATTTCACGTGCTAAAGTAACTGTTGTATTTGATAGGGCAATTTCAATGTAAAATTCTGCTGCATCAATCATTGATTATTTTTTTTAGAATTTGTATCCAAAAATGGTTTTGAAGCGTAAACAAACTGAGACATGCTGAACGTTTTACAGCAAAATATTAAGACTAACTGAAGGTATTTGAGATTTCTAAATTATCAGCTGTCCCAGCAACAAGGAATAACATGAGGGGGAAAAGCCCCATATAAAAAGCATTTTGGCTGTAAAACATTTATTTCTCAACGCTTTCCCCAACAGGTAGTATTATTTACCACCTTCTCAAGAACCGCTGGGCAGATTTTGACAGTTTTTCTTTTAAAACGCCTAGACTATCAAGTTTGTTCAAATGAAGTCCCCGTGGTCAAAAATGGCCATGCCCCGGGGGTCCAAAGTTTGTATATTGAGATTTTGCATGTTTTTCTTAGACTTATATATGAAAAAACTTTAGAAAATCTTCTTCTCTGAAACCACAAGGCGTAGTAGTATAGATATTGG
This sequence comes from Cyrtodaria siliqua, assembly GCA_037043455.1. NCBI lineage: Eukaryota > Metazoa > Mollusca > Bivalvia > Adapedonta > Hiatellidae > Cyrtodaria > Cyrtodaria siliqua. The sequence continues at coordinate 223,851 of JAWPHD010000979.1, forward strand.
GGGTACCAGGGCAGTTTCCTCCCTCACGACATATCAGTTGTCTTCAGTTGTCCTTAACACAAAGATGCAAACGCCAAATGGCGGTGACATACTTGCTACCAGACCCCTCGCAACTATACAAACTGCTTAATTGCCATTCGCTTAGGAAGAACTTTACCAAAACCTTCAGTATCTATTAATTTAGTATGAATAATATTCCACCGTCTCCTTTTTGCAAATAACTAAAACATTTACAAATCATTAAGCAAAGTCAGACGGAACCGGACAGTAGTCTTCATCATCGCTGTACATATCATGGAATTTACTTATACGCCAATGTATCTTGCCCATTATCTAGTATGTATCTTTTATCATCATATGGTGACAAACACTTTTTATTGATTTTGTAGCTGTTCAGCTTGTGTTTGTTAGATCTGATAACTTTCATCTTGTGATGAGCTTCCGTTGCTGTGAGTAAAATGTTTTTATAATCATTGTGTGCTATTTGTTTTTTAACAACACACTTTTTAACGCCCTTGCATTTTTTTGTACTACCGGTAACCTCATAAGCTAACATATACGAATATAGTTTACTTCGTAGTCCAATAAATTCAACAATAGGTATACCACAAGTTTCATCTTTCATCTTGCCAATAACCTTTTTTTTATCAATAAAATGAAACTTACTTTTTGGATCATAATCTCAATTATCAAAAAGTTCTTTATCCTTGTAAAAGTCTGCATACACATCTTTTGTTTTTATTTCATAACACAAGGAATTGGTATCAGTAAATAATTACTTAGCTTTTTCATCATATTTATTTTTGATATAACGTTAGTTGTAATGGAAATTATACATCAACTATTTTGACAAGTCTAAAATACACATGCCAACATAACAAGGACGATTTAAAACTAATCGTTCTTTTATTCTGTTTATAGCAAATACATTTTTATTAAACATTTTACAAGAAATAAATGAAGGTCTTGCTGCATATTGTAAAAGGACCTCCTCGTCGTGAGTTAATTTAACATTAATTATTTTTCTCAAATTTTCCATAGTTTTACCAAAAACTGAATTGTTCATCAGTTTGAAGAAATCCTTTTCAAAAGCGTTTTTACCAGCTGTTCTCTTGGCAGTATTAAAGTCTATGTATATCTTCAACCACTCTGATTCGTCAAACTGTAGTATTCGATGTATTTTTGTTACCTTTAATCCAAGATTTTTATACAATTCTAAGTTTCTAAAATGCACAACATACTTTTTTTTATTTTTCAGCGTCGTAACAAGTTTATTAACACTGCAAGATCCCAATTTAAACTTTTGTTTTAAATTTTTACAATAGTCTGACAACCACTCATCTTTTTTATTTAAACTTTCTGGGGCAAGAGGATAATCATTATGCGAGTCATGCAGTTTCTTGGGATACTCAATATCGCACTCAACAATGTAATTTGATTTTCCTTTTTCAAACTTATCAACCCACTTGAAGTTACCAGTAGGCAACGGTTGGCACATGGCCCACCCATACAAGTTATTAGCATCAAGATATATTATGTACTTGTTTTCTTTTTTCTTGTCGTAGTTTTTCATATATTTATTGTAAGCCTGTGAATATCTGTTTGCGATACAACTTGTGCCACCTCTTAATCCTTTTTCCACAAACACATATTGATCAATATCAGATATTAAATCAAGTTGGATACCAGTCATCTTAAGACATGCATCCCAGTCTAAACCAAGACTACTGAAGTAATGGCAAGGATCTAATTTGTATTACTCAATACACATTTATCTAAAGTTTTCAAAAACGTCTGCAAGCAGCAGCACATCTGTTTCAAGATACAGATCATGATATTCTCCCATATGTTTAATCTTAAAGGGGTTGATGCACTATTTTCTAACACTATTTATTTAATAGGGCTCTGAAAAACTTGAAAAAAGCTGGTAGAATTATCAAAATGCCATGAAAAACAAAGGAGATATGACCTATTTACAATTTGCAAAGAACATAAATGGAGGCGGCCATCTTTTAACGATGACGTCATCGCGCCATTTTACCATATAAGGCATATAGACTTTCATTTTTTTTTCAAGTTTTTACAGAGCCGTATTAAATGTTTTACTGCCCTTGTTCCCCCAGAGCCAATAACCCTGTTTATATTCATTTGCCAAAGAAACAAAGGGCAAGAAATGTTGCATCACCTTGCCTGGAAGTCATTCTTATTTCTTTATCACCAACAACCCAGTATAATGTTTTACCATCATCTGATACTTTAAACTGGTTATAATCCATTTTGTCCGCTGCCATCTTATATCGTTTTTCTATTTCATTATAAAAGGATTTTACAAGATTTTTCTTGTGTGCTTCAAGTTCGAATTCTTTCAACTCCCCGCGAAGGTCAGCAAGATGGTCGCTTTCATTGAGAAGACTTCTATGAATAGGCTCATCAGACACCATAGGTAAATCGTCATCATCATAATACTCATCGTAATCATCTGGATCGTACGTAGGATTATCAAATCCTCCTTCAGCCATTGTTTATTTTATTTTAATTTTAAAAAAAAATATTCAAAAAATAAAAACAATGTCAGCTTACGGAAACAAACTCAACCCTCAAAGAAAACTAAGTGAGCCTCATGGTGCCAAGGGCATCCGCACAAGTGTAGTAATAACTAATAATCCATCAACAATAGACCAAAACCAGCAAATGCTTGTGAGATTTCCAAATCTAAGTACTAATGATGTAATAGTTCCACGTACTGCTCGTCTTGCCTTTGAAATAGAACTTAAAAGCACCAAAGACCCCAACGCTACTCTATATCAGAATCTGGGTAGAACAATTGTAAAAAAAATGACAATAAGAATAAGTGGCAATGAAGTCATGTCAATAGATGACAGTGATATATATCATTGTTATGTAGATTTATGGAAATGCCCTACCGAACTATTAAATATGGCTTACCAAGGTGTTAGTGGGGCAAACATGCTAAAACATAGAGTTGGTGCGTGAGATGCTTCCTCAGACGCTGAGGATGAAGCTGTAGCAGCAACTTATGAAAATAGATTTTGTATTCCACTGGACTTTGAAATGTTAGAAAGTCATATGCCATTTTATCAAGCGGGGCTTGGTGATAGGTTAGAATATGAATTAACAATAGCAGTGATGCTGATGCATATTATATAATAAAACATATCTGCTTGGAATTTGATATGGTTAGTGATGTTGAATTAGCCAGACAAATAAGACAGCAAACCAATCGTAAGGTGTCATTTATGTATGATCGTATCTTGCGACATAGAAAAATACAAGCAAAAAAAATATGATACCCTTTGGAATATCAACATTAATGTACCAGCACGGAGCATGAAAGGTATTTTAATGCTGTTTGAAGACCCAGACAGAACAGATACGGAATTCTTCTACAACCCAAAGATTGAAAAGGTTGAAATGACAATAGAGGGCGTACCAATTCAGTTGTATAGTCAGGGCATGAAGGCATATCAACATTGGGATGAAATCAACAAATATTTTGCCTTAACATCAAAAAGAAACAAAGAGACATACATAGTGGCAATTAAAGGACTTATGCTTTACCAATGTTTCTATTCAAACATATCTAACAAAATCATATGCTTTGTGGCTTGACCTTAGAACATGCGATGACAATTTATTACACGGCAGTGGAAGAAGAATAGAAAACGGTAGTGAAGGCATAACAATACTAATAAATAAAAAAGCAGATGCAGATCAACCTTTAAATATTTATATATATATAATACAAGATGCGCAAATCAATTTTGAAGATGGAAGAGTCAAAGAAATACGATACTAAATATCCTAAATATCCACACAGTGCCATTATCTGTGGTCAGACAGGCTGCGGTAAAACATATAATTATTGTGTGTCCAACCATAGAGTGGAACGAAGCTTATATAAATAGACCCTGGATAGGTGATGTTAGACATCCGAGAGATGAAAAAATAATAATTGTCAATCATGTTAGTAACGGCAAAGAAATGCTACAAGAACGGTTGCGTTTATTTTTCAAACAATATGCTGGCAAGCCCACACTATACATCATTGATGATTGCTCCGCCACAAAAAAATTAACAAAGAAAAAAGATATGTTATCAGAGTTGGCATTCTCTGGTCGTCACGCCAAACAATCAGTGTGGGTCATTTCACAGAGATATAATTCTGTATTGAAAGATTTGAGGGAGCAAGCAAAATGGTTGTGTATGTTTTACACCAAGGACAGAGATAGTTATGAAAATTGTTTGAGAGAAAATGATGTTAATCCGACGCTGGAGAAGAGAACCAGAATAAGAAAAGCTTTAGCAGACTAAATAGTCGCAGTTAATATTGAGGATTGACCAACCAACTGGTTATTGGGTTGAATAATTTTTGCAGTCGCCTGACATTGTAAATGTTTATTTTATAAACGGTCACGTGATTGTAAATGTTTATATTATAAACGGTCACGTAATTGTAAACGACTTCCCTTAAAAAAAAGAAGTTATTTCCCTTGAAAAGAAGAAGAGTTATTTCCCTTGGAAAAAAAGAAGAGTTATTTCTCTTGAAAATTAGAATTACCTCCCCTGAAAAAAGAGTGACACTTCCTGGAATAAAAAGAGTTACTTCCCTTTCAAATAACTTTTTTTCACGGAGGTAATTCTAATTTTTTAAGGGAAGCTAGTAATAATTGCTTTTTTTTGCAACTGTTGCTAATAGTAATACTAACAGCAAAGTAGCAATGTTAATAGCAATACTGACATGAAAATATCGGGAAATATAGTAATGCTTATAGCATTGCTCATAGCAAAGAAGCAATGCTTGCAGCAAATTAACAATGCTAATAAAAAAATAGCAATATTAAAACAATGCTATTAACAATACTAACAATTACTAGTTGCGTGGTGAATATCGCAACTGGTTGTTTTGTATTTTATATTTATTCCAAGATAAAAAATAAAATTATTAATATAAAAATGAATGCGGAAGAACTATTAAAAGATATATCAGAAGGTTTCACGGAACACACAGATGAATCAAAGCAACAAGACACAAAAAGAGAAAGATTATCAGCCATAGTGGCTGGCGGTGGTAGCCGTCAATATTTAGGTAAAGACCTGCAACTCACGAATATAGATGGCATGTCCACGGATGAAATTAACAAACTTTACTGCAGATATGAAGCAAGGCTTGGGGCAAGTATGACCAAGACTTTTGGCAATTCTTTTATTAACTTGTATGTTATGGGAGTATCAAAATATTTCAATGTAACCAATCCACCAAGAGTTGTATTACAGGTGTGGGATGTTCTTAGCACCATTTACATCAATACTGGCAACTGTTAGACATATTGATTTTAATAAAAATAAAAATACAGATAATATAAATGGAGAACGAAGAGAGTAAAGTTATACCTTTTGAAGTTGATACACAATCTGTTAAACAACAAAAAATCCAAAACGAATAGAGGCTGGGAAAAAGGGAGCAGCGGCAAGAAAGGCAGAGCGTTTGCTTCAGGATGCTGCAAAGCAAGATGTAAAGCAAGATGAAATAACAAAAAATAACAACAGGTGAAGAGGAACCAGAAAAAATCAAAATAAACGTATACAAAAATTATATTCCACCGTGTATGGTTTTATTAGGTATTGCTGGGTTGGGTTTGTATATTTATAACAAGAAATCTGTTCCTGCGGTTGCATCAAAAGACCCGTTTGATTTTTAATAATTTATTTAAAAAAATAATCATATAAAAAATGGCAACAAGTATTGACGGAAAACAAATTGTAAATATGATGTATCACGCTGGAGTGGAAACACTTTTAACTATTGGATATTCTGAGATTGGCAGAAAACTACTAAAAAGCATTAAAGTGGATTTTAATATGATAGATTTTGGGATACTGTCTGTGGATATAATATTAGCAATGGCTACAAAGGATATGTTGATTAAGCAAGGTATTATTCCTGCGGATATTATGAAATAACTTTAAAAACATATATAAAAAAAAAATGGCAAGCGCAGTAGCAATGATGATAGGTGGCGCATTAACAAACGCATTGACGTTTAGCGGTTCAAATTATTTCTTTTCAAAAATGGGAAGTCATTCAGATGAGGAAAAACAAAGGCATGACAAAGCCGTGGAACAATTGGAAGCAGCACAAGCGGCATGGAATAAAAAAAGAACAGAGAGATTAGATTTTATTAACAAGCAACTGCAGAAGGAGCATCATGCAGAGCAGACTTTTGATGATGTAGACCAGGCTATGAAGCATTATTATTATATAACTGGTAAACAGTTGCCTTTGGAACCAGAGCCTAAGTTGAGTGATTTCTATACACCATCTCCGGATCAACAAAATAGAGAAATTACGTTTATTGTGGTGGGCATGGCTGCAACTGGATTTGTGGCGTATAAATTGATTTCATAAAAAAAAGACTATAATTACTTTGAAATAATTGCTTTGAAATGACTAAGTCATATGCATGATACCTATTTTTGTTGTTGTTCTTACATGGTTTCAATCCAAGTGGTCGAATATAATATGGTGGTTCAACACTTGTCTTCTCTATTTTATCTTTGAGATGACCAGGCGCCCATACTTCACCGTTGTCTAATAATGTCAATACCATGGATGGACCATATTCAGTATCCAGTATTTTCGTATCTGTAATAGTGTATATTTTATTTATTTCCAAGTCTGTCCATTTCTTTGTGCTATATTGATTTTGCTCTTCGAGCAGTTCATCAAATCGTGCAGTTGTGATTTCCATTTTTTTACATAGTTAGATAATTAATCTTTAGTAGAAAAAAATAGAAAAGATTTATTACAGCCCAAAAGGATTTTGGAGAGGTTACTCAGCAGTTAAGAAATTGGCAAAGGAGGCTGGTGTCAGTGAAAAACAGGCCTTAGAACTTTGAAAAAAACAAGCTGTATGGCAGATTTATTTACCCGCTCCAAAGAAAATAATAAGACCCAGGTTTGATGTTTCCTAAGAATGGAGTGCATCAAGCTGATTTGTTATTTTTACCGCATGATACTTATGGACGCAAGACTTTTAAATATGCGTTGACTGTGGTTGATATTGCGAGTAGATACAAAGAAACAGAGCCGCTGACTTCCAAAGATAGTTAAGAAGTTGCCAAAGCATTTGAAATTATATACAGTCGGCATTTAAAATATCCAAAGTTATTACAAGTGGATCCAGGCAGAGAATTTATGGGTGCAGTATCGCAGTTGATGGCGAGACACAAAGTAAATATCAGACGAGGCAGAACAGAAATACACAGAGACCAAGCTATAGTGGAAAGATTTTACAGAACATTAGCTGAAAGATTGTTTGGCTATCAGTATGCTAAGGAAATAGATTCGCAAAAATGCAACAGAGAGTGGGTAAAGAGATTACCAGAAGTTGTCAAAGCATTAAATGTGTAGACACAAAAGCCCCCTCCTGTTGAAATAAAAACATTAAAAGATGATCCTATTTGTATGAATGCCAGTGTAAGATATTTATATCAACCCGGGGAACAACAAGGTGGAAGACGCAGAGCAACTGATCCAATGTGGAGTGTAAATATTTACAAGATTAATAGTTATATGATAACGCAAGGTATAAGAGTATATTATTTGAAAGGAATACAGAGAGGATTTGTCAAAGAAGAACTACTTATTGTTCCTGCTGATACCCAAACGCGTATGTCGTGATACCGTCTGGTGCTATGTATCTTTTAGTGTCTAATGGTGACAGTGTTACTTTGTTTACTGTTATACCATATATTTGATGCCTTATTGATCGCATCATATTCATCTCATGGGTGTATTTATTCTTGTTGAATAGAGCATCTTTATAGTTTCCAAAGTTGATATGTTTTTTGATTACATATTGTTTTACACCCTTTGCTTTTTTAATGAGTTGTTCATCCGCTCTTAGAATGGAATAGAGCTTTGGTCTTAATCCAACATATTCAACTATAGGAACACCAGCACATTCGTCTTTCATTTTACATAATACCTTTTTGTTTGTATCATCGTGCAGTGGATGTGTTTGTGGATAATCACTCAAATCATACTCATCTTTCATTTCAGTCATGTCTTTGTACACATCTTCTGTTTGATATCTACCAGCAAACTGTCTGTGTATAATAAAGTACATTTATCCCCGTATCTTTTCTTTAATGTATTATAGTACCAGTCATACATCATGTACTTTGGTAAATCTAATACTGACATCCCAACATAGATTGGTTTGTTTAATGTTAATTTTGTTTTGTTTACATGTATTGCTGACAATTCATCTACAAATTGTATACGTCTGTTAAAGTTGGGTTTGGCCAGTATTTTTCTTATTTTTTCATTTTCAGAGCCGTCAGTTCTGACTAGTTTTATATCAGTCCGCTTGCGTAGATTTTCCATTGTCTTGCCAAACACGGAGTTGTTCATAAGTTTGTAAACATCTTTTTCAAAGGGTGATTTAGCTTGTTTTCTAAAATCTGTGTTTAAACGAATATATGATTCCATCCATGGTTTTTCATTAAATTCTAATACTCTGTGTATTTTCTTTAGTTTCATGCCTAAAGATAAATACAGTTGCAGGTTTTTGTGATGTATCACATATTTTTCTTTGTCCATAAGATTGGGGACTAGTTTCTCTATGTTTATCATGCTATTATTTTCTAGTCAGATAACCATTCTTGTTTTCACTGCTAATCTTTCTGGTGCAAGTGGATAGTCATTGTGAGTTTTATGGAGTTCTTTAGGATATTCCAAATCAACTTCAAGTATTTGTCCTTTGCCAGGTTTTGGTCCAGAAAATCTCCCACTCTTGTTTTTTACTTTCCAAACAAAGCCAGAATATGGAAGTGGTTGACTCATTGCCCATCCATAAAGGTTATTAGCGTCATAATACATTAAATGGTTGTTCTCCTTGTCAGGGTTATAATCAGCCACGTGTGGATTGTTTGCTTTGGCATATCTTTTTGATACCATACTTATGCCACCTCGCATTCCTTTTTCTACAAACAAGTGCATGTCAATGTCTGTCAAAAGTTCTAGTACTATCTTTGTTTGTTTTGGGAGTGCATCCCAGGATAATCCAGTGCTGTGTAGTAATGTAATGGATCAAGTTTGTATGCACTCATGCATGTTTTTCTAAAAGTTTGAAATACATCAGCCAGTAAAGTTACATCAGTTTTTAGGTAGAGATTGTGATAGTCTCCCAATGTTTTGCAATTTAATTTTTTCCATACTTCCTGAGCATGTTCATAATCTTTAAGACTTATACATTCATCTCTAAGACTACTATAAAACTTTTCTATGGGTGGTAGTTGTGTTTCCTCGAATCTTTCCACACTGTCAATATATTCATAAGGATAAACACCTTTCCGTAAAAGTAAATTTGTTTGTTCTCCGAAATGATTTTTAGTAACCTATTCATATCGGACTAATAATAAATTAGTAATTTTAAAATCTGATTTATCCGTAGCATCAACCCATTTTTCCAGAGACGAAGCCATAAACTGAAAGCTATCCAAGAACCTTAGTTGTCCAACGCTAAATGATATGTATGTTTCAGCATTGTTTGGGATGCATTTAATATTACCTGACATTTTATGTATTTTTTGCATTATAAGATGACTGTCATATCCTTTGAGGTTATGAAATACAACAGGGATGATTGTTTTATCTGGTTTTATTTTCAGTTTTAGGTTGCAGTTTTTGTGTGCTGCACCTCTGTATTCACCTGTAAAATGACAGTGGTCTCTTACTTTACAGTTTTTACCTTTTCCTATTTTATCATTACATATCCAACATTGTGTTGCTTTTTCATGATCTTCCTCATTTTGTTGTGTCATGATTAATGGTTTTGGGTGAGCAAATATATTATTAATGTTGCTCTTCTCACATTCTAAGTGATTTAAAAACTTTTCAACAACATCTTTTCCTCTGTAAATAACAGATTCTTCAGCTTTGCCATCATATCTAACAACCTGGTATCCAAAACCACAAGCTTCGTGTATATTTTGAATTTCAGATTTCTTTCCAAATTTGATTGGATGTGGTTTGATTATACTTTGATAATTTTTAAATTTTATGTGATTTTTACCTTCTTGCGGCATTTCTATTCTGCAAGAATTTTTGTTAATACCATCACAGTCTTTTTTGTGTTTGGTGAGTAGTCCTTTCCCAGAAAAGCCGTAAAGACAACGATCGCAGAAGTAAGTTTGACCTTTATGTTTGTTTTGGTCACAGAGTAGTCTATTCAGATTTTTAATCCAGCAATAGTGATATTATGTTGTTGACTTCTTTGGTTCATCAGGGTTATAGCCTAGTTGTCATCTATAATTCCTTCTTCATTATTTGGATCATCTTCATTCTCTGAATCTTCTTCAACCTCAATGTCTTCAGATATTAAAAGCAGATTAATTCGCTCAATATTTTTTGGCTGTTCTGATATTTTATATGGAAAAACAGTTACCTTTTTATTTTTTCCTGTTATGATATATCCATAAACGTTGATAGCAAGGTTGTTTTGTTTTTCTACTTTGGATATTTGAGAAATTGGTGTGGGAAAGTCAATGCCATCTTTTTTCAAGAAGGATACTTTGATAATCTGTCGGTGTGATCTGGAATATATTGCATGAAACAAACATTTATCATCATTGTTGTTTTTTACGTTTATTATTGCTTTCTTGTCAACTAGTGCTTTGGGCAGAGAAATATATGAAGAACCTTTTAATGGTTCATATTTTGCTATATTCAAGTAAAACTTAACACAGTGATCAATCTCCAATCCTAATGCTGTGTTTGTAAATCTTTCAAGGCTCTCGTGTATATATGCAGATGATTTATCGTAAAACTCATTTATATTTTTAGAGTTTAAGATTGCATTTTGTTCGCTGTGTAATACTGCTGTAGTGTATTTTTTGGTAGCACCATCGTCTTTAAATAGATTTACAGTGAGACCTAATTGAAACTTTAATCCATTCGTCTCTATCAGCTCTTTGAAATTTGTTTTGTAATAATGGATTTCTTTTCACGAAATAGTTTTTGAGCGTCTTTGTTTTCCTTAACAGATATTTCGTATGCTTTAATATGACCACATATTGGTTTGTCAACCAGTTTTAATTCTGAAGTAGATTTTCCATCTTTAAAAACTTGTTTCAGTTCATTTATAACATTTTTTTGTAAATCAGCATATTTTTGCTTTTCTCGTTTACGTTGTTTTTTGTTACGTCGTCTCTTTCGTAAATTCTCTAATGTTTGAGATTTAACCTCTTTTGGAGTTTCCTTTGGAACTTCTTTAAAAGGTTTTAATGCATTAATACCATTAGACAGTGTTTGCTTATCTATTACTCCTGTATCAAACAGACGTATTAAATTGTTTATAATCTCCTCGTTTTCCATCCTTTATTTGTTATATATTAAAAATAAATTTTCTTAAATATAAAATAATTATATACAAAAAAGACAATGGACAGCAATGCTTGTCAATTTCTTAAAATTGGATTACATAACCCATGTAAAAGCAAGCCAACAAAAGATTCCGATTATTGCAGTTTGCATAAATATAGATTAAAAAAAAGCCATGTGTTACCGTGCCTAAAATGAAAAAAAGGCACTTGTGCGAGATATCAAGTATGTGTTGGTTGTGGTGCTCATTCGATTAGAATGAAACACGAATACTGGCGGTTAAAGTCGTACAACGCTGAGTGTCTCCGATTTAGACGTATTGAGGTTTAAAACATATTTTGTTGATTTCGTGTTTATTTGTTGATTTGACTAAAATTCTGATAACAAATCAACAAATTTGTTTTGTATTAAAGAAACATTTTATAATTATATTACAAAAAGTGCAGAATCAGACTTTTTGTTGATTTCGTGTTTATTCGTTGATTTGGGTGTAAATTTAGTACTTATTAAAAAATCTCAGAATATAACTCTAACCCAGCTTATTTCAGCACCTTGTGGAGTTTTTTATATATATATATTTTGTTTTTTTTGGATCAAATCTCGAGAGATTTGGTCCAGAACCCCCAAAATACATATATATCCAGCATATCAGGTTTCATATCTCTGTGCTGCTTTCTGCAAAAGTTATGTCCCTTTTTGAACTTAGTATATTGGTTAAGTTTTCCGTTAAGGTCCACTTTTTAGCTAGTATGTTTGTGGAAAAAAATACGACTTATTGTCATCCATTGATCGGCGTCTGCGTATTTGGTTAAGTTTTATAATAAGGTGCACTTCTTTCAGTAACTATAACAGATACAGCTTTGAAACTTTGCTTGAGCATGCTTTTTCCTGACCCAGGCCATGCAATACTGGTTTCCACCCAGGAAAAGCTCATGATCAGCCCTACGTGGCACATACCTATGTCAAAAATCAGTGTCAAACATTTAAAAACTGTATGACATCTTACCACTACAAATCAATTCTTCCGAATACTAGTACATACTAGTACATGCCCACCTACCCCTCTATGGGGTCTTATTTGTCATAATACACATTTCACTGATCATAATTATTATCAGCTTCTTTTTTTGATATTTATTTTACTTAATTCAAACTACCTCAACATTCTAAAAATCTTCATAACATTCTAGAAATATATATCATCAGCAATTAATGCAAACACTTAAATATGTTTTGATATCTTAAGTATGTGCCTTTGTTCTCAAGTTACTTTTGCTTACTGTTGCCATATAACTTTTTATACTTTTTAAAATATTTCTACATTTTTGTTGTTATATAATAAAAATTTGCAAATAAATACACATGTTTGTTTCATCCTCTTGAAAACATTCTGCGTCGCCCTGATGCTTTGCAGCAGTTTCTTCTTGTTAGGTCTGTGATAACACTGATGACCCCCACTGAAAATTGTACAGGAACAATGAAATAAATAGCTGATAATGTGTGAAAATATAGGTGTTAAATCATCAGCATTTTTAAAAAATAAGATTTGGTTTAAACTCCGGAGATTGAGGACTTAATCCGGAGATCCAGAGAGCTAATGAAAAATGCGGAGAATCCAGAATTTATCCAGAGATTTGAAAGTGCTATAGCCGACACTTCTTTCTATAAATTACCCTAGAGAAAGATAAATTATTTTTTTAAATCATTGATAGCCATACATTTTGGAAAAGTTTACCACAACAATAACCTGATTTACCATCATGAATTCATATTGCTTATTAAGTCTCTTTATCTCTGCCTTTGATTCAGACTGATCACCCATTTAATCCACAGACCTAATTTGTTATAAGGTCTGTGCTTTAATCATATGCAGTGTGTTAATGTGGTAACTGGCCCGGCTCTACATCGTACAGTTTCAGAGATTTTTTTCATAAATTAAATATATTAATTAAATGAATTGTAGCATGGTCGGTGACATTTCCTTTGATGAATGCATTTAATTTAGGGTAACTAAAGGGGCGAGGCTATACCGTACTACAACTACCAGATATTGGAATTTAGAGTACGGTCACTACATGACGTCATGGTGTTACTAAGTACACCTAATCTCTCCCAGAGGCCTCTGTCAACGTCTAAGAAAGTAGTCTGCGAGCACATGATAATTTGTCACATGACCATAGGTTAAGTATAAAAATAGCAACAGAACTTCAACACCGTGACAAATTGCTAATTGCTAAACTTATCATTACCCTTTAATTTAACTAACATTTTAGATCCTATCAAAAAACATAGAGTTCAAGTATTTAGCGCTCTCAGTTCTTTCATCCTGGGCACACAATTTGAAAAGAAGATTTAGACTAAACTACAATGTTGGACGGCCCAGTGGATTAGCTTGTATGTTTTGTCTGCTGGGCTCGAAAACACTGATGGTTTGATTTAAATTCGTTTATTCAGTATAATTTTACCAAATTGTAAACCCTTTCTATTAGAGTGCAGATAATCGTCGTATTTAACATGATATAAACGTCATAATTATGATTACTTATTAGTCTACGTAAGTAACAACATAATATATAAACTTCTTAAGAATAACATAGTCTACTTATATAGTAGACGAAATTTGGGTCATACTCAATACTGACTGCCACCTGGTTAGACGGTCGCTGTACTGGCTCTCTGGGTGGTAGTCAACACAGAGACGTACGTTATTCTTCAGATGAATATTATAAACTACTTAATTGATACAGTTATAATATGGGACTGATCCGGTGGACGCGTTGGGGCGATTTTTGAGTCTGATGACAACGCAGGCACAACGGTCCAGGACCAATCACATACTTTTATATATATAATGCGCCATGACTAAGTGAGTGTGGGGACTGCCCTACCTCATGGCGTCGTGGACATGTCTAGCTGACTTTTGATAGGACTCCATGACAGGATGAGTGTGGGGTCAACCCTATACTTTTGGTGTCATGGAGATGCTTATTAAATATTAAATATGTCCTAAAAATGTCCTTAATGTTTATCTTATAAACAATAATATTACTAAGTTACATATTCCCCCCCCCCCCTCACCACCACCCCGGGGTACATAATATTAACATGTAAAACCTATGTATACCTCTGCTTCATGCCCTCCCCAGTTTGGCCTCCCCGTGGCTTTGGCGGAGGGACACACTCCATTTAACGTTTTTGCTCTCATAAGCGTAAAACTCATTCTGAATTATTTTATATTGAGAGATTTGGAGTGATGTCTTACTAACAACACTGGACATTTTAACGATTTCTTTTTTAACATTATATGCTTATAATTATAAGAGTCCATTCCCTTTGGAAGGGAGCATGAAGCAGACACAACATGGATTATGTATATATGTACATATTAAGTTAAATCATTTTTAAGAAATGGTGACGCGCTGGCGCTGGAAAATAAAATTATTATTTATAATCCTCGATTGAATTTTATATATAAAATAGACCAACATGAGCTTATGCCACCTGTGTCCCCATCACTCAGCCTCTGCCAAGTTAATATTCTTGTGTCCCTGCAAACCATCTATTGCCATGTCTTGCGTCTGCTTTGATCCTGCCATCCGTGCGTGATTGATAAGCAATAGTAACATTATTTAAACTACTAAGATTATTATAAATAAACTACTATTGAAAACCTCGCCAAAAGGCCTAGTTGCCTACGGCGAGGAAAAATAAAACCTTATACTACAACACCGTGACACCGCCAACTATCGGCCGTTGATTGACATGTAAACAATCGAAAGAAACACGACTTATTATCTACATTTTGATATATAGTATAGGTTAGTACTTTAATTTAAATAGGTTGTTAAGATATATGTGATATTGGAAAGTGTTGGTAAGCAAATCGCTGTACTGTTACGCTATGGGGAAGATTTGGTGGTGCCTATTTTAAAGTTTTGACGGCGGAGTGATATGCCAAAGTACAAAACTTTATTCTACCGCGATATAATCCTGAGCATAATTTACTGTAATTTAAAATATTCAAGCCGAAAATTGTTTCCTTTGTAAGCATTTCATATGAAATTAATTTAGAAAAATATTAGTTTCATCAAGAAATTTTGCATTTCCCTCCGTTTTTCATCGTTTGCCAAGATTCTTGGTATTTGATGAGACGTTGACAGAGATGTATGTGTATGCAAGGAACGACAACTCTGGGTAGAGATTGAAGTACACCATGCTGTCTGTATCAGCTCGTTGGTTATTATCCCACGCTGAAGGCGGAGGGATATTAATTTGGCGTTGTCCAGTAACGCCGGAGTTATTGCCCTTTAATTGATAATTCTGTCCGTCCACAGCCATAACCGCTTGTTTGATTTTCATTAAACTTCACTATAATGTTTATCCCAATAGTGGGATGTGACGCAGTAAATTTATATCGGAATCGTCCTAGTAAAGCCGGAGTTATTGCCCTTACATTGATAAATGGGTTCAAATCTCACTGGAGGCATATTTTTCTTCTTTTTTTTTTTAAATTATTTTCTTTTTTATGAGAAACCTTGGTTCATGGGTTCAGTTTTGATAAAAAAAATATTTTCTTTAATTTTTTAAATTTCCTTTTTTTTTCTTTTTTTTTTCCCTCATAAAAAAACCTTGGTTCATGGGTTCATTTTTTTCTTTAATTGGGAGCTTAGGGCCCTTGTTGGATGAGTTTACATAGATTTTTTTTTGATTTTTTATTTAATTTAATTTATTTATTTATTGTTTTTTAATTAATTTTTTTTAATTATTATTATTTTTTTTAATTTAAATTATTATTATTTTATTTATTTATTTATTTTTTTCTCATAAGAAACCTTGGTTCATGGGTTCATTTTTTCTTTTAATGGGAAGCTTAGGGCCCCTTGTTGGATCAGTTTTACATAGAGTTATAGGGAAGCAACTTAAAAATCTTTTCTGAAACTACAAGAGACAAAGGTTTAATATTTTTTTATTTATTATCAGCATATAGATCCGCTACCAGTTTTGTTCAAATGGTGACCCTGGGGTCAAATTTGGTCCGCCCCAGGGGTCGCAGTTTTACATAGACTTATATATAGGGAAAACACTTTAAAAATCTTCTTCTCTGAAACTACAAGAGTCAAAGGTTTAATATTTTGTATTTACTCAGCTTATGGTCCTCTACCAAGTTTGTTTGAATGGTGACCATGAGGTCAAATTTGGCCGCACCCCAGGGGTGACATGTTTTACATAGACTTGTATAGGGAAAAACTTAACAAATCTTCTTCTCTGAAACTACAAGAGCCAACAGTTTAATATTTTGTATTTACACTCAGCTTATGGTCCTCTACCAAGTTTGCTCAAATGGACCACTGACACTGGGGTCAAATCTGGCTCTAAACTTGGTTTTAGTGTTTATATTAATGAAAGTTTGATTTATTTTAAAGCTATCCAAGCTTGACCCAAATACATCCCTCCCCTGAAATAACAAGATCATCTGATAGTAGCCGTAGTAATCAGATTGATAAATATCACATAGCCAGGAAATTAAAAAGTAATCATTTGATATGTATATACAATTCTACATTTCTTGTATGTTACATCTATTACTATATTATACACACCTGCTGATATTACACCCAGTCCAGCCCTTTAGTCCCACTATAAAAGTCAATGCCTTAAAATGGTCAATGCCTTAAAATGGTATATATTTTTGTCAAATCTACTATGGTGATGAATTTCAAAAATACCTATATCTAGTAGATATTCGAAATTATGAAGGCTCAAGGTCATGATTTATACAAGTTAATTAAAAAACAAACATTTCTTCTACTCAGGGATAATACATCATTCGGCGGGGGATATCAATTCACCGAATTTGCTTTGGGCTACGCCCATCTCTGTGTTTAAATAAGCCAACTCGCTGAGACCAGACTCTATCTATTACATAATCGTTTAATTTTATCCTTTGACATCAGTTTATTTTTTAAAAAAAAAAGAGGTCACACTTATGGCTTTTTGCTTGTTCGTGGAATACTGTCAGGTGTCGCTCATAATTTTGACCTCAGTTATTGCTGCTGTCCGTACACGTGTACTGTCTGGGAATAGATAAGTTAAATGCTTAACCGTTGTTTTTTGCTGTGGCTACCCTGTTAAAATAGGGAAAGGTAACTCATTTTATTGGGCGAGTTCAGGGAAATTGTTTGTGAGGGCGCTTCCTACAACCAAATGTGATCTCTAACTGAAGAGTTGCTTTGTGATACGAGAAGAAAGAACAAAATGTGATTCAGATGTACGAAACCTAAGCATTTCTACACTATTTGTAGTTTAAGAATACATTATATAGCACGTTACTCTTTGCTCTTTTCCCCTTTTTGAAATAAATGCATTTGTTTGGGACAGAGTCATAGAAAAGTGATGAAATGGAGACGAGTATAAATCGTAAAATCTTCGAAATCCGTAAATTTCCATTCAAAGTTCAATTATTTCTATTACAAAAGTGTTTTTCTGTTCTATTTGACATTCTTGTGACCACCAAAAGGCTGAACTACTTTTTAGGTGTATTTTACTTAACCGTCCGGGATCCATCATGCATCTGTTTCGAGTAATTATCTGCAACATGGTAAAATATCTGTCCGAAGAACAGAACTTCCAAATATGCAAGTTTCAGTTTGTTGCATATAACAATGAAGGTCCTGTTTAGTGGTCAGGCTTCCTCATTTCACTTTTTTAAATGATGATATTAACAAGTTTGTGCAAGAAGATGCTGGCCATTGATCAATAACTTAGCAAGTAATCAACAATATTCCTGACCATATGCCAAATTATCTACAAGACAGCAAACGTTCATTTTCTAATAGGAATGTTGAGTGGGTTGTTTATATCCAATGATCTTTAAAAAGACAAAATTATATTTGTTCATTAGTAGATATTTATATATATATAATGGACTGTTCTTTCTTTGAATTAAGACCATTCCATTTATGTGACACGGGGGTGTTTTGGGGGAAATGACTGATCAGCAGCCAGACATTGTAAAACCCTGATCAGCCTGCGAGTTACTTGCCTTTACTCGCAGGCTGATCTGGGTTAACAATGGACGCAAAGGCTGTTCTAGTCATGCTTAGCGGGTTAAGGGTTAAGTATGAATAAATGTAACATTTTATAAGGTATGTATGTAACAAAATGTATAACATACAAGTTTGGAGGAACTTTTCATATACCATTGACTGTTGTGATGTGTCATTGATTGCGAAACTGATGACATACATTTCCTTAAGTTTTCATGTTACTATTGTTAGAGCTCTTGTTTACAAATGGTCACCGAAACAGTGACCTAGGTGATAATATCCGTGATACCAGTACCTGTTCTAGAGTGTGTGACTTTAGTTTTGTTATTATTTTACAAAATGGACCTTTAAATAAGCATTTTCTTAAAATCGCTATTCTTTATTTATCTTTCAGGTGAGAGTTTTTTCGCTGATTGACATTTATATATAATAAAATACGTCCATGAAAGGACTTGGATGACTATGGACAATAGCAGTATGGTGAACAGTATGGCAGCAGGGCTGGGCCATACCAGTATGGCAGGAGGGCTGGGCCACACCAGTCTGTCAAATAGTTTGGCGTCTAGTTTTACCAATACGAACAGTATGTCATCTGGGTTTCCAAACACGAGTAACAGTATGTCATCTGGGTTCCCAAACACGAGTAACAGTATGTCATCTGGGTTCTCAAACACGAGTAACAGTATGTCATCTGGGTTCCCAAACACTAGTAACAGTATGTCATCTGGGTTCCCGAACACAAGCATGACCTCAGCACTCGGGAACTCAAACAGCATGTTTTCGGGATTTTCGAATACAACCATGGCCTCTGCTCTAAGTAGTACAAACAACATGGGATCTGGACTTGCAAACTCGAACAATATGGCATCAGGGTTTGGACAGTAAGTATTCTGTTTTATTCTAATGTTAAGTACAAGTATATCACTGACAGAATTCAAAAAATAAAATGTCACAGCATTGATTTTACCAAATCTCATATATGGCCCATAATAGGGGTAATTGATTTTGGCTTAAAAACAACAACAGAAAACCTGTTAATGAATCCAAAGGTGATCATGTTTAAGTTAAGAAGTGTTAGAAGTTGATATGGGCAAGTGTATTTTTTGCATCTTTAAGTCTTGTTGCTGTACAGTCAAACATGAAACACATAGTATTCACTATTATACACAAGCTCTCATGTAGACTAAATGGTCGAAGTATATGTATACAATTATACTTATCTATAAAATATTTACATTTACTTGTTTGCACACCCATGGTAATTTTTTTCTCATACTTTTCTTTGTGCACAATATGGCCTATTGATGTGTCGATGTGCCATAAAACACCATTCGTTTATTCAGTATGTTAGTATATATAAATAGAAAATATTATAAGCTTGTGTTAATTAAAAGGAATTTTTTATTAACTAATTACGAGTATGGAGTAATGATCTACCTGTTTAGTTTTTGCTGTAATATTTATTTACTCTATACTTTTGGAACGGTCCAATACATTTATATTAATTTAGATCATAATTACTTGTAATTAATTTACACTTCAGAAAATACACAGTTGATCAAATGTCGTGGAATTCGCAGTGAGTAGAAATATTTATTTTTATTGCCATTTTATTGTTTAGCCATTCTATATTTATATCACTTTGTATGTTGCTCTCATAAATCGTCTGGTGTCTTACCGGAAATGCTCAATATTATTGTATTCTTTTATATCCTTTAAGATAACTGTTGAATATGTGCTGAAACTGCATGAAATTTATTGTGCGTTCCCTAAGAAGAATTTGAACTACTGGTACTTTCACAAAGTAAACAAACCATGGTCAAAATTACATATGTGGCACTCTGACTCATCGCACTTGACGTTGTTCGGAAATATACACTATTTCTTGTGAAAATTGTATGGCAATTTTAAAATGACCAACAATGTATTGGAAGTATGCAATAAAATGATTAAATTGCAATCTGACTAGTTTAGATTTGTTGTTTTGGCATAGGGCGTCTCCCAACAGTCTTGTCCTCTGCACCGCAGTTATTATTTCTACGTACATTTTATTTACTGTACATTAATATTAATATTAATATACAGTTATATAATAATATGGATGAATAACATTAATATAATGCTATTAAATGAATGAAAACCTTAAATTGAAAGACACAAAGTGAACAAATTGTGACCATTATATGTTGATGCCAATGCCATTTATTATGCCCCTGGACGGAGGCATATAAATAGTAATCGCACCGTCTCTCCTTTTGCTTGTTCTTCTGTCCAAAACAATTCTGTTCGAAACAATCATGTCTCCGCCATAACTTAAGGGATGTCCATGAAACTTCAAACTGATGTTAACCACAATGAGAAAGTGTGTCCTGTGCAAGAATTGGGTCCATATCTCAAAGGTCAAGGTCATATTTGGAGGTCAAAGGTCAAATCAGTAAAAATTTCCGTCCGAAACAAAACATTTGGGGCATTTGTCACTTATTGGTGACATTTCTTTTTTTAGTTGTTTTTTTGAAATCCATGATTGTAGATATTGTCTGTCATTGGCTAACACCTCGAATTTGTAACTTTGAAAATGCAAGATTCACCATCTGAACATTACGTGATATCATAATATTGCAACAAATGACATTATTGCATAGCATGAAACCTGTAAATAAAAACTATAGATATCTATGATTTCTAGAATTGAAGTGGAATTTCGTTAGAATCATGAGTTTTTCAATTTGGGAAGGTATGTGGTTGGTTTTAGTCTAATATTGGGTTCTACTTGCCGCCTTAAAACTGCAGACCATAAAACCACTCACAAACCATCCCAAATTAAAAAAGCAGCATTCTTATGATATCTGTTAAATACATGGGTCAGACAGTAACAGTTGATTTGTTTTCTATTTTGAAAATTAGAAAATACATCGGTGATGTATCATGGAATACCCAGTAAGTGCTACTGTTTCTTTTATGTCCTGTGCTTCTGTTTGTTCCCTTGTTTGTTTTATGTCATTCGCTTGTTTTTTTATTCCATTTGTATTTTACCTTTTACAAATACACACATGTATAATATGTCGTAAGAAAAGACAAATCCTATAAAATTATTGTTTAGATTCTTGTTCAGAATTTATATGGGAAGGTGCGCTTTATGTTGTCAACTTTATTTTTCATTGAAACTGAACATCCTAATACATGTGACATTGTGTGCTAAGTTTGCTACCCAGTTTTGTAGTTATTCTTTTGGACGAAAATTTAAAAATACCTGTATAATTTTATATATTAAATGTACATAATCTATCTTCAAAGTGTCACATTCAATAGGTTTGGACAGAGCCATTTAGAGAGTACACCAGTTGGGTGGGAATAAAAATGTTAACATGAAATATCTTGGACCAATGTACTATTTATTGTTCAGATAGATATTGTAATATTTACAAACATTCCAACCGATTGTAATAAATAATAATAATGCGACCTAGTTTATTTTCGAATCCAACAACTGCTGTCAACAACTTGTTGTTTCTCAATGGACAAGCACCGTGTGTCCACCTTGTACCTGTAATCTTATGTCAGTCATCAGAGTTGAGCCTGTTCTCAGTAGCTTTCCAAAGACTCTTGAACCAAAGTATCAAGAGTCTTCATACTGGGGTAATTAATCCATTGTTTATTTCCTTCAAATTAAAGTTATGATTGATTTTATTTGTTTTGATTATAGATTTGTTTTAGTATGTAATATATATCTGAGATGTTTGGAACTGGAGTAAAAAAAACTTTAAAATGTATGGTCTGTTTTTAGCTTGACTGATCAGAAGAGCTTATGCCGTGGTGCGTTGTCAGTCTGTCCGTCCGTCTGTTAACTTTTTTTTTTGCTGACTACTCCTCTGAAACTACTTGACGGATTTTCATGAAACTTCACAGGAATGTTGCTCTGGATGTCTGTTGATCCTAACAAAATTCAGGTCGGCCGGAAATTCAAGATGGCCACCACGGCTAAAAATAGATTTTTAAAAAACAAAATTGTAGCGACTACTTCCTGAAAACTGTAAGTGATATTGATATGGGACTTTTTCTAACATGATCAGCATGACATGGTGTTGGTCCTTGTCGAAAATCATTTTGATTCAACGTTAAACATGGCTGCCAGTGGCCGTCTTTGTTTACATAGATGTTATATAGTAAATACTTGTATTGACTACTCCTGAAACTACTTGAATGATTTTTCATGAAACTTAACAGAAATGTTGCTCTTGATGTGTAGTTGAGCCTAGCAAAATTTCAGGTCCACTGGAATTTCAAGATGGCTACCATGGCTAAAAATAGATTTTTAAAAAACAAATTTGTGGCGACTACTTCTTAAAAACTATAAGTGATATTGATATGATGATCAGCATGACATGATGTTGGTCTTTATTGAAAATTATTTTGATTCGACCTTAAACATGGTTGCCAGCGGCCATCTTTGTTTACATAGAGTTATATATAAAAACTTGCAACGACTACTCTGAAACTACTTGACAGATTTTCATGAAACTTCACAGGAATGCTGATCTAGCTATCAGAACCTGCCAGTAGAGCTTCAATGTCATTGAATGACCTCTTGTTTTTTGTTTAAATCAAGATTGTATGTTATGGTAGCATGTATACAAAAGTATATCTGTCCCAAAGGTTAACATGGCTATTAACAGTTGCATACGATTTTCTCTACTTCTTTCAGTTAAAACACATTATGCACGAGGACTTCCAATTCCACTCTAGACATTCAAAAAATAAGTATTGTATTTCAAATATACTGAGTGTATAAAGTTGTATTAAGTCTGTTACTCCAATACCAGAAGCCTTGCAGTTTTGACACTTCAAACACACAACTAAATGAAACGCTCCTATCATAAATTGTTCATCAGAAATGACCTTTTCATTTCTTTAACAATTACTGTCATGCAGCTTTCCAACTTTAAATCTCAGATGTATTTTACCCCTGGTGTGTTTTACTTTAGTATTATTCTCGGGTGTATTTTAGTATTATTACCCAGAGGGTTGTACCTCGGTGTATTGCTTCCAGGTGTATTATTCTCGGGTGTATTTTCACTGGTGTGGAGTCCAAGCTTGAGACCTGCCTTTGCATGCTGCCAAATAATTATGAACAAAATATTATTGATATGACAGCCTTGACAGGACCATCATTAAGATTTGTACAAACTACTGGACCTTGATGACAGAAGAACTGAATTAATCCATTTGTACAAACTACCGGACCTTGATGACAGAAGAACTGAATTAATCCATTTGTACAAACTACTTGACCTTGATGACAGAAGAACTGAATTAATCCATTTGTACAAACTACTAGACCTTGATGACAGAAAAACCGAATTAATCCATTTGTACAAAAGACTGGACCTTGATGACAGAAGAACTGAATTAATCCATTTGTACAAACTACTAGACCTTGATGACAGAAAAACCGAATTAATCCATTTGTACAAACTACTGGACCTCGATGACAGAAGAACTGAATTAATCCATTTGTACAAACTACTGGACCTTGATGACAGAAGAACTGAATTAATCCATTTGCACAAACTACCGGACCTTGATGACAGAAGAACCGAATTAATCCATTTGTACAAACTACTTGACCTTGATGACAGAAGAACCGAATTAATCCATTTGTACAAACTACCGGACCTTGATGACAGAAGAACTGAATTAATCCATTTGTACAAACTACTTGACCTTGATGACAGAAGAACTGAATTAATCCATTTGTACAAACTACTAGACCTTGATGACAGAAAAACCGAATTAATCCATTTGTACAAACTACTGGACCTCGATGACAGAAGAACTGAATTAATCCATTTGTACAAACTACCGGACCTTGATGACAGAAAAACCGAATTAATCCATTTGTACAAACTATCGGACCTTGATGACAGAAGAACTGAATTAATCCATTTGTACAAACTACTTGACCTTGATGACAGAAGAACTGAATTAATCCATTTGTACAAACTACTAGACCTTGATGACAGAAAAACCGAATTAATCCATTTGTACAAACTACTGGACCTCGATGACAGAAGAACTGAATTTATCCATTTGTACAAACTACTGGACCTTGATGACAGAAGAACTGAATTAATCCATTTGTACAAACTACCGGACCTTGATGACAGAAGAACTGAATTAATCCATTTGTACAAACTACTGGACCTTGATGACAGAAGAACTGAATTAATCCATTTGTACAAACTACTAGACCTTGATGACAGAAAAACCGAATTCATCCATTTGTACAAACTACTGGACCTTGATGACAGAAAAAACGAATTAATCCATTTGTACAAACTACCGGACCTTGATGACAGAAGAACTGAATTAATCCATTTGTACAAACTACTTGACCTTGATGACAGAAGAACTGAATTAATCCATTTGTACAAACTACTAGACCTTGATGACAGAAAAACCGAATTAATCCATTTGTACAAACTACTGGACCTCAATGACAGAAGAACTGAATTGATCCATTTGTACAAACTACTGGACCTTGATGACAGAAGAACTGAATTAATCCATTTGTACAAACTACCGGACCTTGATGACAGAAGAACTGAATTAATCCATTTGTACAAACTACTGGACCTTGATGACAGAAGAACTGAATTAATCCATTTGTACGAACTACTAGACCTTGATGACAGAAGAACCGAATTAATCCATTTGTACAAACTACTGGACCTTGATGACAGAAGAACTGAATTAATCCATTTGTACAAACTACCGGACCTTGATGACAGAAGAACTGAATTAATCCATTTGTACAAACTACTGGACCTTGATGACAGAAGAACTGAATTAATCCATTTGTACGAACTACTAGACCTTGATGACAGAAGAACCGAATTAATCCATTTGTACAAACTACTAGACCTTGATGACAGAAGAACTGAATTAATCCATTTGTACGAACTACTAGACCTTGATGACAGAAGAACTGAATTAATCCATTTGTACAAAAGGCCTTAGTTATATCTTTTCTGTTAACGAGGCCATGAAAGGAACCTCAACATAGGCACCACCATGGTTGTCATTGGTTTGTAACTGAGTACAAGCAAGTGGTGGATGATCCATTGCTAAGCATACGTATATGTCCTCGTTAGCTTACATGTAGTTGGTAGTGCACTGGTATAGTAAACCAGAGACCATGGAGTTCAGTCCCGGTTGAGCCACAATATTTTCACCATTTGGGGGCTCATAGATCATCCAGAGAAACACCAGCAGTGGTTCTCCTGTATATTTAGGAATTCTGGGAAGAATTTCAGTCTGGTGGGGGTGTATGTAACCGGGTACAGGTAAATTGTGAATAATTGATTTCTAACCGTATGTCCTCAATAGCTCAGTTGATAGAGCGCTGGTAAGATAAACCAGAGACTCTGGGTTCGAGTCCCAGTTGAGGCATTATATTTTCACAACCTGTTGTAGGTGTAGGAAATGTTAACATTTGTTTTGAGTTCAGTTTCCACAAGAAAAGTCTTAGCGAAGGCCTAAGTAGAGAGCAATGTGGTGATTGTTTTCTAGAATATAAATGAAAGAGTTGTAAATGTCCAGTAACTTTTTGACTACAATGCTGTAATTCAGTTCATCCATTTCACCATGATTGCCAATTAGCATTGTCACAAAAAAGCTTTATTCTGTCTTAGGTTTGGTATAAGTCGAAAGACAGCATCAGAGTTGTCTCCGGGGTCACGTAAGGCGCTGGCGGGGCTCCCCAATTCGGCAGGTCAGTCCATGCAACAGTCACAGGGGCAGCAGGCATTTAATATACAGCTGCCGAAAACCAGAAAGTCTGTAAGTAGTCTTACTGTAGAATTTTGTAATACGCATCTCATCAAATTGCAATTGTTTGTTAACTTTTTTGAGCTTTTTAGCTCGACTATTCGAAGAATAAGAGAGCTTATGTAATCACGTCGGCGTCCCACATCAAGGTTTGCGTGTAAGCTATGTTTACAAGTCTATATCTCTTACATTTCTTATCCTAGCACAACCAAATTTGGCCATGGGGTTCCTTATAGCATTAATTTTGGTTCCTGTAACTCATGGGCTCCCATGGAACCCAAATTATGATAGCCCATAAAATGAGTCCCATTTCACATCAAATTTTGCATGTAAGCTGTGTTTACAAGTCTATATCTCTTACAATTCTTACCCTAGCACAACCAAATTTGGCCATTAGCTTCCTTAAGGGCTGCTTAAGTAATTTTGGTTCCTGTAACCACTGGGCTCCCATGGAACCCAAATTCTGATAGCTCTTAAAATGTGTCTGTTTCACATCAAATTTTGCGTGTAAGCTGTGTTTACAGGTCTATATCTCTTACATATCTTGTCCTAGCTGAACTAAATTTTGGAATTGGTTTCCTTATAGTATGTTGTAAAGGGATGGGTAAGTAATTTTGTCTTCTGCACATGGAACCCAAATTGTGATGGCCCCATGAAATGTCAATAAAGTCAGATCTAGGTTTGCATGTAAGCATGCATATATCTATAATTTTGGTTTGGGATTTCTTATAGCATCTTATTCATACTTCACCCATATTGGGGCATGGGCTCCAGCCTCTCTCCCACCCCCCCCCCCCCCCCCAACCCCCCCTCCTCACACTTTTTTTTATATACATATTTCTGTGTTGTTTTAGTCAATTCTTGCACATATATGTTGCCCCCTCACCCATACCCCCCACCTCTCATCCCCACTCCCCCCCCCCCTCACCCCCCCACTTGAAACTATTTTTTTATAATTATTTTTACATATTTCTGTGTAGTTTTTGTCAATTCTTACACATAGCTATCTTGCCCCCCTCCCCCCACTCCCACCCCACTCGAAATATTTTTATTTTGTTTTACCATATTTCTGTGTTGTTTTGGTCAATTCTTACATAGCTTCTTACACATATATGTTGCCCTCCCCACACCACGCCTCCTCCCCATCCCCACTCAAAACTCGATTTTTACATATTTTTTTTTTACATATTTTTGTGTTGTTTTGGTCAAGTCTTACATAGCTTCTTACACATATATGTTGCCCTCATCACTCTCACTCCCCACACCACCCACCCCCGCCTCTCCCCCACACCCACCCAACTCAAAACTCTAAAAAAAAAAATCATATTTCTGTGTAGTTTTGGTCAATTCTTACACATAGCTATGTTGCGCTCCCAACCCCACCCCACATTGTTTTAGCCTTGTTTTCTGATGGTATATACTAGCTATATAATTTATTATTTGCCCCGTGAGGTTCCTGGGTGCCCCCGTGTGGTCATGGGGCAAAGAATAGGGCCACTGCAGATCCCTTTGGAGGGGTAGGCAGAGGGGTAGAATCCCACCCAAATTCATGTTCATTTTATCATTTTTTTTGTTCATGTTCCTTAAAGGTCTTCATCATGATCCCTGCATTGTTTCAGGTGCCATCTCGCTCACATCAGAAAAACAATAAACGTGGCTCAGCGTAAATGGAGTTTCTAGGATAGAATTTGCAGCAACTCTGCAGTTCAGGGTGAGAAGGTTCTAGGCCCATTTTCCATATTTTCTCTCCATGTACATGGAGGATGAGCTTGGCATGTTCATGCCTGTTAGGCGCCATATAACCTTTTCATGTGTTGGTGCGCTTTAAAACCCAATTCAATTATTCTCTGAAAAATCGAATAGTCGAGCTGCGCTGTTCTCCGACAGCTCTTGTTATATTGTATATTTTACGTGTAATTTCAAAAGGGTAACATATTAACACTTATGTAACACACACGTAATTGTTAAGGAGATGAACTTCTGCGGGGGAAATAATTATGTCTGATCATTTTCAGGCTGATATATTTATCATCTGATCATTTTCAGGCTGATATATTTATAATCTGACAATTTTCAGGCTGATATATTAATTCTGTAGTCTGACCATTTTTAGGCTGATATATTTATAGTCTGAACATTTTTAGGCTGATATATTAATTTTGTGGTCTGACCATTTTCAGGCTGATATATTTATAGTCTGGCCATTTTCAGGCTGATATATTTTGACCATTTTCAGGCTGATATATTTTGACCATTTTCAGGCTGTTAACTGTATTAATTTTGTAGTCTGACCATTTTCAGGCTGATATATTTATAGTGTGACCATTTTCAGGCTGATATATTTATAGTGTGACCGTTTTCAGGCTGATATATTTATTGTGTGACGATTTTTAGGATGATATATTTATAGACTGATCATTTTCATGGTGATATATATATAGACTGACCATTTTCAGGCTGATATACTTATAGCCTGACCATCTTCAGGATGATATATTTATAGCCTGACCATTTTCAGGCTGATATATTTATAGCGTGACCATTTTCAGGGTGATATATTTATAGCGTGACCATTTTCAGGCTGATATATTTATAGCGTGACCATCAGGACCATTTGCAGGGTGATATATTTATAGCGTGACCATTTTCAGGGTGATATATTTATAGCGTGACCATTTTCAGGGTGATATATTTATAGCGTGACCATTTTCAGGGTGATATATTTATACTGTGACCATTTTCAGGCTGATATTTATAGCCTGACCATCTTCAGGCTGATATATTTATAGCCTGACCATTTTCAGGCTGATATATTTATAGCTGTGCCCCATTTTCAGGGTGATATATTTATAGCGTGACCATTTTCAGGCTGATATATTTATAGCGTGACCATTTTCAGGCTGATATATTTATAGCGTGACAATTTTCAGGGTGATATATTTATAGCGTGACCATTTCAGGCTGGTTTCTTTGGTGAGGAGGAGGATAATGAGACGAGTATGTACTTCCCGGCTCATCAAACATATTCCGACCTGAGAAAGACGTAAGTCCACTGTGTCTCTGTCTGTCTGTTAATTGTTTGTTTGGCCTGTCTTACTGTTTATGTTTTTTTAATCTCCGATAGACGAATATTGTTGGTTTTTGTGTCTGTGCCTGTTTACTTGAGTCTGCCAGACTCAGTATAAAAAAGTTATAAAAAGTGAATAATTGTGTAATATTAATCTCTGTGAGTAATTGTATAATATTTCCCTAAATTTGCATTGTGTCAAACTGACACCTCCCTCGAATAGTTTCTTTTAAATACTGCATGAAGTAATAATGGTAGTTTGGAAATGTACTAATGCAGGCGCGTTGCATGCCATACTTATTTACTCACGTGAGTAAACTTTTCAAACGAAGGCTCAAAAAATAAAAACGCGAAAAACGCAATAAAAAGGTGAGCCATAATTTTCAGTTCTAAGGTGAATGAAATGTTAAGAAATAATGGTATTTTCGACAGGATTTAAATCTTTCATCCTGACCCTAAAATGCACCAGAAGTCACATACGAGCGTTTATTTTTTAAAAAAATTCCCGGGCGAGGCCCCCCGGACCCCCACCAGTGAGTAATTGAGATTTTTTTC
The DNA here is from genome assembly GCA_037043455.1 of Cyrtodaria siliqua. Taxonomy (NCBI): domain Eukaryota; kingdom Metazoa; phylum Mollusca; class Bivalvia; order Adapedonta; family Hiatellidae; genus Cyrtodaria; species Cyrtodaria siliqua. The sequence goes on from JAWPHD010000979.1 coordinate 253,753, forward strand.
ATGCTACGCCCCTGAAGTGGGTAATTAAAAAATCTAGATACACTATTGAACATGCCTGGATCCCTTATTTTTTAATAGTTTTATCCTGATATATTTACATTAATTTTTAATTAATCCTTCATTTATTCATATTTCGTCAGTTTTTGCGCACAATATGACCTATTTATGTGTCGACGTGCCGTAAAACAACATTCATTCATTCATTCATTGAAAATGCCTGGAATTATATAATATGATGTTATTTCAGATGTTAAATCAGTCCCAATCACCGTCACAACCATCAGGCTTCGGGAACAACTTCTACTCTCAAGGTAAGCATGGTTAATATAGTCTCATATCACCTCGCTTCTCTCTGGGCTAAGGGTGTTTGTTTGTATGGTGTTTTACGTCATTTTCAACACAAGTTTTATATATGTCGGTCAATTTTTGTGACCACCCACTTTTCCTGCGTAGAACCAGTACTGTACACCTCCTGCCATCCGTAAGAATCGACACTTCCTCACTTACAAGTCGAGCTCCCAGTGGGATTCAAACGAGATCGGTTGTATCACCTGTTGATAGGTCAAAGTAACTAAAAACATGGTTACATTTGTTTCCTGTCCGTCTAGTATAAAAATTAAATATCTTAAAATCTTCTATTTTCTGACCCTGGTTGTTTCTGTTTGAGAAAAAGAAAATATCTGTGTACATCATCCTGAGGTTTAAAGGGGGGGTGGGTACATCAGAGTTTTTCCAGAATAACTTCGAATTTTAAAAATGTTCGAAATCTTAATAAAAATGTCATGTCAATCAAACCATGGTGTTTGCACCGAGTTGTTCAGGTTTAAAATGTGTCTTCACCATAGATGTTCCTTTGCCTCCCACCGCTGCAGGTTCGAATCCCACTGGGAGCTCGACTTGTAAGTGAGGAAGTGTCGATTTTTACGGATGGCGGTGTACAGTACTGGCTCTAACCAGGAAAAGTGGGTGGTCTGCCTCCACCACAAAAAATCAACCGGCATATATAACCTTACATGTGTTGAAAATGTCGTAAACACTATACTACAAACAAACATCACCATAGATGTTGAAGAAAACGAGGCATAAATGCTTTTCTTGCATACCGGATAAGTCTACCCACCTTTTACATGGGGGATGGAAAGTCTTATCTTTATGGGTAAAGATAAAAGTCACACGCGCACCAGCTTTCGGTATGCAGAAAAACATGCAAAACATTAATAGCTGGCAGCGTCAATGCACAATATGTCTCAGTGCAAGAAAAAGAATATATCATGGGTATTCGGTTCAGATGGGGGAATTCCAACCCCTGGTATAAGTGTTTTAATCGGAAACTCGGCAGAGCCTCGGTTCGATAAAAACACTTTTACCTCAGGTTGGAATTCCCTATCTTCACAGGATACCCATGAAAGATTCTTATAATATTAACCTAGGATAGCACATCCTATTGTCTACAATGAATTTTCTTGTAAATAAGAAGCCATGTTTTAAGCTCATTCATTGTGTTTAGGTCCTTCAGAATAGAAAATATTAATATTGTGTCATTTTATGTCGGTCTCCATAGACCCCCACAATAAAAGCCAGCTGTACCCCCTTTTAAAGAAAGTCTCCTGCCATAAAGGCACAGTTGAGTAGGTGGTTGAAATGTGCATCATTTCATGATTAAGACATGGTATATCCTACTCAGTAGAATAAAATTCTCGTCTTTAAAGGGTGCATCAGGATTTTGTGGGGTCTATGGATCTGATTTTGAATTCATCAAGTACTAATATTGTCTCTTCTAAAGTGCCTTAAAATAATGAATGAACCTAAAAAATGACCCCTTATTTTCAAAAACATTTTCTTTTGCAGACTTATATGTTGGTTCTTCTAACAAAAAGCCAGGTATACCCTGTTTTAAGCTTGAAAGGGTACTCTAGTGTATGTTTGTATTTAACAAGTGTTACACAAATAGTGTTCAAATAAAGAGTAACACAAAAAGTACAAAACAAGACTCCATTTGAATATGAAAGCAAAACCATTCTCTGAATTGTTATAAGACTTTAAAGTAATGTGAATATTCTGTTTTCTCTCCTCAGTGTTATAATATTATGTATTTATCTCTACCACCAGGTGGCTTAAACAGTTTCTCTGTGCAGCAGCAACAGCGTGGTCCCGTTTCTGGGAATCAGTTCCAGAGAAGTAACGCCCTAACACCAACCAGTCTGAACTCTTCATTTACACCTGGCGGCATTGCACAAAACTCTCCGAACAGGTAAATACAAGCGTAACTATAGGAGTAAATACCATGTTATTATGTGTTGCAATGCCTACCAATACAAAGTTGTATTAACAGACGCAATCACTGGCCTGTCTATGTCCGTCTGTAAGCTATATTTTATGATAGCTACTTTTACGAATTTTACAGAAACTTCACAGGAACATTCCTTTGGATTTTTAGTTTGTCTTAACTGAAAAACCACCACAGTCTTTTGCACGTCCGTTTTTGAAAAATCTCGGCCAATATTTGGAGGAGTGAGTGGGGTAAAAAATAAATAATATATATTGTTTTTTTTTGTTAAACAACACTTCCAAACTATTACTGTCTCAATATTGTTATGTTTTGTATACATTTATAGAAGAAAGGTGATCTAAAATGTACCTTTTTAACCTTTATCTATGAAAAGAAATTACCCCAGAGACGCCTACTTGTCGCGAATTGGCGTGTAACGCGTGTTAGCAAATTGTTGTGCACGCCCTGTTCGCATATTTGCACACCCGGTTCTTGAATTTCTGCCTAATACACTGTGTAAAAGATGTGGATAGGAGACCTTAACTTTCGTTTCCATGACAAGTAATCAGAAGGAAAACTAGGCTCATCTAGCCTCCAAAATGGCCTAATTTTACATTGATTTAGACATTATTTATTGGCTGATAAATAACAGAAACTTAAGTGTCGGAATGATAAAATGTTACGATCAACTCCTAGGTCCCCAGTACCAAGGTCAAAATCACACTTTGATGTCAGAGGTCAAGGTCAAAGGTGAGTAGTGTCATGTCCATTCAGTAACTTTTTAGTCTGAAACAAATTTTATGATAATTTACTGAATAATTTCTGTCAACGTTAAAAGTTTCATTGAAGGTGTGACCTGTACTGAGATACCTGTGTCATCTGTACTGAGATACCTGTGTGTCATGTGACCTGTACTGAGATACCTGTGTGTCATGTGACCTGTACTGAGATACCTGTGTGTCATGTGACCTGTACTGAGATACCTGTGTCATCTGTACTGAGATACCTGTGTGTCATGTGACCTGTACTGAGATACCTGAGTCATCTGTACTGAGATACCTGTGTGTCATGTGACCTGTACTGAGATACCTGTGTCATTTCTGATATATTGACATGTTAGCTGTACTATTTCAGAGGTGTCATATCAGCTATAGGTCAACATCGGATGATAAGTTCCACCAACACAAGTCAATCAGGAATGTCTGGCATGCAGAAACGACCAATAGGCTCAGGCTTATCTGGGTAAACATTTATAACTGTTGTTGCAAATTAATGATAAATGGTCCAGAGCAAATTAATGATAAAAGTCCCAGTGCAAATCGGTGGTAAACGAGCCAGTGCAAATTAATGATAACAGATCCGGTGCAAATCAGTGGTAAATGAGCCAGTGCAAATTAATCATAAAAGTCCCAGTGCAGATCAGTGGTAAATGAGCCAGTGACAATTAATGATAAATGTCCCAGTGCAAATCAGTGGTAAATGAGCCACTGCAAATTAATGATAACAGACCCAGTGCAAATTAATGATAACAGACCCAGTGCAAATTAAAGATAAAAGGCCTGGTGCAAATCAGTGATACAGACCCAGTGCAAGTTTATGATAAAAGAGTCCCAGTGCAAATGCATTATGAACAGTGCAAATAGCAAATCAGTGGTAAATGAGCCAGTGAAAATTAATGATAACAGACCCAGTGCAAATTAATAATACAGACCCATACAAATTAATGATAAAGAGTCTCAGTGCAAATGCATTATGAACAGTGCAGATTAATGTTAAAGGCCCAGTGCAAATTAATAATAAAAGGCCTGGTGTAAATTAATGATAACAGACCCAGTGCAAATTAATGATAACAGACCCAGTGCAAATTAAAGATAAAAGTCCTGGTGCAAATCAGTGATACAGACCCAGTGCAAATTTATGATAAAAGAGTCCCAGTGCAAATGCATTATGAACAGTGCAAATAGCAAATCAGTGGTAAATGAGCCAGTGAAAATTAATGATAACAGACCCAGTTGCAAATTAATGATACAGACCCATACAAATTAATGATAAAGAGTCTCAGTGCAAATGCATTATGAACACTGCAGATTAAAGTTAAAGGCCCAGTGCAAATCAATGATAGAAGACCCAGAGCAAATCAGTGGTAAAAGAGCCAGTGCAAATGAATGATAAAAGACCCAGTGCAAATCAATGATAAAAGGCCCATTGCAAGTCAGTATTAAAAAGCCCAATGTAAATTAATGATAAAAGACCCAGTGCAAACATTGATAAAAGACCCCAGTGCAAATCAGTGGTAAAAGACCCAGTGCAAATCAATGATAAAAGGCCCATTGCAAGTCAGTATTAAAAAGCTCAATGTAAATTAATGATAAAAGACCCAGTTCAAACAGTGATAAACGACCCCAGTACAAATCAGTGGTAAAAGACCCAGTGCAAATCAATGATAAAAGGCCCATTGCAAGTCAGTATTCAAAAGCCCAATGTAAATTAATGATAAAGACCCAGTACAAATTAATGATAAAAGACCCAGTGCAAATTAATGATAAAAGGCCCATTGCAAGTCAGTATTAAAAAGCCCAATGTAAATTAATGATAAAAGACCCAGTGCAAACAGTGATAAAAGACCCCAGTGCAAATCAGTGGTAAAAGGCCCATTGAAAGTCAGTTTTAAAAAGCCCAATGTAAATTAATGATAAAAGACTCAGTGCAAACAGTGATAAAAGACCCCAGTGCAAATCAGTGGTAAAAGACCCAGTGCAAATCAATGATAAAAGACCCAGTGCAAACAGTGATAAAAGACCCCAGTGCAAATCAGTGGTAAAAGACCCAGTGCAAATCAATGATAAAATACCCAGTGCAAATCAATGATAAAAGGCCCATTGCAAGTCAGTATTCAAAAGCCCAATGTAAATTAATGATAAAGACCCAGTACAAATTAATGATAAAAGACCCAGTGCAAATTAATGATAAAAGGCCCATTGCAAGTCAGTATTAAAAAGCCCAATGTAAATTAATGATAAAAGACTCAGTGCAAACAGTGATAAAAGACCCCAGTGCAAATCAGTGGTAAAAGACCCAGTGCAAATCAATGATAAAAGACCCAGTGCAAATCAATGATAAAAGGCCCATTGCAAGTCAGTATTCAAAAGCCCAATGTAAATTAATGATAAAGACCCAGTACAAATTAATGATAAAAGACCCAGTGCAAATTAATGATAAAAGGCCCATTGCAAGTCAGTATTAAAAAGCCCAATGTAAATTAATGATAAAAGACCCAGTGCAAACAGTGATAAAAGACCCCAGTGCAAATCAGTGGTAAAAGGCCCATTGAAAGTCAGTTTTAAAAAGCCCAATGTAAATTAATGATAAAAGACTCAGTGCAAACAGTGATAAAAGACCCCAGTGCAAATCAGTGGTAAAAGACCCAGTGCAAATCAATGATAAAAGACCCAGTGCAAACAGTGATAAAAGACCCCAGTGCAAATCAGTGGTAAAAGACCCAGTGCAAATCAATGATGAAAGGCCCATTGCAAGTCAGTTTTAAAAAGCCCAATGTAAATTAATGATAAAAGACTCAGTGCAAACAGTGATAAAAGACCCCAGTGCAAATCAGTGGTAAAAGACCCAGTGCAAATCAATGATAAAAGACCCAGTGCAAACAGTGATAAAAGACCCCAGTGCAAATCAGTGGTAAAAGACCCAGTGCAAATCAATGATGAAAGGCCCATTGCAAGTCAGTATTAAAAAGCTCAATGTAAATTAATGATAAAGACCCAGTACAAATTAATGATAAAAGACCCGGTGCAAATTAATGATAAAAGACCCGGTGCAAATTAATGTAAAAGACCCAGTGCAAATTAATGATAAAAGACCCAGTGCAAATCAGTGATAAAATCCCAGCAAAAATTAATGATAAAAGGTCCAGTGTCAAGAAGAATTTCAGTCATGAATAAATAATTTTATAGTAAAATGCATTTTGTTGATTTTATTTTCATGACGAGATTCTGCAAGAAAACCTTAAATGACACTGCTGTGTTAAAGGGACGAGTAATATATACGGGTAATATATACGGGTAATATATAATATATGGGTAATATATAATATACGGGTAATAGATAATTAAATTATGTTCAAGGATGACCTAAGATCAGGGAGATCAGGGAGAAGGCTTCAAAAACAGTATGTGACCCCAATAGTTTGTTTCCCAAAGGTTCTATTATTAATGTATTGAATATTTCAATATTATGTATTGTCAAACACAGAAGCTTAAGGAAAATGACGTTAATAGCATACCACTCTAGAACTATAAAATAATCAATTTATAACACACGGTAGAATGAGGCTTATTAGAAAAGTTGATACATGTGAATTTATTTTCTTTACAGCAGCGCTACAGCACCAATATCAAATTTATCGTCAGCGTTCGGTTTTATGTCACGTGGTGACAGCTCACAACCCAACTTTGATATATCAGATTTCCCGTCGTTAGGAAACCGCGTCGCATCATCCAGTTCCTTATCTGCAAACCGCAACTATGGTAAGTTTCCCTTAACTATGATCTGTTTGATGTAACTATGGTTATTTTCCCATAACTGGTAGGTTTCTCTGTAGATTTGTTTAATTCTGGGCTGTAATAACTACGGTTGTTACAAACAGTTTGAAACATAAAAATTGGCATGCAATATACCTAGAATTGAATGTTGTTTAACGGCTCATCAACACATTATAGGTTATTTAGAGCCGCCCCAGAGAGAGGGGAAGGATACATACATGCCCTACTCTTATTAGCGAATAGATTTCTATGGTTCTTTAACGTGCTCGATAGACCGATACACGGGACGGTTTACGTTCCCATCCGACGGACGAGGCTAAAGTGTCTTGCCCAAGAACACACCGACGAAACTCAGTGGCACCACGGAGCATTGAACCAGGGGTCTCCGGTTACAAATCTACCGACCGCCACGCCAGCCCTCAATATACCTAGAAGGTTTTGTACTGGCTGTCAGATAGGTGAAATTGAATTTATATGATGATACTGTATTGCAGAATGTTGATCTCTGTAGTAAAAGGGATATAATTATATTTATGCCAAGTTTGATTCATTGAACAAACAACTATTTGGAGCAGTTGCCAGGGGCAGCAGCTATCCAGAGCAGTTGCCAGGGGCAGCAGCTGTCCAGAGCAGTTGCCAGGGGCAGCAGCTATCCAACGCAGTTGCCAGGGGCAGCAGCTATTCAGAGCAGTTGCCAGGGACAGTAATCGTCTGGAGTAGTTGCCAGGGGCAGCAGCTATATAGAGTAGTTGCCAGGGGCAGCAGCTATCCAGAGCTGTTGCCAGGGACAGCAATCATCTTGAGCAATTGCCAGGGGCAGCAGCTATCCAGAGTAGTTGCCAGGGGCAGCAGCTGTCCAGAGTAGTTGCCAGGGACAGCAATCATCTGGAGCAATTGCCAGGGGCAGCAGCTATATAGAGTAGTTAATTTAAACTTATTTATTTTACATCGATTGTAACGAAAGCTCTATGAACTTATTTGAATCACTCTCGATGTCTTCCTGGGTAGAACCAGTACTAAGCAAATGCAGATAAAGTGTATTGCTCAGGGACACAACACATGTGGTTATGGCGGGGATCGAACCCACGACTTTTGGATCATGGGTCCAACACTCTACCACTAGACCACAGCGCTCCACTATATAGAGTAGTTGCCAGGGGCAGCAGCTGTCCAGAGTAGTTGCCAGGGGCTGCAGCTATCCAGAGCAGTTGCCAGGGGCAGCAGCTATCCAGAGCAATTGCCAGGAGCAGCAGCTATCCAGAGCAGTTGCCAGGGACAGCAATGATCTGGAGCAGTTGCCAGGGGCAGAGCTATCCAGAGTAGTTGCCAGGGGCTGCAGCTGTCCAGAGCAGTTGCCAAGGGCAGCGGTCATATGGAGCAGTTGTCAGAGGCAGCATTCATCTGGAGCTGTTGCCAGGGGCAGTGTTTATCTGGAGCAGAAAAAATACAATTTTTTTTATGTTGAAAGTAGTAAAGAATTGATTTGCATTTTTTTGTGTGATTTTTATATGTTTTTTTAACATCGGTAGTAAATGGCAAATTTCATAAAGCGAGCTAGTGCTTTATTTTAAATATGCCATTTACTATCGGCGTTTAAAACCGCATCAGCACCGAAAACAATTTCAGCTCAATTCTTACATTTAAATTATTTTACCGTCACTATAGTACCAACAACAACGTGCTTTGGCAGAATGAAATGGTAAAACAAATACCACAGGTACAAGGATTTACACGTTTATATTCAGACAGTGGAATAACCATTAGACACATTGAATGCGTGCACAGAAGCTCCACTTCAAAACTAAACACTAATTTTTTTCAACAGAAAAAATGAAGTGAATGTAGATATTTTGTTACAATAAATGTACTGTGCCATGTTGCCGTGATTACTGTATTGTTAACTGTCCCTAATTTCAGTTTAAAGGGACACACGGTAATCTGAAGTGTTTATCAAGCATTACAATTAGCATTTATTAATTCAGTACCATTTTGACTTTAACCCTGCCTGCATATGCTTAAATATAATTTTGTGTTTCCAATTTTGCTTTGTTGTTCCACTATGGATACTAATATTTTATTGATGAATTATAATAACAGTTAATTAAGAAATAATAAATACCTACCTGTATTTTATCGGTGGAAGGCTGGCGTGGCGCAGTCGGTAGCGCGGCGGATTTGTAACCGGAGGCCCCGGGTTCAATCCTCCGTGGTGCCACTGAGTTTCGTTGGTGTGTTCTTGTCCAAGACAATTTCCCTTAGCCTCGTCCATCAGATGGGACCTAAACCGGGCGGTCCCGTGTATCGGTCTATCCTCCGAGCACGTTAAAGACCCATAGGAATCTATTCGATAATAAGAGTAGGGCAGGTTCCCGGATTCCTATGTATCCTTCCTCTCTTTCTGGGGTGGCTCTAAATAACCTATACTGTGTTGATGAGCCGTTAAACAACATTCAATTTTATCGGTATTAATTAAATCACGAGTGCGTGAGCACGAGTTGTTTAATTACTCGCATCCAAATTTCGATTCTAACATGACAATATCCCCATTGTTTACGCTATTGTGGGGGCACTAGATTATCTTGGAGGTCAAGGTAATCAGGCTGCTATGTTTACAGGCTGTTCAATTGGGCGCCCCCGTATGTAAAGTTCTGCGCGGTACAGTATGTTTAAATACACTATTTACTTTTGTTCTGTGACGTTAACGGTTGTAATGTGGCGCTTCCAACCGATGAAAAATACGTGGGGGAATTAATGGAACAGCCGTATTTTACCGTAAAATAACATAGAGTTGTCTCTCTTCTTTTTATATATGAAAGACTGCGCAGGTCATGTTAGAATTAATGTTAAAGATTGAACAATGGGACGCCACGAGTTTTAAAAAAAATCAAGATTACCGTGTGTCCCTTTAGTATTTCACTGTAGGTAACTTAAAAAGATCAAAAAAATAAATAAAAAACATATTTCTTTAATAGAAATGTAACGAAACATTTATTACAGTAGGAATGGTTAGTAAGAACCCCGTCCAAGATCAGACGCCAGAGTTCCAGATACAACAGGAGGACTTCCCAGCCTTACCCGGCGCACAAAGTATGTTTATTTGTTGTATTATGATGTCTTATATGAAATTGTGTTCTTATGGCATATAGAGGATGTCTTATGTTGTATATCTGGCACTAAAAGTAGGCCTTATAGTAGCAACCATTGCATATTAAAATTGTATAGTATCTTTCCCAGGCCTATATTTTATACGCCTGTAGGACATATTATTTCAGTATTATGTCGTGGCATTGTCCGTCTGTCCGTCCGAGCACACGTTCACTACCTTGGGTGGTAGGAGGTGTGGCTTATCAGAAAATAATTTATTACAAGCCTATTGTTTGTATAAGTGGTAATACCTTTAATCTTAAACAAAGGAAAAAACACTTAAGTACCATCTGTGGAGATGTCCGTCTGTCTGTCTGTCCATCTGTCTGTCCGTTAACTTTTACCTGTCAACTGATTGTGGCATATAACTTTCATTGTATAAGGTGTACAACAATGAAACTTTGTACACATTGTAAGCCTTATCCAATGAATACATCTGATAAAGGCCCATAATTACTCTCTGGTTCTTGTTTTATTTTAATTATTTCCCTTGGAAAAAAAGGTTTAACCTGGAACTTAACTTGATTTTTATGCACGAGTAAACACCAGTATATTCACTTGTCTAGATGGGACACCATTGTATATCTTCATGTTGCAACTCACAAACTGCCCAAAATAAAATAATAATTGTTTTTACAGGTACATTATCAATATTTGTGTCCGACCCATCATCTGCAGGGAACAGTGATCCATCGAAAAAACAGGTAAACACTGTCTGTTGTCAGTTATTTCTAGGATTGTGACTGTTGATATGTGCGTAAGTTCAGCTGTCAAAACTTCACAGGTAGGAAGAGAGAGAAAGTAACATTTTGGTCAGGGAATTCATATGTTTTGCAATTCCGGTAATGTCCATTGTTAATGCAAATTTTAACTTAGTGGTCTAGATATTGGAGATATAACATGAAATTAATGACTTGTTTTAATAGGGCAATTAAAAAGTTAAAGTAACAAATTTAAAACCTAAAAAAAACAACGGTGAAATACGGTAACATGTATGAGAAATAGTAAATTACATTATTATGTATGAGAATTTACAGTTATGTATGAGAACTTACAGTAATGTATGAGAACTTACAGTAATATGTATGAGAACTTACAGTGATATATATGAGAACTTACAGTAATATGTATGAGAACTTGCAGTAATATGTATAAGAACTTACAGTAATATATATGAGAACTTACTGTAGTATGTATGAGAAATTACAGTTATGTATGAGAACTTACAGTAATATGTATGAGAAATTACAGTAATATGTATGAGAAATAGTAAATTACAACAATATGTAAGAGAAATAGTTAATTTCAGAAATATTTATGAGAAATGGTAAATTACCAAAATAGGTATGAGAAATGATAAATTACAGAAATATGTGTAAGAAACTACAGTAATATATATGAGAAATGGTAAATTACCGAAATATGTACGAGAAATGGAAAATTACAGAAATATGTATAAGAAACTACAGTAATATGTAGTGAAATGGTAAATTACAGTAATATGTCTGAGGGATGGTAAATTTCAGAAATATGTATGAGAAATGGTAAATTACAGTAATGTGTAAGAGAAATGGTAAATTACAGTAACATGTATGAGGGATGGTAAAGTCCAGAAATATGTATGAGAAATGGTACAGTACAGAAATATGTATGAGGGATGGTAAATTACAGTAATATATAAGAGAAATGGTAAATTACAGTAATATTTATGAGAAACTACAGTAATATGTAAATGAAATGATAAATTACAGTAATATGTATGAGGAATGGCAGAAATATGTATGAGGGATGGTAAATTACAGTAATATGTAAGAGAAATGGTAAATTACAGTAATATGTAAGAGAAATGGTAAATTACAGTAATATTTATAAGAAACTACAGTAATATGTAAATGAAATGGTAAATTACAGTAATATGTATGAGGGATGGTAAATTACAGTAATATGTATGAGAAATGGTAAATTACAGAAATATGTATGAGAAATGGTAAATTACAGAAATATGTATGAGAAATGGTAAATTACAGTAATATGTAAGAGAAATGGTAAATTACAGTAATATATAAGAGAAATGGTAAATTACAGTAATATTTATAAGAAACTACAGTAATATGTAAATGAAATTGTAAATTACAGTAATATGTATGAGGGATGGTAAATTACAGTAATATGTAAGAGAAATGGTAAATTACAGTAATATTTATAAGAAACTACAGTACTATGTAAATGAAATGGTAAATTACAGTAATATGTATGAGGGATGGTAAATTACAGTAATATGTAAGAGAAATGGTAAATTACAGTAATATGTATAAGAAACTACAGTAATATGTAAATGAAATGGTAAATTACAGTAATATGTATGAGGGATGGTAAATTACAGTTATATGTAAGAGAAATGGTAAATTACAGTAATATATAAGAGAAATGGTAAATTACAGTAATATGTATAAGAAACTACAGTAATATGTAAATGAAATGGTAAATTACAGTAATATGTATGAGGGATGGTAAATAACAGTAATATATAAGAGAAATGGTAAATAACAGTAATATATAAGAGAAATGGTAAATTACAGTAATATGTATAAGAAACTACAGTAATATGTAAATGAAATGGTAAATTACAGTAATATGTATGAGGGATGGTAAAGTACAGAAATATGTATGAGAAACGGTAAAGTACAGAAATATGTATGAGAAACGGTAAAGTACAGAAATATGTATGAGAGATGGTAAATTACAGTAATATGTATGAGAAATAGTAAATTACAGAAATATGTATGAGAAACGGTAAAGTACAGAAATATGTAAGAGAAATGGTAAATTACAGTAACATGTAAAAGGGATGGTAAAGTACAGAAATATGTATGAGAAATGGTAAAGTACAGAAATATGTATGAGAAATGGTAAAGTACAGAAATATGTATGAGAGATGGTAAATTACAGTAATATGTATGAGAAATAGTAAATTACAGTAATATGTATGAGAAACGGTAAAGTACAGAAATATGTAAGAGAAATGGTAATTTACAGTAATATGTATGAGAAATAGTAAATTACAGTAATATGTATGAGAAACGGTAAAGTACAGAAATATGTATGAGAGATGGTAAATTACAGTAATATGTATGAGAAATAGTAAATTACAGTAATATGTATGAGAAATAGTAAATTACAGTAATATGTATGAGAAATAGTAAATTACAGAAATATGTATGAGAAATAGTTAATTACATAAATGTGTATATATATGAGAAATGGTAAAGTACAGAAATATATATTAGAAATAGTGAATTACAGAAATATGTATGAGAAATAGTACATTACAGAAATATGTATAAGAGGTGGTAAATTACAAAAATATATACGTATATTTCAGCCAATGAACTTGATATCTGGGTCATCATCATATGAGCAGGCGTTAAACAAAGATGGTAAATTTGTTGACAAGGTTGGAAGCGGCGTAACACGGAAAGGAATACAAGTACATCAGGATGGTTAGTAGTTTTTGAATTTGTCTGCACAAAATGGAAGAGGACTTTTGTGATAGTTTCAGGTTCAGCATCAGCTCCGGAGTAGTTGTCGTAGGTAGCAGGGCTTCTAAAATCGCCGGTTTGTCGGTCCCCAGACTGATCTCTGTTTCTCCGGACCGATTTTCTTTTCAAAATCTCTGTTAAAATCGGTCCCAGATATTTTATCTATCAATCGTTAAAAAATCAACAATTACCTTATATACTCCTTGAAATATGCCTTGCGGCAATATTCTTTGATCCATACCACGATTGTTTGTCACTCGCTGTGCGAAAGTAGGTCAATTTGGTCAATTTGGACTAAACCATTACCGATAGTAGGGAGTTTTCCGGAAGAGTCTATAGCCATGTAGCACGCCTTTGATGTGTGATCAGTGAAAGTATATCACGCGTTCTGTCGGTTCACTGAAGCGAGTGTTACTGTCTGTGATTTCTTTGATATACCGTTAGTCGTAAGGTGTTAGCGTGTTTGCTTGTGTCGGTTTGTTTTTTTAAGTGGCCAAAGCTGGGACTGAAATTTGTTTGCGTCATTAACATACCGAGATGTGTTAATTGTTTGTTTGATTTTTTTTTTACAATAACTTTAAGTATAATATTAAGGAAAGTGATCAAACCTGACACCGTTTTTTTTTTAAGTCGGACTGAAATTGTTTGCGTTAGTCATAACATTTGGTATTAATTAAGCTAATTGATGAAAAACGATATTACTCAAATTTATGTAAAATCGTATATAATCCGCTAGTCCGCGCGTGTTAGTCCGCGTTTTATACCTACCCGGTTTATTAGACACTTCCGGTTCAATTCCTCAAATGATCAACAATTTTAATATTGAGTGAAAATTATTCATTCAGTAAAGCGAAGACATGATGTCAGTCATTAAAATGTACAAATTGTGATAAAGTAAGTAAGAAATAATACAAATATAATACAAACATACATTTTAAATAGTTCTCTATATCAATGACTGAACGGAAAAAATTCATGGTGCAGCTGACATGGTGGGTGGGGTACGGCGATTTTAGTGATTTTTTCAAAATAAGCGCGATTCTTACGGCAGTTAAAAACCTGGACCGATTTGCATTTTAAAATTTTAGAAGCCCTGGTAGGTAGTATTGGTACAGGTGAAAGTTCAGGGTCAGCATCAGCTCCGGAGTAGTTGTCGTAGGTAGTATTGGTACAGGTAATAGTTCAGGGACAGCATCAGCTCCGGAGTAGTTGTCGAAGGTAGTATTGGTACAGGTGATAGTTCAGGGACAGCATCAGCTCCGGAGTAGTTGTCGTAGGTAGTATTGGTACAGGTAATAGTTCAGGGACAGCATCAGCTCCGGAGTAGTTGTCGAAGGTAGTATTGGTACAGGTGATAGTTCAGGGTCAGCATCAGCTCCGAAGTAGTTGTCGTAGGTAGTATTGGTACAGGTGATAGTTCAGGGTCAGCATCAGCTCCGGAGTAGTTGTCGTAGCTAGTATTGGTACAGGTGATAGTTCAGGGTCAGCATCAGCTCTGGAGTAGTTGTCGAAGGTAGTATTGGTACAGGTGATAGTTCAGGGTCAGCATCAGCTCCGAAGTAGTTGTCGTAGGTAGTATTGGTGCAGGTGATAGTTCAGGGTCAGCATCAGCTCCGGAGTAGTTGTCGTAGCTAGTATTGGTACAGGTGATAGTTCAGGGTCAGCATCAGCTCCGGAGTAGTTGTCGTAGGTAGTATTGGTACAGGTGATAGTTCAGGGTCAGCATCAGCTCCGGAGTAGTTGTCGTAGGTAGTATTGGTACAGGTGATAGTTCAGGGTCAGCATCAGCTCCGGAGTAGTTGTCGTAGCTAGTATTGGTACAGGTGATAGTTCAGGGTCAGCATCAGCTCCGGAGTAGTTGTCGTAGGTAGTATTGGTACAGGTGATAGTTCAGGGTCAGCATCAGCTCCGGAGTAGTTGTCGTAGCTAGTATTGGTACAGGTGATAGTTCAGGGTCAGCATCAGCTCCGGAGTAGTTGTCGAAGGTAGTATTGGTACAGGTGATAGTTCAGGGTCAGCATCAGCTCCGAAGTAGTTGTCGAAGGTAGTATTGGTACAGGTGATAGTTCAGGGTCAGCATAAGCTCCGAAGTAGTTGTCGTAGGTAGTATTGGTACAGGTGAACTGATAGTTCAGGGTCAGCATCAGCTCCAGAGTAGTTGTCGTAGCTAGTATTGGTACAGGTGATAGTTCAGGGTCAGCATCAGCTCCGGAGTAGTTGTCGTAGGTAGTATTGGTACAGGTGATAGTTCAGGGTCAGCATCAGCTCCAGAGTAGTTGTCGTAGCTAGTATTGGTACAGGTGATAGTTCAGGGTCAGCATCAGCTCCGGAGTAGTTGTCGTAGGTAGTATTGGTACAGGTGATAGTTCAGGGTCAGCATCAGCTCCGGAGTAGTCGTCGTAGGTAGTATTGGTACAGGTGATAGTTCAGGGTCAGCATCAGCTCCGGAGTAGTTGTCGTAGCTAGTATTGGTACAGGTGATAGTTCAGGGTCAGCATCAGCTCCGGAGAAGTTGTCGTAGGTAGTATTGGTACAGGTGATAGTTCAGGGTCAGCATCAGCTCTGGAGTAGTTGTCTTAGCTAGTATTGGTACAGGTGATAGTTCAGGGTCAGCATCAGCTCCGGAGAAGTTGTCGTAGCTAGTATTGGTACAGGTGATAGTTCAGGGTCAGCATCAGCTCTGGAGTAGTTGTCGTAGACAGTATTGGTACAGGTTTTGGTTTACCTTAGTCTAGATCATCTGTGATGCTTTTTTCTAAGACAAACATCTAGAACTTTTTTCTATTTTTATTATGAGATGGCAGCCGTTTTACCGATATTCTGGTATTATTTCTGATTGGCTGATACAGACACACATTCTATGCAAGATATACAGAACGATAGAAGAACAATAAAATAACAAATAAAGCAGGAACCTTCATACTTATATTGACACACTAAATGTGTATGTCAAAAATATTATCTCTACTGGTTAAGACGATAGGGCCTTTATTTTTCATCAGATCTTTACCAGATTTTTAATATCAATGAAAGCTCAGACAAATCTGAAAAACAACCAGATCGGATTAGTAACATTGGAATTATGACCCGTGATTTAGTTGAAAAATGCTGTATTTTGCCTTGTTGGGATGAAATATGGCCTTCATTTGGCCAGATTTCAATGAAACTTTGCAGGGATGATCAGTACCAAGCCTAGTTGTATATATCGTCACCATGTTTCAGTTGAATGATTTTGGCGGAGTTATCATTGGCCCTTTAAAGATTTTAATACACAAACGTCCGGAATAGTTCTCCTGAACCCCTGGCCGGGTTTAAACAAAACCTTTCAGGGATGATTAGTTTCAGGTCTAATTGTGCGTATCATCACGTTGTTCTGGTTGAATGATTTTTCGCACAGTTATGACCCTTTTAAGATTTTAATACACAAACTTTGTCCCGACTTATTCTCCTGATCCCCGTGACGGAATTCAACGAAACTTCGCAGGGATGATCAATACCACGCCTAGTTGCGCATTTCTTTGCCGTGTTCCCGTTGAATGAATTTTGGCAGAGTTATGGCCCCTTAAAAGTTTTAATTCACTAACTTTGTACAGATTAGTTCTCCTGAACCTCTGGCCGGATTTCAGCGAAACTAGGCAGGGATGATCAGTACCAAGCCTAGTTGCGTATGTCGATCACCATGTTCCGGTTGAATGATTTTTGACAGAGTTATAGCCCCTTATACATAAACTTCATATTTAGCCAGTAAAGCGTTCACAAGCCCTCTTGGGCCTCTTGTATTAAAAAATAATAATTACGGACGTGGTTCCGGTTTCAAATTTAAAAGGGTAAAGAGGTTTGTATTTACAATCAAGTGTCGAAGATGATGAAGACTAGGTTTACCTCTGTGTCACAATCAATGTTAGCCCTTTACTCTTCAAACTTTATATTGACTACCACTACACATTCAAACCAAAGTAGGTCACCCTGGCTGAACGTGACCTACTTTTACACTTGCTTAACTCTAGCTCAGGTATATATATTTAGCTCTAGTTAACCTTACACAACTGCTATCCCTAAACTTTTTAAACGTTAAATGTACCTACATAATACTGAAATGCATTACACATTTAAACCAAGATGGGTCCCCATGCATCTTGACCTACTTTTACACTTTGATAATTCTGGTCCAGGTCCAGGTTTGTGTTAACCTGTGGTTAAACTTTGTGTTTACTTTATAATATTTCTCAAGCACTTTGTTATACACTTCAAACTTCTAGAATACTGGATTACATATGAATATGCACTGCACAGGCATCATGACCCTTGTGTGTTCTGGTCCTTGTACATGAAATTTCTATATCAGATTGTCTTCAACTCCTGAATACTCATTAGGGCTATCAACAAGAAACTTCCATCTACTGATTTATATAGACAGTTTAAGTCATGCATTTGATGTCGAAACTTTTGTTTGAGATATGGCCCTTGTCAGAATTGATACGTCCTTTGTAAGTAACTTGATAAGAATCAAATTTAATAAACAGGTTTACAGCAACACATATCAAGTAATAGTCATGTAATAATTAACTAATACTGAGTTATTAACTTACCTGTTTAACTTAGAATACTTGTTTATGTCGGACATTATTGATCCTAGAGCTTTGAAACATAAGCAGATACATACTTAATGAGTACCACATATCTATTATATCACTATGACTGACATAGAATCAGTTTTACAAAGAAAATGCCATAACTGAGGTCATACTCCCTCAGGGTCCGACAAATCACATGCCCGGAGCCTGCGGGCTACCAAAAGTTGATGTCTGGGCTACCAGACTTTTCTGTTGAGACTCAGTGGGACTACTACACATTTACACATTTGCATGTGTAGTAGCTGGTCAAAACCAGATTTTAGCTCTAATCAACACGCCTGATTTACAGCTAATTTTTCAAGATAAGATTTAAATCCACGCATCCACAATGGAAGAATGATTTCGTTCCCCAGATAACTCGAATAATTACTTAAAAAATCAAAATACCCCACTCCGCACCCGCTCTTCGACTCTAACCCAATGAAGAATGAGACTGCTTCATGCATTCCGGGCGACCAAGCTTAATTTCTGGTAGCGCTGTGGGCTACCACAAAAATTCAAGCTTTGTTGGACCCTGTCCCTGTTCTCCAACAGCCCCATTTCTAGTTTTGGTGCTGTGAAGCAGATTTTTCTGTTGTAATACATGGTCATGTCATCAGTGAAATCTCTCAATTCCTTGAACGCTAAATGTACAATTTAGTTTAGGAAAAAAATATTTATGTTATATTCAGTTATTAATTGGTGACCATCTCAGTTGCTGAAGTCTCTGACAGAAGAAACTGTAAATCTGCATTCTACAGAATGGTCGTGACTCACAACCTGCTGAAGGAAGAACTGTAAAAACACAGATGTCGTCTGCTGCTATAAAACTAAACACAGGTTAAACAATGTGAACCTAATAATTGTTTATTTTTCAGGAAGAGTAACAAATATTCCACAAGGCATGGTGGCTGACCAGTTTGGTATTGTGGGATTATTGACGTTTATTAAGTCTGCGGAGACAGATCCAAGTTTGGTAGCGTTAGCTCCAGGGATGGATCTTACAACGTTAGGACTGAATCTCAACTCTCCAGAGTAAGTTTCTTACCAGATAAGTCTACTACTCTTTTTGTGCTCTTCCTAATGTGAAAAAAACAACATACACGGAAAACACAAAATAGAAAAAATGGTTTCCACCCAGTAACTTAAGTAAGGTTTGAGATATTAGAATGAAACTTGCTATGTGGGTAGCTTATATCAAAAGGAAATTTGGGATTGCATTTGGGGTCACTGGGGTCGAGGTCATTGTTACTAAAAACAGAAAAAAAGTTTCTGCTCAATACCTTTAGTTGGGAATGAGATATTGGAACTAAACTTGCTGTGTAGAAACCTTATATGGAAAGGAAGCTTGTGATTGATTTGGGGTCACTTGGGTCAAGGGGTCAGTGTCACTGTTAGTAAAACGTGAATAAAAAACAAACATTTTGTTACTTCATTTTCATCTTACCGTTACTGTAATAGCATTTCAAATGGAATGGTTTTCGTTGAATTTTCAAGTTTCTTGTCTGTTTTAGTGATTTGTTGTACATTTTAATTAACACATTTTGTGATTTTCTGCTTAGTAACGGGCATTTGAAGCACTGATTTTCTGTTCCAGTAATTTCTGCATGTGTACATGTCAATCACCATATGTTTCAATAATTTTTACTAACATTTCCACATTGTCTGTTTCCGTAATTTTTACTAACATTGTCTGTTTCAGTAACTTGTACAGTACGTTTCAGTCACCGTGGGTAGACCTACCATGTAGACCGCAGGATATAGGTGAGTCTTGTCTTATCAGGTTCTTCTTCATAATCAAGGCGAGCACATTCATTTCCTGGGAGAACTGTTGTTTTCTGTCCAGGTCAGTTTTCTTCTAAACTTAAGAGCTATTCCATTAAAAACATACCTGGGACCCCAGGAAGCAATTAAATAAACATCTATGGGTGGACACTATTTTCTGAAATTGGGTTCTTCAAACTCAAATGTGCATGTATGGGTGGGTGTTCAGTTTCAAAAGTGCCTTCCTGGTGTCCCATGTATGTTTTAATGGAATAGCCCTAAGTAACTAGTTAAGCTGATGGGGTCATTGTCGTACCGGATACTACAGAAAGGCACCCGGGGTATATTTATGTATACAGAAATGTACCCGAAAAACATCGAAATCCAGAAAGGCCCCCAAATATACATAAATGTACCCCGAGACGAAATATAATGTCGTAAAACGCGGCCGTAACGCGCTCTGTTACTTCAAGGAAACGAAACTTAAACGAGTTTAATCAATTCGCTTTTTAAAAGCCGCTCGCAGTTGCCTCCGCCTAAATATTTGACCAACTCTTCTCAAATGACGAGCTGCATATTTGTTTACTTTTTGCGCGGGGTTTGATGATTTACAACTTCCGGTTTTACGACAATATGTTCTGTATTTTATTACTAACTATGGCAGCCTAAATGTTTTTAAGAACAATAACGCAATAGTTAATGATAAACAATATTGTTTAAGTAGTTGTTTATCAAGTTTTAAATTGTTTCAATTCCGCCAATGAGATCTTGTTTGTCCGGGTACGTTTCTGTATACATAAATGTACCCCAGGTACCTTTCTGGGCTACCTTTCTGTAGTACCTGATAGGACAATGACCCCATCAGCACTAGTTTCCTGTATGGAGATTAATTATATATAGGGGATTCTGGGTCCAAAAGGGGGTCTTAAAAATTAATGCTTATTCCAGGTCCCCATCTAAATTGTCAGCTGGGTTATAATAACAATAATCACTATTTCAGATTTCCATGTGCCAGCTGAGTATCTCACAAACATCTACATTAGAGATAAGGTTGGTATTATAAACTTGTAAAAAAAAAGAATTATTTTGTTAAAATAAAACTTGTTGACAGTAATAAAGCAGTATTCAACATGATGTCTGAAAAAGTGATATAATTAGAAATGTGTCCATAGGACACGGATGCCCCCACTAAGGTCACTATGCCATAGCATTTTGATAATGAAAATAAACAGTGATAAACACGTTCAACTTTTTAATAGAGGAACTGAAATGGAGAAAGTTGAAGATGAAAGATGAAATAGCACATAAATTAATAATGTAATTCAAATCTTAAGTCGTTCTTTTTTGAGTAAAGACTTTCTTACAGGGACAATGTCCGTAACTATTAGCTTATAAAACACAAAATAATTACATTTACAAACATTACACACTAACAGTATTGAATATATACTAAATAAAAACAGGATTGTTTAACAGAATTCAATAGCAGTACAAAAAAAAAGAGTACCTCATTTCGGGTTTGAACTCGCAGCCAAAACTAAAATGACACTCACGGGTAATAATAGTGAGCGCGCAATTTAAGTCTGAACTAAGTGGGCCAGTTATATTACGCAATACATACTATATAGAAAACCTAATGCGCTGTTGACTGTCACGTGATCATCAGAAAATGTAAATACTCTGGGACCCGCAATATTTACAAACAATAAATAAAATTTTCTTTTTTTCAAGCTCACGAATATATTATGACTGACTTATTTGGGTCTATACTCATGTTTTTATGTATAAATTTCACTGAATAAAAATCAGACAGTTATTTGGCTATGCTCAATATCTGCTTACTTACGGATAGTGTCCCTTTAACAGACACAGATCAACCTTGTGGACTGTCATGGAGATAATACATGATTGTTGGCCATCAAAATCGGGTAAAAGTCTGCTTCGATGATGTGTTTTTTCACTGGGCATTCCAAGGCCGTTCATCTGTTGTCTCCTATTGTATATGTTCATGGTATCTCCTTTTTATGTTTACATTATATGTCACTGTATGTTTTACTTTTGTATGCGTGTGTTGATGCTACTTTCCCTGTGTGTTCCGTAATTTATTTCTTTCATATATTATTTTATAGCATTTATTAGTCAGTAAGACTACCTTGACCAATTGTTAGCATACATGTGAAGGTCTGACAACATTTATGTATTATACTGTAAATACACTATACTATCAATTCTTTCTACTGTTTTGGAAAAGTTAAAAAAACTATAAGAAAATTTATATGTTATCATTAGACATAGTTTGAAGGTACCATCACACATGACAAAACAGGATTGTATACAATAGAATGATGTAATACAAAATAGAGATAAAACTTACCTTGAAAAAAAAAGAATTTAATAAGGTCTGTTGACTGTCGATAATATGTACAACAATGGCATTATGGAGGAATGCTTGTTTTTGTGCCCCTATTTTGATTGAGTCAAGGGCCATAACTCAGGTGCGCATCTTCACTTGCTGGTCAACATTCCTGTAAAGTTTGGTGCTGTTAAAAAGTTATGGAGGATCGCACAACACAAGTTTTTCAGTCCCTATTTTGACAGTCAAGGGCCATAACTCTGTGGTTTTTGGTCCAAAATAAAAAAGAACAACTCATGTGCGCATCTTCACTTGCTGGTCAACATTTATGTAAAGTTTGGCAACCGTGGGTTAAATAGTAATGGAGGAGGGCACGACACAATTTTTTCAGTCCCTATTTTGACGAAGTCAAGGGCCATAACTCTGTGGTAATTGGTCAAAAATACCTAGGTGAGTATCTTCACTTGTTGGTCAACACTCAACCCCCCCCCCCCCCCCCACCCCACCCCCACTCTAAAGTATGCCATTTCTTGTTAACACAACGACCTTAACTGGCTGCATGTTGGCAATATTTAAAACTTGTATTTGTTTTTAAGAAAGGATTGCTACATGTAAATATGACACCAGAAATTGTCAAAACATTAAAATTTTCCATCTTGTTTAAATTACCTTATTTATAGCTAATTATATATTTATTGTCTACCAGAAAATGAAAATTATTAACATGTTTTTTTAGACAAAAAAATCACGGTATGCCCGCATCTCGAGGAGCCGGATGCATATAATATTTATTTAGACTGTCCATCTTTCCGTCTAAATAGTTTTATCTATATATTTACATTAATTTTTAATTACTACTTCATTTCTTCATCTTTCATCAGTTTTTGCGCACAATATGACCTATTTATGTGTCGACGTGCCGTAAAACACCATTCATTCATTCCATCTTTCCCTATATCCATCTCGATTCGTGTCTTCGCTGTATCTACTGAACCAGTGGGTGGACTTGAATTTCCTTCATCTAGATGAATTGTCCTGTTAAACCCACTGATTCCTGTAACTAAGGCCAAGGTCACTTTTAGAGTTCAAAGCTCAAAGTTTGGTATCATTGTGCTGTCGTCATACCTCCTAATATAGTTGGCGGATTTGATCACATCCAGGGGTATTAAGAATTCCTGACAATTCTGGTTAATCGTACAAAATTTACTGCTTTAATACCGATTAATTGTAAATATTTAAACAATATTTGTACATCCAAATGCAACGCTTTATATTTCAGCTTGCTCCTATAAAACTAAACAGATATGGTGAAGATTTGCTTTTTTTCCTGTTCTACATGAATGGAGGGGACGTTTTACAACTGGCAGCTGCTGCTGAACTGTAAGTGTCTGTCTGTCCGTCCGTCCATCCATCTGTCTGTCCATCCGTCTATTTGATGTAATTTAAATAGATCCATCCAGCCAGATCAGAATATTGCGACAATATATATTTCATCTTGAAAGCAAAATAGCCTCTATGATCATATCGCTAGTGAAGATACAGAGTTTTCACAACAATATTTATGTTATCTACTCCAAACTATGTATTACAGCTACATCCAAAGTAACTTGAAATTTAATTCTTATTTGTATGTTCCTGTGTATATTTTCTGACTAAAACTTGTAGCATGGTCGCTGACATTTACTTTGTATTTGCACAGTTGTAAATTATTTAATTGAAAATAACACCTGTAAGAATGGCTGGTGTTTGGCTCAGTTATTGGAAGTTAGAGTATGCACAAGGATGAAATGGACATGCTACAAAACAAATAGAGTCTGGTGGCCATACGCTATCTATTACAAATGTTATTTTCTGTATTCCTGTATTATATACAGAGATACACTATGCATATTGATACTCCGAAGGCCCTGGTGAATTCTAATAATATCTTATATTTCAGATACAATCGAGACTGGCGCTATCATAAAGAAGAGCGAGTGTGGATCACTCGCGCTCCTGGGGTAGAACCCATAGTCAAAACAAACACGTATGAGCGAGGAACATATTACTTCTTTGACGCACAAAACTGGAGAAAAGTTGCCAAAGAATTCCACCTAGAGTACGACAAGTTGGAAGAACGGCCGTCACTACCCCCCACATTACATCACAACACAAACCAACCAATCGCAGCTCACTAACACGGATGACATAAATCATCATGTATTGCGTGCAATCGGGGTCACACAGGTGCTTGTTTTGGTAATCATGGTCATGGAGGTGCTTGTTCTAGTCAAATTTGTATTTCGGTGATCCTACTCATCTGCATAATGACTGGACACTGACTTTAATACATAAAGAAGTCTAGAAGTGTGGTCCCCAGCAGTATTTTTTAGTGGTAAACTAATGTTAATTTCAGATGAACTTAAACTAAATATTAAAAGAAAACTCATATTTATAGACGGTGTGTAAGCTTTTATAAGAATTTATACTCAAATGCTTAATGACTGTTGCTATGCGACCAGTCAGAGAACATTTATACATCATAACACATGGGTCTGTTAGGCTTCTGCACTGTTAAATTTATCTTTTACATTGCAATTCTACTTTGAATCATGTTTTAATTTAAAACATCTTGACATTGTCATGAATATTTTAAATAACCTGCATGAATGTCAAAGCATATTTTCAAGACACGCTTTAAAAGTGAAACATTCTATTGTGCAGTCAACTTCAGAAAACAGATGGACAGAATGCGCCAAATTTAACCTTGATTTCCCACCACTAGCCCTGTGTATGCCCCTGATAGTAATCATTCTCATGTATTGCCGATCTCCGATAGCCGTGAATACACAGATACTGTACAATAACACTTTGTTACAGAGATTTTGTCTCATAATATGCATGAACACGAACGTGTATCACGTTCTGATTTGATATTGAACTGTATAACTAATACTGGACTGATGATAGCACTTTACTGAGGATATCACACTCCGGGTTTATAGCATGGATTATAGGAACAAGTCATTATTATATGGAATAGAAACATTATTATATTACCCTTAGTCTTGTTGATATCACTCTTGGTCTTGTTGATATCACTCTTGGTCTTGTTGATATCACCCTTGGTCTTGTTGATATCACCCTTGGTCTTGAAGATGCCACCCTTGGTCTTGAAGATGCCACCTCTGATCGTGAAGATGCCACCCTTGATCGTGAAGGTGCCACCCTTGGTCTTGTCATACTTGGTCTTGGAGATGTCAAACTTGGTCTTGGAGATGTCATACTTGGTCTTGGAGATGTCATACTTGATCTTGGAGATGTCATACTTGGTCTTGGAGATGTCATACTTGGTCTTGGAGATGTCATACTTGGTCTTAAAGATATCACACATGATCGGAAGATATCACCCTTGATCTTGGAGATGTCACACTTGGTCTTGAAGATATGAGATATCAAACCTAATCTTGGAAATATCAAATTATCTTGGAGATATCTAACTTGAAGCGGAATATTACACTTCAACTTGGGTATCAAGCTTGATCTTAAAGGTATCACTTACTTTTGAAGGTGAGCCCTTGATCTTGGGAATATTGCGTTTGATTTTGGGTTTGAAGTATGTGCAAACTAATATATTAATTGAACAGAGAAAGTATTGAGTGCTTTGATGGAGTTGAAGGAAATACAAATATATGGAACAGTGGTATAGTCACAGCTCTTGTGCTATTATTCTTACTGCTGTGACTTCGAAAAAATTAGTTGTAACCACGAGTGTTTTATATTATGTACACTTAAATAATGATTGAATACACTAAATAAAGCCAATGAACACTGACTATACATTCCAATTTAAATGTAACAAAAATATGCATAATATGTATGTACACTAACCACATATTTCCAAGATTGAGTCAAGAAGCCAAACATTAATTTTACTTTCCTATGAATGCCAAAAAGCATTCTTTGGCAGCTTGTGTGCTAATATCATTTAATTGGTTTTATTCTGGGTTTTAATATAAATGATTTTAACAAAGTTTTAAATTTTATCTTCGAGGTAGAGCACTACATTTCCTCTACAAAAAAAAATGGGAAAACAAGAATTGAAGAATGACATACATGTACAACACATTACATACACAAAGGTTACAATTACACATATGGCAAATTGCAAACACAAATGTTACTATGTATACAATAGACACTACATAGGTCTTGCAGTCTTACGGCAAATTACAAAGACTACTGTGTACACAAACACTACTTTGTACACAAACACTACTTTGTACACAAATGACAAATTACCCATAGGTTATTACATAGACTACTTTGTACACAAATGACAAATTACCCATAGGTTATTACATAGACTACTTTGTACACAAATGACAAATTACCCATAGGTTACTTTGTACACAAACAACACATTACATAGGTTACTAAGTACACATAGGGCACATTACATAGATTACTTTGTACACACACAACACATGACATAGATTACTTTGTACACATGGCACATTACATAGATTACTTTGTACACACACAACACATGACAGATTAATTTGTACACATATGGTACATTACATAGATAACTGTGTACATATACGGCACATTACATGGAATACTTTGTACACACACAACACATGATATAGATTAATTTGTACACATATGGCACATTACATAGATTACTGTGTACATATATGGCACATTACATAGGTTACTTTGTACACAAACAACACTTTACATAGATTACTGTGTACACATGGCACATTACAGAGATTACTTTGTACACAAACAATATATTACATATAGGTTACTTTGTACACTTATGGCACATTACATAGATTACTTTGTACACAAACAGCACATTACATAGATTACTTTGTACACAAACGGCACATTACATAGATTACTTTGTACACACACGGCACATTACATAGATTACTTTGTACACAAATGGCACATTACATAGATTACTTTGTACACAAACAATATATTATATATAGGTTACTTTGTACACATATGGCACATTACATAGATTACTTTGTACACAAATGGCACATTACATGGGTTACTTTGTAGACATGGCACATTTTTGTACTGTATGTTTATCCCAAACTAACTACAACTACATGAACTTGTATGTAACCAAAACCAATCCAAAATGTAACCTAAAAGAACAGTTATGCCGTTATAGAGGAGTGATTATGTGACGAAATCTTGTTTATGATCTGTTATTGCAGTATGTGTCATGTGACTTCCTTAGTCATGTGACCAAGTGTATCATGTGATCTATTGAGATTGGCAAAATATATCATGTAAATAAAATTATTTCAGAAGATTGACTTTCTGTTTCCTTATAATTGTTTTACCAGATAACACTTATGATGCATCACAACCTTCATAAGCTGTTGCATATTCTCTACTGACTTCTAAGCTCTTCTGGCCAAAGGCTAGTCAAGCTTATGTCTTCAATTTGTCCGGCAACATTCATCTGGTTTACACCATTTCTTTTGGAAATTGTTTCCAATTTTTACCCAACTTTTATGCTTCCATGAAAATTTGAGGGGAGCAAATAGTCGCCGTTTTGTCATTCTGTCCGCCCCAATTTTCTTGTCCAGAGCATAGCTTGAA
Source organism: Cyrtodaria siliqua (assembly GCA_037043455.1). NCBI lineage: Eukaryota > Metazoa > Mollusca > Bivalvia > Adapedonta > Hiatellidae > Cyrtodaria > Cyrtodaria siliqua. Next base: position 281,601 of record JAWPHD010000979.1, read on the forward strand.
ACTACTTCTGGGGCTGGAATGAAACTTTAACAATGACTAAAGGCAATGAAAGGAATTGCAGACTGCAAGAACCATAACTTTATCTTTATTTAAATAAAAGTTATTGCCCTTTGTAATTTTATACTTATAACTCTTGTCTAAACACTGTCTTCGTTCATATTAGAATTATCACCCTTTGTAAATGTATACTTATAATTCTTGCCTGGAGCATAACTTGAAAGCCACTCACTGGAATGGAACTTTGGATAATGAGAGAAGATGCAGAGTGCAAGAACCATAACTCATCTTCATTTAAATAAGAGTTATTGACCTTTGTAATTTTATACCGGTCTGTAGCATAACTTTACTACTTGTGTAACTGGTATGAAATTTCATACAATGATAGCGGGCAATGAGAGAATGTGCAGAGTGTAAGAACCATAACTCCATTTTTATTCAAATTAAGAGTTATTAACCCCTACCGAAGGGATATTAATTTGGCATTGTCCGTCCGGAGCCATATCTTTATAACTGCTGGTTGGATTTTCATTACACTTGGTAATAATGTGTATCCGGATAGTGGGATGACACGCAGCTATGTTTTTCCGGAATCGCCCCTGTAATGCCGGAGTCATTGCACTTTAATTGCTAAAAATTGCCTCATTCTATCCGTTCACAGCCATATCTTGATAACTGATCGTTTGATTTTCATTAAACTTCATTATAATGTGTATCCCAATAGTGGGATGTGATGCGGCAAATTTATTTCGGAATCGTCCTAGTAACGCCGGAGTTATTGCCCTTAAAATGGTACATCTTTTTTCCAATCTACTATGGTGATGAATTTTAAAAAGGCTCAAGGTCATGATTTATACCAATTAAAAAAAATCCGAACACATTTCTTCCACTGCAGGATAATACATCATCGAATTTGCTTGTTGCCATTTGTATAAATGATAAATGAATTTGTAGTGTAAGTTTGTCATTATTTGGCGGGTTAGTTTCTTTAACAATGAAGATGATACAAACTTTGTGTACTGTAATTTTTAGAGTATTTGTGTATAATATTAAAGGTACAATGTCCGCGGAACGTTTAGCTTATAAAACACACACTAATTATGTTAGCAAACATTATTGAATATTTACTAATTAAAAGCAAGATTGACGGAATTCAATCGCGGTACAAAAAAAAAGAAACTGCTTCGGGCATTTGAACTGGCAGCCCAAACTAAAATTACACTCGCGCTAATAATAGTGAGCGTGAGCGTAAAGTATGGCGACATCCTCCTGACTGAGCTAACCGGGCTATACATATAACGCAATACATACTATGATGAAAAACTAATGCGCTAATGGAAGTCACGTGATCGCAGAAAAGGTAAATATGGTGAGTCCCACTTTATTTACAAATAATAATTAAAGTACCGGTACATTTTTTTCAAACGAATGTATTACTACAGACTTCTTAGGGTCTATGCTCTAGTTTTCATGTATACAGACGGTTAATTGGTTGTGCTCAATATCTGCTTACTTAAAGAGGCACTACCTATATCTACGCGATTTTTAATGTAAAATATTAAATACTCAGTATTACTGCATTTATATGTATGCAAAGCTATTTGATGAGTATTCTAAGAAGCAACAAGGTTCGTATTCCAGTTCTGTAAATTATTAATTATGATCAAAACAATATCTTGAATAAAATGCTGCCCAGCCGTTTATTCCTGCCGGAGAACTACGAGTTTTTACGATTTTATCGGACATGCGCAATGCCATTCAGTTGAATGAAAACAAACTACTCGGGTCAGTTCCGATAGTAAACGAATCGATCGGAACTCGTCGCCAATCCGACGAGGCAGTTCCGATTGTAAACGAATCGGAAAATCTCCGTAATCGGCTTGTCTAAAACAATTACGAATACAATTTCAAAAATCCGATCTTTTCTATCCTGTTTTTCCCCAGCAAAACGCATATTACATTGGGTGAAATTATTGCCGTTTACCTTTTTCATAGTCCTCTTTACAATTAAGTAAAGTTTATATCAATTGGTGGACAAAAATATATAGGTAGAGCATCTTTAAGGACAATGTCCCTTTAATCTCTAAATTTGCATTAAAATCGCCCGATGCCCCCAGGCGTTGATAGAAACACAATTTTTGAAATTTAACTTCATAAAAATAACCCTGCAGCAAGATACTCATTTCATATGTAAGCACAGTGGTTATAGGACGTTTGTCTGTTTGTATGGCGTTTTACATCATTTTTAACACGCAAGGTTATATATGATGGTAAATTGGCCAGTAGGGCTTATGCCAGGGTCTTTTGTCCGTCGTCTGTCAACTTTTTGATGTCGGCACTCTAGCACCTTCATTTTTCATCCGATTTTAACCAAAATAACGGAAATTATTTTGTCAACACTCTAGCAACTCCATTTTTCATTCAAACTTTACCAGATTATTAATATCAACAAAAGGTCGTACTAGTTCGAAAACCAGCCAGATCGGATCAGTAACACCGGAGTCATTGCCCTTTAATTAACAAAAATTGCTGTATTTTGTCTTGTCAACTCTATTGCCTTCATTTTTCATCCGATGTATATCAAACTTTTCCAGATTATTAACATCAATGAAAGCTCGGACAAGTTTGAAAACCAGCCTGATCGGACCAGTTCCACCGGAGTTATTGCCCTTGAATTAACGAAAATTGCTATATTTTGTCTTGTCAACACTCTAGGGCCTCCATTTTTCATCCGATCTTTACCAAACTTTACCAGATTATTAACACCAATGAAAGCTCGGACTAGTTCGAAAACCAGCCAGATCGGACAAGTAACACCGGTGTTATGCTTTGAAATAACGAAAATTGCTATATTTTGTCTTGACAATACTCTAGTTCCTCCCTTTTTCATTCGATCTTTACCAAACTTTGTTAAGATTATTAATATCAATGAAAGCTCAGACTAGTTCGAAAACCAGCCAGATCGGACCAGTAACACCAGAGTTATTGCCCTTGACTTAACGAAAATTGCTGTATTTTGCCTTGTCAACACTAGCCCCTTTGTTTTTCATCCGATCTATATCAAACTGTACCAGATTATTAACATCAATGAAAGCTCGGACGAGTTCGAAAACCAGCTAGATCGGACCAGTACCACCAGAGTTATTGCCCTTGAATTAACGAAAATTGCTATAGTTTGTCTTGTCACACTCTAGGGCCTCCGTTTTTCATCCGATTTTTACCAAACTTTACCAGATTATTAACATCAATGAAAGCTCAGATTAGTTCGAAAACCAGCCAGATCGGATCAGAAGATATCACCATTGATCTTGGAGATGTCACAAATGGTCTTGAAGATGTCACCCTTGATATTGAAGATGTCACCCTTGATCTTGAAGATATCACCCTTGATTTTGGAGATATCACACTTGATCTTGAAGATATCACCCTTGATCTTGAAGATATCACACTTGATCTTGAAGATATCACCCTTGATCTTGAAGATATCACACATGATCGGAAGATATCACACTTGATTTTGAAAATGCCACCCTCAATCTTGACGATATCACCATTGATTTTGAAGATCTCACCTTTGCTCTTGAAGATATCACCCTTGATCTTAAAGATATCACACATGATCGGAAGATATCACCCTTGATTTTGGAGATGTCACACTTGGTCTTGAAGATATGAGATATCAAACCTAATCTTGGAAATATCAAATTATCTTGGAGATATCTCACTTGAAGTGGAATATTACACTTCAACTTGGGTATCAAGCTTGATCTTAAAGGTATCACTTACTTTTGAAGATGCTGCCCTTGATCTTGGGAATATTGCGTTTGATTTTGGGTTTGAAGTATGTGCAAACTAATATATTAATTGAACAGAGAAAGTATTGAGTGCTTTGATGGAGTTGTAGGAACATTAAGTAATGGAACAATGCTTTAATCACAGCTCTTGTGCTATTATTCTTACTGCTGTGACATTTTTCATCCGATCTTTACCAAACTTCACCAGATTATTAACATCAATGAAAGCTCGGAATAGTTCGAAAACCAGCCTGATCGGACCAATAACACCAGAGTTATTGCCCTTGAATTAACGAAAATTGTTGTATTTTGTCTTGTCAACACTCTAGCGCCTCAGTTTTTCATCCGATCTATATCAAACTTCACCAGATTATTAACATCAATGAAAGCTCGGACGTGTTCGAAAACCAGGCAGATCGGACCAGTACCATCGGAGTTATTGCCTTTAAATTAACGAAAATTGCTGTATTTTGTCTTGTCAACACTCTAGGGCCTCCATTTTTCATCCGATCTTTACCAAATTTATCAGATTATTAACATCAATGAAAGCTCGGACTAGTTCGAAAACCAGCCAGATCTGACCAGTAACACCGCTGAATTAACGAAAATTGCTATATTTTGTCTTGACAACACTCTAGGGCCTCCATTTTTCATCCGATCTTTACCAAACTTTATTACATTATTAATATCAATGAAAGCTCGGACGAGTTTGAAAACCAGCCAGATCGGACCAATAACACCGGAGTTATTGCCCTTGAATTAGCAAAATGTTCTATATTTTATCTTGTCAACACTCTAGTGCCTCCATTTTTCATCCGATCTTTACCAAACTTTACCAGTTTATTAACATCAATGAAAGCTCAGATTAGTTCGAAAACCAGCCAGATCGGATCAGAAGATATCACCATTGATCTTGGAGATGTCACACTTGGCCTTGAAGATGTCACCCTTGATATTGAAGATGTCACCCTTGATCTTAGATATATCACCTTGATCTTGAAGATATCACACTTGATTTTGGAGATATCACACTTGATCTTGAAGATATCACCCTTGATATTGAAGATGTCACCCTTGATCTTGGAGATATCACACTTGGTCTTGAAGATGTCACCCTTGATATTGAAGATGTCACCCTTGATCTTGGAGATATCACACTTGATTTTGAAAATGCCACCCTCAATCTTGACGATATCACCATTGATCTTGAAGATCTCACCTTTGATCTTAGAGATATCACACTTGGTCTTGAAGATGTCAACCTTGATATTGAAGATGTCACCCTTGATCTTGGAGATATCACACTTAATCTTGAAGATATCACCCTTGATCTTGGAGATATCACCTTGATCTTGAAGATATCACACTTGATTTTGAAAATGCCACCCTCAATCTTGACGATATTGATCACCATTGATCTTGAAGATCTCACCTTTGATCTTGAAGATATCACCCTTGATCTTAAAGATATCACACATGTTCGGAAGATATCACCCTTGATCTTGGAGATGTCACACTTGGTCTTGAAGATATGAGATATCAAACCTAATCTTGGAAATATCAAATTATCTTGGAGATATCTCACTTGAAGTGGAATATTACACTTCAACTTGGGTATCAAGCTTGATCTTAAAGGTATCACTTACTTTTGAAGATGCTGCCCTTGATCTTGGGAATATTGCGTTTGATTTTGGGTTTGAAGTATGTGCAAACTAATATATTAATTGAACAGAGAAAGTATTGAGTGCGTTGATGGAGTTGTAGGAACATTAAGTAATGGAACAATGCTATAATCACAGCTCTTGTGCTATTATTCTTACTGCTGTGACATTTTTCATCCGATCTTTACCAAACTTCACCAGATTATTAACATCAATGAAAGCTCGGACTAGTTCGAAAACCAGCCTGATCGGACCAGTAACACCAGAGTTATTGCCCTTGAATTAACGAAAATTGCTGTATTTTGTCTTGTCAACACTCTAGCGCCTCAGTTTTTCATCCGATCTATATCAAACTTCACCAGATTATTAACATCAATGAAAGCTCGGACGTGTTCGAAAACCAGCCAGATCGGACCAGTAACACCGCTGAATTAACGAAAATTGCTATATTTTGTCTTGTCAACACTCTAGGGCCTCCATTTTTCATCCGATCTTTACCAAACTTTATTACATTATTAATATCAATGAAAGCTCGGACGAGTTTGAAAACCAGCCAGATCGGACCAATAACACCGGAGTTATTGCCCTTGAATTAGCAAAATGTTCTATATTTTATCTTGTCAACACTCTAGTGCCTCCATATTTCATCCGATCTTTACCAAACTTTGCCAGATTGTTGATATTGATGAAAGCTCGGTCAATTTAAAAAAAGCAGCCAGATCGGACCAGAAAAACCAAAGTTATGGCCCTTGAATTATTGAAAAAACACTTTCACCTTCATTTTCATCCGATCTTTACCAGATTGTTACAAGTCCTTAATTTTTCAGAATTTCAGCAACACTTTGCAGGGATGACCAAACCTAGTTGTGCATATTGTCACCTTTTTCTGGTTGAATGATTTTTGGTGAAGCGGCCCTTTAAAGGTTTTACTACACTTTGTCCGAACTAGTTCTCCTGAACCCCTTGCCGGATTTCAGAGAAACATTGCAGGAATGATAAGTACTAAGCTTAGTTATTCATATCATAGCCGTGTTCTGGTTGAAAGAATTTTGGCAGAGTTGTGGCCCTTTAAATAATGTAATAAATGTCAAATATCAACAACATGATTATTTGACAGAGTTATGGCCCTTTACAGGTTTTAAACAAACTTTGTCCGGACTAGTTCTGCTGAATCCCTGGCCGAATTTCAACGAAACTTGGCAAGGATGATCAGTACCAAGCCTAGTTGTGCATATCATCACCGTGTTCTGGTTGAAAGAATTTTGGCAAAGTTATGGCCCTTTAAAGGTTTTACTACACAAACTTCGTCTGGACTAGATCTTCTGAACCCCTGGCTGGATTTCAGAGAAACTTTGCAGGGATGATCAGTACCAAGCCTAGTTGTGCATATCATCACCGTGTTCCAGTACAAATTTTTTGGCGTAGTTATGGCCCTTTACAAGTTTTAATACACAAATTTTGTCCGGACTAGTGCTGCTAAACCCCTGGCTGAATTTCAACGAAACTTGGCAAGGATGATCAATATGAAGCATAGTTGTGCATATCATTGCTGTGTTCCGGTTGAATGATTTTTGGTGGAGTTATGGCCCTTTAAAGGTTTTAATACACTTACTTTGTACAGATTAGTTCTCCTGAACCCCTGGCTGGATTTCAATGAAACTTTGCAGGAATGATCAGTACCAAATCTAGTTGCGCAAATCATTGCCATGTTCCAGTTTAATGATTTTTGACCAGTTATGGCCACTTATATACAAACTTTATCCGGACTAATTTTCCTGAACCTCTGGTTAGATTTCAGTGAAACTTGGCAGGAATGATCAGTACCAAGCCTAGTTGCGCATATCGTTGTCGTGTTCTGGTTGAATGATATTTGGTGGAGTTGTGGCTCTTTGAAACGTTTTAATACACAAACTTTGTCTGGAGTAGTTCTCCTCAACCACCATTTGGCTTTCAACCAAACTGGGTTGCGTATATCATTGTCTTTTTCCGGTTTAATGATTTTTCATGGAGTTATGACCCTTTAAAGGTTTTAATACATAAGCTTTGTCTCGACTACTTCTCCTGATCCGCATCCTGGATTTTCATGTAACTTGGTAGGGATGACCATTACCAAACCTAGTTGCACGTCTTAGTGTTCAAGTTTAATGATTTTTGGCCGATTTATGGCCCTTTCTCCTGTAGGGAAGACATCTGTTTTTACTAAAAACAACCCCTAGTTCTAATTTAGTATGGTTATTTAGGGACTCGAGGCCCAATTTTTATATAAAATGGGTTTTGACCGCCTGCATAAAGGGGCCACTCTACAGGCAGTCAAAATCTAATTTATACAATTGTGGTGCCCCAATTCCCTAAATAAACATACCAAATTAGAACTAGGGCTGCTTGTTTAAATTGTTAGCATGAGTCAACTGTTTAAGTTTCTGTTGTGGGTGTTGTTGTTTTGTGTTTTTTTGCAATGTTTTAAAAAGTACTGATGGGAATTTTATTTCAGCTTTTTTACTCAACTACAGGAAACAGTTTCTTATTTACACCAGATTTTACTTTAAGGCTTGTTTCAATGAGATCATGGAGGTAGTAGTTCACTAATTGCTTGCCTATAGGCCACAATGCAAGCTTTTCTGAGATAAAAAATAAAGCAGAATATACAAATTCAAAAAGTTGTCTTATTTTCAAGGTAAGTCCAAGTCCAATGTGCTAAAAGTAAAAATTCAGCATATTTTCCCTACAGAACTTTCCATATTTGTTCCATATTTGTTTAGATGCATAACCGCAGTAGAAATTTACCTGTTTTTGAGTGGGTTAATCTCACAATATCATGTTTAAAAAATACATTTGGTAAAAATAAATGCTCTCATTTTAATAAATGTTATTTTAACTAGAACTGTCGCCGGACAAATATCCCCCGCTGGCAACTTGTTGGTGCGGGTGGATAAACATACAAGACTTTGTTCCTGTAAGATATATAGACATACAGAAATGAAATGGCCGTAAATCCTACAAACACTATCAAAGCCATCAGCCTTATAGTAAATGTGGAGTTTTAGCATGGGGTTTTAGAGAAATAGCGCGGACAATAATTTTCTATTTCACTACCAAGCATGAAATGCATTACAAATACAAAGGGCCATAACTCAGTGAAAAATTATTGAACCTGAACGTCTTGACAGTATGCGTATCTCCATTGATATTGAAACTTCCTAGCAAGTTTCAATAAATTCTAACAAGGAGTTTTAGAGAAATAGCCTGGACAAGAATTTTGTATTATATATATATCTATAAATTGGAAATACAAAGGGCCATAACTCAGTGGAAAATTATCGAACTGGAACGTCATGATAGTATGCGCATGTTCACTCTATATTGATATTTCCTAGCAAGTTTCGCGAATTTCTAAGAAGGAGTTATTGAGAAATAGGCCGGACAAGAATTGCGTCTACGGACATATTTAAGAATTTGAATTGAATTGGATTTTATAGTCGCACCAACAGCTAGGTCATATGGCGACTTTCCAGCTTCCACTGGTGGAGGAAGACCCCAGGTGCCCCTGCGGGCAATTTTCGTGCACGGGCGGGCACCTGGGTAGAACCACCAACGTTCCGCAAGCCAGCTGGATAGCTTCCTCACATAAAGATTCCTAGGCCCCTGAGGGATCGAACCTACAGCGGTGAGGGGCAAGTGATTGCAAGTCAGAGACTCTAACCACTCGACCACGGACGCCCCTACATATTTAAGAAATACAAAGGGTCACAACTCAGTGGAAAATTATCGAACCAGAACGTCATGACAGCATGCGCATGTCCACTCGATACTGATACTTCCTAGCAAGTTTCGCGAAATTCCAAGAAGGATTTATTGAGAAATAGGCCGGACAAGAATTGCGTCTACGGACAGACCGACAAGGTGATTCCAGTATACACCCCGCATTAATAATAATTTATCAATTCATTAACAATTCTGAAATCTCCTTTGGAGCATTTATCTGGCACGTTTTGATTTTTGGGACCTTTCACTTCTGGCTCAGGTCACTCCTGGAAAGTGGCGTGGCCAAACTCATGCTATATTTAGAATACCGCAACCGGGATGACTTCGACAATGTGCCAACTTGTATGCCCCTGTTACGGTGCGGATACCCTTGATTATATCAAAAGAATGAAATTGCAGCTTGTTTCACGTCAACATAAGTAGACAGTTTCTGATTTTCACCAAATTTAATTTTAAAGGTTGATTTCAATAAGACCTTGGATAAATTAAACATTAAGTAATTAGGACCAGGGAATAGCACGCTGGTGATGGCGTGGACCAGGGGATAGCACGCTGGTGATGGCGTGGACCAGGGGATATCACGCTGGTGAAGGCGTGGACCAGGGGATAGCATGCCGACTTGAAACTGGAGAACCTGGATTCAAGTCTCACTGAGATCTGTCGGTATGTTCCTGAGCAAGGCCCTTCAGCCTCGTTCTTCAGATGGGGACGTAGGAATCAGTTACTAAGAGTAGGGAAGGTGTCCTGATTCCCATTTCCTTTCCGTCTCTATGGGCAAAATGAATGTGTTGAGCTATAATTAAACAACATTTAATCTTTCTTTTGTACATTTTATTCAAATCATACTTTTTTGCAGGAATAATTAAATATATATAAAATGTTAATTTAAATATACATAATACATATTCAACAATATAACAAAAACAGGTTAATAACATAATAGTGAGTGTTAAATAATTGTGTTTTTAAAATAAACCTATATTTAACAAATTCGCTAGCCCGACCTCTTCCACCTTGTTCATTGTCTCATCTATAAGACTTCTGGAATGGAAAGAAAACCAAAATATTGTCAGCTCTGCAAATGTGAAAATCATCAGTCAGGAATAACTTTAGTATTTTTATATAAATTTATGCGAAGGAAAGTTCGTAAGTAAAATAAAAGGTGACATCCAGGTCACATGGTACAGCAGTAGAACATTACGCAGCATAATCAAATAAATACTATGTTCAGAAGTACAATTAAGCCAACAAATTATGTTATTTTGCATCCATTAAAATAATTGTATGTTGTTTTTTCATGATAAAAATGATCTAGTTTGTCACAGTATGGTCTAGTTTGCCACAGTATGGTCTAGTTTGCCCCAGTATGGTCTAGTTTGCCCCAGTATGGTCTAGTTTGCCACATAGTGGTCTAGTTTGCCACAGTATGGTCTAGTTTGCCCCAGTATGGTCTGACACAGAATACTTCTCTATGGTCTGGTTTACAACAGTATGGTTGTGTCTAGATTGCCATAGTATTGTCTAGCATGTCACAGTACGAACAATCACATCTGAACCAAAATGTTCAATTATTGACAATATACGATTTGAACACACAAAACATGGGTTAACAACATGGGTGAAGAAAGCAGTTTATGATGACTTCCTCAGCATACTTCCAAACAGATATCCTTATGTGGTTTAAGCCATGACAATAGTGAAACAATAACGTTTCGCACGCTGATACGTGTAGCCACCTGAATCTTTTCTAGTCTAGATCACTGTCAGAATAATTGCTAGCATCAACTGTTCTATGGCTTACCCTTCACAGGCAATATTTTTACTCACACCATTATGACAATTATATTTAACATGCAGATAATTCATGTTCAATCCAATCTATCTGTGCCACCGCATTCAGCTGCTTCTTGGAATGACTTGTCTAACTTCATAAACAGATACCTTCCAGGCAGGATAAAACTGACCATAAAATTGTGATCTATGACAAACAGATAGCGGCATGTTCATAATCAGAATCTAGGCCTGATAATTATGACACGCAGACGACGGCACTGTCATTGTCATAATTATTATTTACAACTCCGATGGTGACTTTTTCATTCAATCTGAGTCTGTTTCTTGTGAGGACTGGTTCAAGAACTCGGCGAATAACTTCATCTTCTCCCGGGACCTGCCCGTTAAAGCTTCTTCTATCTCTAACAACTCCGTCTCTTTAGCCTGAAACATAAAAAATATAAATATCTGGGGCTAGTACAATAGTGAAACTGTGAATAATTATAGAATTACCGAAACTTCAGTTATTTTAGTAAGTAAAATATCTTTTCTTTAAACGGATATATAAAATCATAAAATATTCCAAAACATTGTGCTTTAACTGTAATTGTAGCACGGTCGGTGACATTTCCATTGATGAATGCAGAGTATTATATCGTTTAATTTAGGGTAACTAAAGGGGCGGGCTTTACCGTACTACAACTACCGGATATTGGAATTTAGAGTATGACCACTATGACGTCACAGTGTTACTAAGTACACCATGCTACAAAAAAGATAGAGTCTGTCTCAGCACCTTGGTTATTTAAACACCTCGATGGGCTATGCCCATCTCGGTGTTTAAATAAGCCAACTCGCTCAGACCAGACTCTATCTATTACATACAGACTTCCGAAAGGTTTCCAAACTGTGTAAATACAAAGTTCCAAATGGAAAATGTGTCGGCTTGCTGTTAAAGTATTTCGTGTATTTACCCTCAATGCTCTTTCCAGTGACTTTATCTTCTTGTATTTGATCAGTTCTGGTGATACTTGTTCCTCTAGCTCTCGTGACAGAGTACTCTTGCGCTGTAAGTTTTTATCTTCACCATATATATTTTGTCCTTTCTGTGACTGTTTACGTATCATCACTGATATGTCCTCCTGACTGGCTCGCAAGTCTGCTGGAGGTATGGCTAAATCTAGGAGAAAAAAATAAGTAAGAGTAAACGAGCTGAAACTAAAAGGTAAGGGGATAAATAAACCTGGTGGAATTAGCCACAGAGTAACCTAGAATGGAAGTTAAAGGGAATGTAACGTCACAGCCAAACAAGCTCTGTTATTGACAGTTCTGAAAAACTTGTAACAAGGTGAAAGAATTATCAAAATCAGATGATAAACAAAAATGATATGACCATTTAAAGGTTGTTCTAAATCGAATATGGGAGCCGCCATTTTTAGAACTATGACGTCATAGTTCCATATTACCATGTATGGAATATTGATAAATATCATTTAAAACTTACTGGTCATATAAAGCATTATTGCCATTAAGTATTACATATTTTTCATACAGTTGCTGTCATTTTTTCCCTAAAAATCAGTAAATTTTCATATTTATAAATGTTCCATATATGGTCATTTAGAACTGTGATGTCATAGCTCTCAAAATGGCCGCTTCCATATCCGTTTCAACAGAAATTTCAAATGATCATATCTTCTTTGTTTATCATCCGATTTTGATAATTCTTTCACCCTTATTCAAGTATTTCAGATCTCTCAATAATAAAGATGGTTTGGCTGTGTCGCTCCATTCCCTTTAATAAATCTGGTGGAGTTAACCATGTAGAGTAACCTAGCAGGAATGAAGGGTGGGGGTGGGTGTGGGAAGTGTGGGTTGCATATATCTGGTGAAATAACAATTGCAATGCAATGCAACCTTTAGCTAGTAGGCATGGATCGGGGTTATATCAATCAGCTGGAATAAAATATATTAACCTAGAAGGAATGAAGAGGTGGTGGGAATGAGGGGGTGGGGTACATAACTCTGGTGGAATAAAACACACTAACACTGAAACATACATCATCCAAATATCTCAAGCAGTGCAAGATACGAACTTCTGATGGCGTTGACATTGAAAATACAACACCAACTTTGGTATGTGACTCACCATCTAGTAGTGATACACCTAAATATACTAATCAGTTTAAAAGCTGATACCATTTAGTGAGGTTATTGCATAAACTTTGACATTCACTTATTTTGAAATAAACAATTTGTTTGAATGGGGTTTTATGTAATTTTTAGCACATGTTAGGCCATACATGATGACCGATTTGTTTGATTTTGTTCCATTGTCGAATTCAATCGAGTTATAATTGATACAAACCTTCAAATCAAATTTGGTGAAACAAAGTTATTGCGTTCATAAGAATGAGCTTAGTGATGACAACAGACCGGACGTGGATGAACACTGCCCCACTGACACTGACCCATTGCTTAAGCTCGTCTTGCCTTTGGCCTGTCAATTAAAAATAATCACTTCGACCCTACTTCGTCACATTTGAAAAATGGTACCTGATGTAGACCTGGAATGGCCACCTGCGACATGTGACTTGCTATGTGAGTCATGTGATCCCCGGTGGGATATTTGTGGCGAGCCATGAGGTGAAAGGTCAATGTCGTCGTCTTCATTTTCACTTTCACTGAAATCTGTGAAAAAAACAAAGTTAATATATTTATGTACAAAATATGTCGAATGGACATGGATGCCACACGCTGAATGCTGGGTAGTAGAGGTGCATGATTTTACTCAGGTTTTGTTTGAAGTTTCATTCTTGTGAAATGTACATCTTAAATAGCCAAACAATTCATTAAAAAAGTTTAAAAGGATAGTCTTTCATGTAAGAAAAATATTATGTGAGGGTAGACTTACATAAGGACAAATATATGTGGGGGTAGACTTACATATGGACACATGTTATGTGGGGGTAGACTTACATATATGGACACATGTTATGTGGTGGTAGACTTACATATGGACAAATGTTATGTGGGGGTAGACTTACATATGGACATATAGTATTTGGGGGTAGACTTACATATGGACAAATAGTGTGTGAGGATATAATTACATATGGACAAATATTGTGTGAGGGGGTAGACTTGCATATGGCTAAATAGTATGTGAGGGTAGACTAACAAATGGTAAATAGAACGAGGGTAGACTTACATATGGACAAATAGTATGTGAGGATAGTCATATAGAATGTAGGGTAGACTTGCGTATGGACATAATTATAGAATGTGAGGGTAGATTTACATACGGATAAATATTATGTGACAGATGAAGGGACAATGCCATATGCTCACACTGCATCAAAAAATATCTACCACTGTCACTAAGGAAAGTTCTTTTTTTCATTCCATACATACACTCCTCTATCACTCAACGGTGACATAATATGAGTGACCCTCGCATGCAAACCACGTCACACCAAAAACTTCATAAAAATGGTACAAAACCTCTTGACGTTTAGCATTTCAGCAAGCAAACCAGTGCTCCAGATAAGACTTATATCTGCTTAAATACGCTATGTTTTCACTAAAAATACATTAAAATTAAAATTAATGCAAACAAAAAAGCATTAAAAAATTGCCGATAAATATTGAGAACCAAATTCCCACATATATACTTAATAGCTTAGAAAAATAGAATGGCCCAGTCATACTCAATAGATGCTTATTGAAGTTTGAGGTATTAATGACAATCAAGTGCCTCCAGAAAGTTTTTACTAATAGATGCTTGCAAGAAAAAAATAGGCTTTTTGTCGGCTGTTTGACACAAACTAGACCTTTCACAGAAGACGATGAATAACACCTGCTTTTTTTTTTATTCAAAGTCCAACAAAGGGCCATAATTCTGTAATAAATTAGGCAATCAACCCATTGAGAAGTGTTTCAAAAATGCTAGTAATAAAGTGTTATGCCATGGGATGGGACAAAAATGTGTTACGCGCCTGGACGGAAAAAAATGGACTGTTTCCTATATAGCCTCCACTACAATTTGTGAAAGTGGGGGTATAATTAATGCCATTTAAAAAAGACAAGCAATGCTGAACGTATATGTAAGGGGAAGAGGAGATACACAATATTTTGTATGGTAATGACTGAAGAGTTAACATTTTACATTAATGCTTTGTCCGAAACTTATGTTGATTCTAACAGATGGTGGGAAGTGTACATTACTGGTTCTACCCAGGAAATGTGGGTGGTGAGCCTCCACCGCAAAAAATCGACCATCATATATAACCTTGCATGCATTGAAAATGACGTAAAACACCATACAAACCAAACCCGAAACTTTGGTAAATGTAAATTTGTATTTTTATTTATGTATACAACACACATTGTGCTGAAAGCTTATCTGAAGTACTGGAAAGCTACTAGTACCATTTTAAAAATTCTTCAGTAACACCCAGCCGGGGAAGGAACCCATGACCTCCCACATGCCAGATGGACACTCTACCGTTATGTCATTCACCGCAGAAAATATTTGACACCCTCTTCAGACTGCATGTCCCAATACATATGCACTTATCATTACTCCCATATATTATATATGTCCACATAGTCATTATATATGTCCATATAGTAACGTGTTGTATGGATTGTGTTACAGATTGTATACAGACAGAGTGGTTACATTACTACGTTTACCGGGTGAATAACAATGTCCTACCTCCGCGTCGTGTGACCGCTATTTTATTATACACTAAAACATACCAAATAATAAACATTCATAATACAATATAAATAGCCTTCTGTTCTGTGTATTGGTTTAATAAGTACTCTATTATAGCCTTT
This sequence comes from Cyrtodaria siliqua, assembly GCA_037043455.1. Taxonomy (NCBI): domain Eukaryota; kingdom Metazoa; phylum Mollusca; class Bivalvia; order Adapedonta; family Hiatellidae; genus Cyrtodaria; species Cyrtodaria siliqua. The sequence goes on from JAWPHD010000979.1 coordinate 297,433, forward strand.
TTATTATCTGATAGTCACAGTTATTATTAAACGTTCAAGTTCTCGTAGTAGTTAGAATATTGCCATAGTTTACCCGGTAATTCCCAAATTATTACTATCAAACAACTCCTAACTGTTACATTTCAGTATTCATTGCATCTACGTGATCCTGCATCTCGCAGCCTGTGTGTACATGATTACTGAGTAAACCTCTTCTAAGCACTGTTAACAATAGATGTTTTAAACCTTATGTGCTTCCAGCATTATATTAGGCAACTGTATTTTTACACACACTACCTTTTGGTATCGAGTCTTGCCCCAAATATATGGATAATGACCTGTGCAGATAAAGGTCAACAACATGATATTACATTGCTCTAGGCATCAATTACCCATAACCGTTTCTGTGAATCAATGACACTAATTCCTGGAATACAGTTTGAACAGCAGAACCCTACTGCACGAGAAAAATGTTCAGATTAACCCCCGTAACTGTATACTGATAACTTTAGGAACCCTGTCTGGATTTACAAGAGAAGAAAATATTCTTACAAACCCACTACATCAACCCACTACATCAACCCACTCACGGTGCATGATCAAAACTAATTTTCACGGATAAAAGTCGATTCGGCTCCTAATCGCTACTGATGGGCTCCTAATATTCACTGTTGTTTTGGGATAACCAAGGTAACTCGTTTTCCTCTTGACCTTCTTTATTGTCGGATTATTTCCTAATTACTCTTTCTTTTGTAATTGTAATGCTTTCACGGAACATAATGATGCTATGTTCGCGTTATGTACAACACTGTCTCTGTGTAATGTTTGTGAAATCGACACAATTTAGTTTTTTTGTGCGATTTTGGTTGGGCAAAGGCGAGTATTGATCATTTGAATCGATTTTTTCATTTGTTTATAGACGTTTTTAGATTTTATTTTGAGTTTAATTAATCAACTTTATTGTATTTAATGTTCCATGTAATAGAAAAGAATAGAAAATTCTTGTTGCATAGAAAATTCTTAAAATTTACGCATTTGATCGAGACACCTAATCGTACTGGATATGGGCATCTAATTGGTTCAGTACTCGACCGAAGTACGATGCGTTTCTTTTTTCTTCTTCTGATTACTTCATCGGGTGGGTAAGAATCTCAGAGCAAACATTATACAGAGGCGCCGGAAGGAGTTAAACATTGGGGCGGTAGATGTTTGGGGTTTAACCAATTTATAAAGCTTACTCCTCGAATGCCTGTTTTTGTCAGGCTTTAATGTCAGTTATTTTATTTACAAAATATACTATATCCGTTCGTCAGGTCGTACACTATTAAGATTAACATCACTTGCTGACATTTTAATGTGCGAATGTATCATTGTTTCTATATGTTTATATCAAAATGAATGAACTGTATTTATTGTCCCTTGTATACATTTAATAGTTGAATGCTGGCATTTGTACATTTTAAAGTGATTAACCGCAGATCTTATAACTTCATTCAGAGATTATTAAGTATGTGGTGGTTTAGCATTCTTTATGTTAACATTTGTACAAATGATGAGACTCAAATACTTCCAGTGTAAAAACTGTCGCGTTGCCTACAAGTGACCGATACATTCTCAAAACAAACCATAAGAATATCTACGATTTAAAACATACTAAAAGAACAAGGTAAACATCAAATTCCTGTATACTTAACTAAATTAAATCAATTAACAAAAACGCCGGTAAGCTTGTAATCTTATAAAAAAGCAGGTAATTACCGGCTCAATGCCTGAGAAATGGCAGGCCTCTAATGATAAAGGGCGTTAAACAAACAAACATTCTGAATCAGATAATACATGTATTAGACGGAAATATATTAAAAATGACTTTAATTAACTTATATTAACTTAAATATATTATACATGACTTTAGTTAGTACATATACAAGTTTTAACCATGTTCTTTTTCAGATGATATCGTTTTTATTGCAATGACAAAAACAGTTACTTATTGGCGCACTATTGGATAAAAAGTGAGGTTCCTTGTTGATTGCGTAGTTGTGCAAATTAGGTGCCTTTGAAAATATTACGTACCTCTAAATGAACCGATATTTCATCATTATACAACCGTGAAACACTACATGTTTACTTATATCGCAACTGTGGATGCTAATGTATCTATCCTCGTGTACAAAGGCATACAAAATGGTATAAACAATGTAAAAATGTGTGTTAATTATTGTCAATACTAAAATCCGTACAGCAGTGCACCATTTCAAATGCTTATTTTGCGAAAATGACTTACTGTTTCTACTATATTCAGCTATAAAGTTAAATCTAGCATAAACTAGTGTTCCGTGGTAGTAAAAATGAACTAAACTGACAGTTCTGTTGCCGGTTTTGCCTCCGTTTTAAGCCACTCATCACCTTCCAGCTCCATTTTTTATCCGGAAAAACGAGGTGCTTATCCGTTCTTATTCAGGCAACATATATTTTATCCGTGAAAATTAGTTTTGATCATGCACCGTGCCACTACATCAACCCATTACATCGCCTGGAATTGCAAACAGGTGTTTAAAGTAGCTATCCCGCCAAAAACAGCCAAATTTTACAACATAATAAGTACACCGTTTCTACACCACTGACGACGAGGTACATAAATAATTTACCCATTTTGAGAATGCAAACTCTATAAACACAATATAAACAGCTTAAACCAGTCAGGCCAAACCCCAAAACTGGAGCTTCGATTAAGAGTTATCATCTCATAATTCATTTTTCAATCATGAGTATTTTAAGAAACAATAAAACTTTACTTTTAAAGGGACACACAGCAATCTTGAAGTGTTTTGAATGGGTGTCTCGATTTATATATCCAGTATCATTTTTACTTTTACCCTGGTTACATTTAAATAAATCAAATTTTAAGTATTCACAATTTCGTCTTATTATACTACAAGTTTTAAAATATTATTGGTGCAATAATATCAAAAATTAATAATATGTAAAAACAGATTGAAAAATACTATTCTTATAATTAATATTAATGACTGAACAAATGCAAATTATGCTCGAAATACTAGCGGGACGCCGTGAGTTTTTAAAAAAGTGAAGATTGCCGTGTGTCCCTTTAATTGGCACTATGACCTGAACACCTAGCTATGGTTTTGTTGTGTAATTTTGCAATTAATTGGAGGGTTAGTTTCTTTAATTGCTTTTAGCTGTATTTTACTCCAATTGTCTCACAAAAGTCATGAAGGCATACAAAAACATTCCAGTGAACATGATAGAAGCAAAGCAGACAAAGTAAAGAGTTTAACCTACCATGATCAGCATCGAGAACCTTCTGTCGTCCTTGGTCTGGTTTTCTAAATCCAGACATCTCGTTATTTCTGAAGGCAATGGCTGCCAATCCCATCTTGTTCATCCATCTGAATACAACACATGTGCAACTATTATGCTGATATGGCTCTAAATAAATGCTGACTAACATAAACATCACCATGAACACAGAGAACAATGTAACACATTGCAGGATGAAGTTTGTAAATTATAGTCTCCTCACTGATGTTCATTGACTAGACTTCAGCCTGACACATACCAATTTCAACATAACAGTTTGCAGACCTTGAAAGATCCTAAGTGGACATCTAATTATACACTCAGTACATATAGAAACACAACATTTTTGATTTTCAATTATTTATAGTCCGCTGTTTTTTTGTTCAAATCAAGATTGTATTTTGTATTAGTAGTAAGTACACAAGTCTCTTTGTCCCAAAAGTCAGTATATGGCAATAAACAGTTGCATAAGATTTGCTCTACTTCTTTCAGTTAAAACAGATTCAATTCCATCTCTAGAAATTTAAAAAAAATACAAGACTAGTATAGCATTTTCAAATGTACTGAGTATATTTCAGATTTAATTCATAATATATTACAATATCCGTGACATCAAGTAGAATAAAGCTATCAAAATGCTGCCCTCTATGTACAAAAGATGCCTACAGCATATCAGGGGGAACTTCTTATTTCTTCAATAACTTATTTTCTTGTTTACTAAATGTCCAAATAATATCATATTGATGTTAAATGAGAGGTTAAACTCTATTCATTTGAACGTCTTGAAGATGGATAAAAACCAAAGCTTTTCCACATAATCCGCAATCTCAACATCTTGGCAAAACTACAAAATCATACAAGAACATAATGTTAAGAACAGAAATTATAAAACTTGATTGCACGTCTTTCTCTAAAACAATAGCTCTTCCACTTAGACCCTCTGCCATTTCATGAAATCATTATACGAGCTGTACATATTCCGAGAAAACATGGTCGCCTCAGTTACAGTGCATGTTGTTACAATTTCCCTCTTCAGTCCTCGCCGCCTTAATAATGTTAAACAGTATATAACATCTCTGCATGACTGAGACAATATAGTAAACAGTTACCGAAATTAGGGTGAATGTTGATGTTATGGCATCGGGGCATGTGGTTACCATGGTTATAAGGTATGCATGTCCCTTGGCGATATCATGTTTACTATGGCTGTGCATTTTGTAAACAGTTGAGTGAACATGTGGTTATCATGGTTTCATGGCAGGTGGTTACCATGGTTACAGGATATAGGGAATCACTTGGGCAGATGATTACCATGGTAACAGTGTATGTTGTAACCAGCTGATGGTATGCTGTAACCATGGTGAGGAGTCATGTGATTTCCATGGTTACAGAACATGTCTTTTAGTTAGGACAGCTGTTTACCATGGTAACAGTAAATGTTATCAGTTGATGAAAAAGTTGCAACTATTGTGAGAAGGCATGCGGTTAGATATGTAGGGTATACTATGTTTACTATGGTCACTGCATATTGTTGCCATGGTTAAGGAGCATGTGGTTACTAAGGTGAGGAGGCATGTTAAGTACCTACTTGCTCATATCCTCCTGTCTGTCGGAGGCAAACAGGAAGCTGGTGCCCAGGTTATGGACCTTGAACGCGCTGAAATACAACACAAAATATATCAACCAGGGAACAGCTGCTGTCAATAATCAACACGTATCTATACCTGTACTGATTCTGCATATATGCATTACTATTGTTTTGAAAGAGGGCCCCATGGTTCATATCCTTTATAATAACTAAGCCTGTAACTGATCAGTGACTGGACACTGATCTGCAAAAACACCAACAATAATAAGAATATTACGAAATGACTTCAGCAAAGGAGTTTCAAGGGACACACGGCAATCTTGATTTTTGAACTAGACAAGTGTTCCACGGAACACGTGTGTCGCCTGTCAGCGCTTTGTCAGTATAACAAGGTTTTTGGGACCCAGATAAATGACCTTGACAAACTGGCCTGACTAAGTTTTCGTGAATAAAAAAAATAGTATTTAACCCATATAATGACCTTCAGTGTGACTTTGACCTTTGTATTTTAGTATGGCCATGTCGATTTTGTCATGAGTATATATTGAAAGTTTGATGAAGAAATATCAAGAAATGAGAAAGTTATAGCCAACGTTAAGTTTTTGTGAAGAAAAAAGGAGTATTTAACTCATATGACCTTCAGTGTGACCTTGACCTTTATATTTTAGTACGGTCATGTCGATGTTGTCATGAGTATATATTGAAAGTTTGATGAAGAAATATCAAGAAATGAGAAAGTTATAGCCAATGTTGTTTTCGTGACGGACGGACTGACTGATCCTATGTATCGCATTTTTCTTCGAAAAGGCGACAAAAACTTGTGGCGTCCCGTTAGTTTTTCTACATACCGGTATTTTGCATTTGCATAATCATTAATATTAATGTTTTTGCATATTACTAACTGTTGATAAGGCCATATCAAATTAATTCCCAGTTTATCATCCAAATTTTGGAAAAAATTGGGGCGTGGGGTGCAATTTTATTTTTTATTTTTTATTTTCCTGAGATGACATCAAAGATCACAAAAATATTAATAACCAGAAGTATTATGTTTTGAACACTCTCTTTATTACCAATTGTCACTGCTATAGCATACATTTGTATTTATAATGATACAAACTACCATGTATGTGAGTTTTAAAAGTGAAGTTCTCAATATAACTTACTTCTTATTGTTCGAAGTCCGATTTGTTTACAAAATGTATTTCCGGTATTTCCGGTTCGGGCTAAATATTAACGCATTTTCCTTCACGTTAAGACGACTCTTTCGTCGTCTTTCAATCGATTTTTTTATTTTTATTTTTTTATTATTTTTTTTCGGACTAAATAAAAATTGTCGGGGAGGCATAAAATATTCGGGGCGGGCAGGGATGATAAACCGGGAATTATTTTTATATGGCCTAATATTGCACCAATAAAATATTTAAACCTATGTTGAAATAAGAAGAAACAATGAAAACTTGAAAATATTTATTATATGCAAGCATATAATATGCAAGCAAGCAAGTCAAAATGATACTGAATTAATAAATCGAGACACATATTTTAATGTTTGATAAAAACTTCAAGATTGCAATGCTTCCCTTTAAGCGAGGAATAAGCACCTCATTATCATGACTGACTGACCAAGGTCAAACAACCGACCTCAATGACATTAATTGACAGCACTGTTTACAATACCAACTCAATACTTGGATTAAGTATGCTTAATTATTATTTATTTATCATGCCATTGCAGTCACTGACAAAACACTGAAGACACATTAATCCATGGGGAAGACAATTTTATTTTACATGGGTTAGCAGGCCCGTAGCTAGCCCTGAAATTTAACAGAGGCAAATCACTTATTTTGGTGTCCGGTGGCATTAACCTCCCTCTCCACCCTGGATTTTGTTTTGATTTCCTGCATTGTATTGCATTTCCTGGACAATTTTTCAGTTTTAAGCAAGACATATTTTGTCAATGATTGATAATGTATCAATATTTTAGTTGTTTTTTATGTAAAGTATGTACATTCCCAAAAATGTGCCTCAGTGTAGCTATGGGCCTGGATAAACTGTTAAAAATCAGCTAGTCTATGGTCCTACTTCTATAAATATCTTACGAAAGTAAAAATGCTCCAAATTAGTATGAAGAGACATTTTATTATATATAGGGGACTTCAATACAAGACCTTGGGCTGAGGGTGTCTCGCCCACCGCGGCAAACGGCATATGAAATATTTTATTATATACCGGTAGCTTAAATGATGTACAGCAAATTCAACACTTTGTATGACCAAGTATCAAACATAAAAAAGCGAGGTAATCATAAGAAGTTAAGTTACTGAAGTTAAGTGGTTTAACCAGAGTGTAGTTGTGGGGAAATAATGCAAAATATGACCTTGACTTTCTTTTTTTTTTTTGTCGTTCAGCAATGTCCACCAATGCCAACAATACATATGACTAAGTATCAGACATAAAGTGAGGCAATCACATAAAGTTAACTGAGGCTAAGTTACCTAACCAAGGTTAAGCATTATTTAGTGTTTGCCCTACTTTTTCCTCCGATCAGACGGTGAGGAATGTTAAAAAAATGGCCGAACTTATTCATGTAAATTTATAACGATCACCAATTTTAACCATTTAATTAAGTAATCACTTACTAAATGGCACGGGCTTGTTTGGACACAAGGAGGAGGATTTAGTAGAAGCGCGAACGTGCTAAGAGGCGTGGTTTCGTAGAAGCGCGGGGGAAAAGTAGGGCAAACACTAAGTCAGTTAGAGGCTAAGAAGTGAAATTTTAACAATTAAGAAACTCCGGTCAGTTGCTGCGCTCCTTCCCTTAGGGTTTCTTAATTGTTAAAATTTCACTTCATAGCCTCTAACTAATACATAGTAGATCTATCAGTATTGGTAAAGCAACTGAAATCACCAATGATTAATATTAAAGTAGGAATTTAAAATAGCGCAGAAATTCCTAAAGACGTGGTATGCATATACATAAAACTATGGTGTACACTGTACGATGAATAACAGCTAGATTTGTAATATTTAGTATTTGTAAATTGTGGCAAGGGATCATAAAGGCGAATGAACAAAAAGGAGACCATAAATGTGTTGACATACATACTATGACACAACTCTGTATCTCACGCAGTCACCTTGACAGTACAGTTGTGACGAGAACACTATAGTCAGCAATTACAAATACTTATGAAAACGTCCTCACTTTTCAAGGAAACAATACTTTCAAAGAAATAAGCAATAATGATGATCAACATTGAGATTGTGATGATGACGATGATGGTGGAATTGGTGATTATGATCGTCTCCAGGAGAAATAAGTTTGTTGGTTGTTTAACGTAATTTTTCAGCACATTTTTTGTATGATGGACGATTTTTTGTGGTGGAGGCAGATCACCCACCGGTTAGAACCAGTACTGTATACCTCCCACCATCCATAAGAATCGACACTTTCTCACTTACAAGTTGAGCTCCCAGTGGGATTTGAACCCGTAGCGGCGAGAGGTGAGAAGGTTTACAATGCAACGTCGTTAAACCCTCGAACACAGAGGTCTAAGAAATGAGATAAAGATGAGGATGAGGAGAATGACCATGATGATAAAATGATTTTGACGATGATGACAATGGTAATGATAAAGATGATGATGATAAGGATGATAAGGATGACAATGATGTTGGTGATGGTGATATATAGGGTGATAATCATGATGGTGATGATAAAGATGATGATGATGACAATGATGATGGTGATAGTGATGATGGTGATGATAAAGATGATGATCACAATGATGATAATAATGGTGCTGTTAAAGATAATGCCAAAGATAACGATGACAGTGATCTGAATGTGATAATAATGATTACGGGAACAACTAAAGTGCAGGGAAAAACAGTGACTTCAATGACGAACAGTGACTGATGGTGTAGATTATGATAAAAGTGGGACTCACTGAGTCAACATGTAAACTCTATATGTTAGGGGACAGTGGAGACCTTGTTCATTGCATCTACAGATGGTGCCATGTGGATTATGACTTTTTCGCATTGTCTCCATAACCGTTTTTCAGTTACAGCCGAAAATCGCTGTGATATAACTGTGGATTGTCACCCGAATTTTCACCAGGATTCCCTGTGACTGTCATATCACCGCGATGCAAAGCACAGTCTCGGTAGAAAGCGATCACTGTTTTCCTCGGTGTTCAGTTCGCTGCGAATTGCAGTGAAGTTACAACAAGCAATACACTGTTTGTAATAATATGTAAATCAACATAAAAACCTGCGAGTTCTCATTTGGTTACACCGGGGACAAGTCGACCTGTTCGCGGTAAAACAGTATCACCGCGTCGAGTGTGGGAAGTCGTAATCCGTGTGGCACCATCTGTAACTTCAACCTAAGCAAGCAATTTCTTGCTCACTCGCCCCACACATTTGTCTATTCTGTGCTATCCATTATGCTTCGCTGTTCAGGCCTCCTCTCAGGCCCCCTGTCTCTTTCATGTCACCTTGCCCCTACTCTCCCCTAGGCCCCAACTCCTTCATGTCACCCTGCATTGGCTAATCCCATGAGTGTTTTCCAGTCGCTACTCTTCCAAATGTTTCCTGTTCCTACTCTCTATCCTGTCCCCCTGCCCATAGACTACCTAATGTTCCACTGTCTCTACTATCTATCCTGTCCCATTGTCCATAAAATACCTCATGTTCCACTGTCTCTGCTCTCCATCCTGTCCCCCTGTCCATAAACTACCTCATGTTCCACTGTCTCTACTCTCCATCCTGTCCCCATGTCCATAAACTACCTCATGTTCCACTGTCCCCTCTCTATCCTGTCCCCCTGTCCATAAACTACCTCATGTTCCACTGTCTCTACTCTCCATCCTGTCCCCGTCCATAAACTACCTCTTGTTCCACTGTCCCCTCTCTATCCTGTCCCCCTGTCTATAAATTACCTCATGTTCCACTGTCTCTACTCTCTATCCTGTCCCCCTGTCCATCAACTACCTCATGTTCCACTGCCTCTACTCTCCCATATCCACTTGTCCCTTCTGTCATCATGCCCCATGTCCCTATATCCTCTTATATACCCTAAGCTAACCCTGCACCCACTTCCCCACAAGTTCTGGTATACCTACTCTTCTCCATGTCCCCCTGTACATGCCCATTTTTGTAAGTACCCCAAAATGCATTTAATTTGTAGTTTTATTTTCCCTCTTTTTGAACTCTATTTGCATTCTCCCTGCATTTCATTTTTATAAACGTTAAGTTCTTGATTGCATTCACTGTTAATAAACAAAATTATGCATTTATTTAAATCCACAGAATTGCATTCCTGAATGCAATGGAATGCATGCCTTTAAAAGAAGAATGGAAAAAAATGCTTTTGTTTGTTGTTTAATGTTATTTTTCAGCACATTTTATGATTTGTATTTTTTGTAGTGGTATTCTACTGTATACCTCCCACCATCCGTAAGAATAGACATCTTCTCACTTACAAGTTGAGCTCCTAGTGGGATTCGAACCCGCAGAGATGAGCGTTGAAAAGGTTCACAACGCAACGTTGTCAACCCCTCGGCCACTATTTGTGCAGTGTTGTAACAATTGCAACAGCTCTCCCCGTCATTGAAACTATTGTCAGTTATCGACGTGAACAAGGATAACACTTGTAAAGTGGTGTAGAAAAGTTTCAGATATTATGAGGCAATGTGAGGAGTTGGGGGGAGGTGAGGGACCAACTAAACATTTTCAATATTTGATAAATGCGTTTCTGGTAACCTTTGTTGTCAGGGTTAAGCATGCATTCATCGCTCATGTTACGATAATGAAAGTGCACTCAGCATTCAGATTATAGTTCAGTGTATAGACTGAGAATCATTCATTTTGCGTTCATTCTGCGTTCATTCTTCCTGCATTTATCTGGAGTACTTGAAGGGAACTGGGTCTTACCCAACCTTATGTCCTTTGCCATCTCTAAATCAATTCTGCTTTGTACTTTTCTGCCTTATACCTCCTGCTCTGACTCACCCCATGTCCACTGTCCCTACTATTCCATATGTCCAAATGTCTGACCACTGTCCATTATGACCCACTGCCCTGACTCTCCGCCAGGTTCTCCCCCCCCCCCACCCCTCATGTTTCCCATTACCCTACCTAACCCCACACTATCACTTCAGGGTTCTCCACAGGATTTTTTTCAGGCATAGAGGCATTTTACATACGCAGCTGGTGACTCTTCCATGTTCGATTTTTTTATCATTTAATATCTGCCTGTATTGACTGTGATGCATTATTTTAATTAGTTTTAAGAAGTGTTATAATCTTGAAAAATTATCAAATCTTATACAAGACCAGGATTTATAGACTTAAGAAATAGAACATCGTTTACTGTGAATTATCGTTTAATATATCACGGTTTGGAGTTCAATTGTAAACGACAAACCGTGATATATTATAGATAATTCACCGTAAACGATGTTCTATTTCTATTCTAATACCCCTAAAATGTGAAAATAACGCACACATCCGAAATCTTTCGCATTGCGTTGCTTACTCTCCTAATGTTGCATACGTTACAATGCGTAATGCGCAATGCGCAATGCTTATTCTCCTATCGTTGCAAACATTACAGTGATATATCGTTCAATATAACGAGATATTTTAAACTAGGCTATATAGTGCGGGTGTATTAGACTTGTCATTAAAAAAATTATTTTCTGATATACAAGATGTTTATTGACTTGTCATTATTATTTTATTTTTTTTCTCCTATTTTAAAACTGCCTGAAAATGTTGACATGTAAGTTTGTTTATTCTTTTTTATATGTAAACAGATTATCAGGGATTTTTTTTTCTTGAATTTGTATAATTTTATCATACATATAAATGTATCCAAACTGCCTTTGTCCGATTATAGTGATACATTTTAGCCATAGGTTTCATTGCTGCGGTGAGTTTCTCATGATTTTAGGATGCAGGATTGTCAATATCTTCAACCAAAAGCAAAAACACCATTTTACTAGTTGAATTAACATCAACCATCCTTACTTTTTACTGAAATTTGACAAAAACAAATGCGTTTTTTCGAACTCTAAGCACTTCCTGTTTTTACCGTAATCTGAAAATGTTGTAAGATTGTCTTCACTGTACATGATATATTTTATGATATTTCTCTTTTTTGTCCTATTTTATTGAATATTATATCTAACTGTTGACTTTTTCAAATAGTTACTATGTATTTAACATTTTACGAAAGTACCAAAAAGTGAACTGCAACACATGATGAACTGCGCGGGGGGTCTTTTGACAAAACAATAGTTCACTGACTGATGATCGCTAATTGGATTGTTTGTACAGCAGATTATTGTGTATACGATCATATCACCTTCCACAATTCAAATTGCCCGGTGCGTGTGAATTTAGAGTTTAAATTTGATTAAAGGACATGAAATTTGACTGGATTCTTAGTATTTTTAAGCACAGCAGTCTATTTTTTTTAGGGTAACGGTCACTTTTAGGCAATGCGGCATTTGTGTTTTGGAATGTCCACCACATTGGCACCGCTATGCTTAAATGGCCTGTGGGAAACCCTGCATTTGTATGGTAAACCAAATTAGTGGAAATAATAACATGCAAAACTGAAAAAGCGATGAAATGCAAAACAGTGAAGGCTTACCATATCTCTCTTTGCAAGTTAAATAAAAAGAGAATGAAGAGTTAGTACGATAGCGACAGGTTGGTTCATGTAACAACATTTCTAACGCTAACAATGATTCATAGACATTAAGGAACTGGAGCATAATTATGTTCTCATCCAGCATTTAAATTATAACAGCGAGTGGAGGCAACTGACTTTTTATAGGTTTCATACAGAACGTTAAATAAATTCTATATAGGTTAACGTTATTAAAATTAAATGAAAACAATTTACCATTTTTGAGCTGGAAAACATTATATCAAGCAGACATAACGTTATCTGTTGTCAAAAATGGCATGAAGAAAAAAAATATGGCGGAATCCTCGACAGGCGTAACATTCTGTTAAACAGACAAAACTAGTAAACTATGCAGAAAGTGTGGATAATCTACCTGATAAAAAGAGTATGTTATAAGTGCCCTTTACTATCAGATTTATTAGGCGAGGCTTAGAAAACCATCCTTGGTTTTCTATATTTAATTTAAACATATTTCTTTTACACTGATTGCGAAGCAAGTTCTTGCAACTTATATTAATCACTCCCGATGGCTTCCTGGGTAGAACCAGTACTAAGCAATGTGGACTAATTATCTTGCTCAAGGATAAATAACATGGCCACAGCGAGTATCGAACCCACGACCTCTCGATCTGAAGTCCGACGCTCTACCACTGGACTATGCACTCCTTACAGTTTTCTATATGATTAAGGTAGAACTGACTGACATGCGTTTCTGTCGGATGGTTGACAAAGTGGATTGTTAAGATACTTACAATTTTTTGGTTTTCAGTTCTGTGGCATCCACAGGAGATATTTGGAATGCAGGCAGATGAACCACAACATCTGCTTTTAATGCCTGGAAAATATCAAGAATAGCTATAAAATATACATCAAATCACTCACATCAAAGGGCCATGACTCTAACACACACAATATTTATTTATCAAACTTAGGACATGAGCACCTTTAAAGTAGCTGTTCCGCCAACAACAGCCAAATTTTACAACATATGTACACTGTTTTTAAACCTACGGATGACGAGGTATATATATATATATATATATTACTTGCATATTTTGAAAATCCAAACTCTATAGACACAATATAAACGGCTTTAACCAGCCAAGCCAAACCCAAAAACTGAAAAAAAAGATTTATCAACTCATACTTCATTTTACGCATATTCAATCACGGGTATTTTAAGAACCCGCTAATAAACCTATACTTTTAATCTGCACATATACATTATTATATGACCTGAACACATGGATAGTATTGATAAACGGTTTTGTAGTGTAATTTTGTCGTTATTTTTTGGCGGGTTAGTTTTTTTAAGGCAGAACATCATGCAATCTTGCCAAGAAACAACTTTCCAGTCCTTAATTAATTACTCAAAAACTCACACACCATTTCTTGATTATATTTATAAAACTGAATATATCGAGCAGAACTTTACTTTAAGGTTCCATATTATGACTTTAATGGTAACCTACTGACCTAAAATAGGTATATGAGTGACCCAATATGGGATCAAGAACCAAAAGTAAGGTTATGTTCACTGTGACCTTGACCTAAATACAGTTAAACCTGCTTCATGAGGTCACCTCTAATAAGAGACTGCCTGATTTAAATGACCACAATTTCAGTTCCCCATTGTATTGTTTTTAATTAATATATGCCTGTCTTAAGAGACCACCCGTTTTAAGCAACCATTTTCCACCTATTTTTAATGGTCTCTAAATACAGGTTTGACGGTATAATTATAACATTAACACAGCTGGCATGTTGAGCCATCGGATAGTTGAGCAAATAATCAACATCTTGAGTGTTAATTTCAAAATCTATTAAAATCTTGTTCTTTTGAACAATCAACTGTTGGCAGGTATGAGTTTTTAACTACATATCCCATCCTACCAGTTTGTCATGGTAACAGAAGAGATTGTAGTCCTTGATGATACACCATCTCTTCTGCCAGTGACTGGCAAGCGGGGCCCTGCCCTTGGTACGTCGTTTATGCAACCATCCCTCACAGTCCCCTTTACCCAGGTCCTTACACGACACGCGACGATCTGTTGGTACAAACAAGCACATAATTAAGGTTGTACATTTTGTAAAGTTTATAAAACCCTCCCACACAATTCCCTTTACTCAGTCCTTAAACGACATGCGATAATCTGTTGGTACAAACAAGTATAAGTTGTATATTTTGTAACGTTGAAGGATCTCAGAAAACGAACCAAAAAATGAACAAAATAAACCATTTTATCTCTTCAATGAGAAATCCAGAATATTTGCCTATTTTGGTTTTCAAGTTCTCCGTCCCTCATCCCCTCCCTCCCCTTCCCAACACAAACATAAACTAATGTTAAAAAGACATAAACAATTTTTATTAGACTTAGCAGAAACATAGCTTCATACAAATGCAATTGTGTTCTGCAACTACAAATCCAATGTGTTTTTGCATGCTATTTATTCAAACATTCACTTTACAACAAACAAAAATCTTAAGGACCCTCGAAATGAACAATATATAAAACACTTCAACACCTTTTACCACCATTTCTACATCATCTATTGTTTTTTATTATTAAATCCTTGTAAAAAACTTGATAACTTTAATAACTGATAAATGTAATTGTTAGGCTTATCAATTTAATCTGTCACAGTATAATCTAATTTGTCATTTATTTCAAAACAAAATGATATGTTTTATATCCTTCTTTTACAAAACTTGAAAGCTATTGTCAATAAGGAAAGTGAACACTATCCAATAATATTTGTGTATATCAGTATATAAGTGCAATTCTGACATTATGTATATAGGTTAAAGCTGGTTCCATACAGATAGTAAACCCTAAGGACCGGGACCCAGCTAGTTTAATTAGGATGATGATGAAAACCAACTATATTTCTAAGAGAACATTTAAGTGGACATGATTAATAAACAGGAAGTATCATTTTCTTAAACAATATAAAAGTACTTTCAATAGGTTGCCATATATACTGGCTTAATGGCGCAAATAGGACATTGAAACTCCAACCAGTCATATATCATATGTGTGATAACATATATACCACAACCTTTCATTCATAAAATTATCCAACTAAAAGAGTGTTCCACAGAACGCTTGTGTCACCTGCCGTGTGCTTACTTTAGACAGTTATTAGCTTGGTTAGGTTGCAGCGTAAAATGTATGAAAAGTGGCAAAACTCAACCAAAATGAAAATCAAAGTCTAAGAACATTCCCCGAGGCAAGTTGAAAATGTGTGTAACGTTTTATGAAAATAGGTCAAATACTTTCCATTTCAAGTTATGGCCAAGGTTAGGCTGCAGGTTAAAGTGTGACAAAGGACATATGATGGACAATGTGATTCCTAAGTGTCTGCCATGCAACACAGGCGATACAAAACGGTGCTCTGTTCAACTGCGAGCATATTAATTAACTCGTCTTTGTTGTAGTAGGGCTCAATGGAGGTATACAGGGTTTTCCCACACGCAGGTTTTCTGCGTCTCTGACACAATTTTTAGCCAGAGGACTCGTACTTTTTAAATCTACTGTGTCCTCTTTACGTGCTCCCGGAAAATATCCATTTTGATGCTTTTCTACGTTTTCGATAGTTAAAATGTTATGTAGGCGCTTGTTCTAAATAAAGTAAATAGCAAATAAAAGCGTCTGTAACGAAGCGCACCTGCTCGATCAATATCATTCAGATGCCGATTATGCTACGCCTATACATTTTTCAAGCAGTCAATGGAAATGAACAGAAATTATCGAGGAAAAAATAAGTTTTGCTTTGCTAAATAAGTGTGTTCACTTGTTCACTGCAAATATAACATACTTAAACAAACAATTAAACACAATCTTATTTTATTCTGATAAAAAAAGGCATTATGGAGCGTGAAGCGTTCGAGGGACTGACATGGCAGAATGGGTTTTCGCATTTTTCAAAATGTGGAAATTATTTGAAAACATCTCTATGCCACCAAAAAAAGACAAAGCTGAAAAACTTCGAAACCAACGCATCTATGGTAAAAGTAAGCTAGACAGAACATGCTAAGATAGCTGGAAGCAGGAAATGGGTTAACCATGACAATGGGAAAAGTGATATGTTCTGCAATGTTAAACCGGGAAATATTAAAAATCTTGTTTGAAACTACAGCTCTGAGCGATACCTTGCATTATAACGATGATGAAGTTTTGGTATGAGTTATACTCCAAAAGTTATTTAAACATGGGACTCCCAAAATCAGGGTTGGGACCCTTAAATAGTTTTTCCAGGAATCCCTGGACCCCCAAATGAAAAATCTTAGGGAGAACCCTGGGTATAAGAAAATAGATGGGCTAGTTTGTTACTACTTTCACACAAAACAGTCTATTAAATAATTCTAGAATTAGTTTTTGTTTAGAATTTGCAATATCAGAAAGTCAAGAACTCGTTATACAATGAGTTATGCAAACACTTAAAGTATCCTTTTGTGTTCTCAGAACACAATGAGACCTATATAGGAGACAGTGTGTTCTTAGTATGAAATATTTGAAATGCTTTTGTTACTCATTGAGTAATAAGTTTCTTGACTTTTTGATATGGCAAATTCTAAACAAAAAATAATTCTTAAATGATTTAATAGACTGTTACAACAGAGCTAAGTGGATGTCAGGTGGATGAGGAAAGGTCAGGAAACTACTTATGTCACAATTATGGGAAGATGCTTAATTTAAGCACCACTAACGATAGCTTGATGGTGAGAAAGTAGTAATGCGCTTATAAAACCTATTCTATTTACACAAACCAAACTGAAGCCTACTACACCCTTTAAATTTAACCAAGTATCTGTCATTCACAAACACCTACAACTGACACCAGTTTCTAGATTCTAAAACCAGCAGCCTCATTAAAAAAGACTCAAAAATCTGTAGTCTCAGTAAAGAATTCTATGGCGATAATGGGAGATCGCAAAAGCTATGGAATTTTGCTTTGATTTGCATATATTTATTATACCAGTTTATTATGATATGTATTTCATGTCTTTATTACACTCCCACAAAGCAAGTTATGTGATAAAATAAGTGAGTTCACAACAATTCTTTGTTGGGGCCCAAATCTCTGGAGTAGGATATTGAACATGGGCAAGGTAATATAAGAACAGAGATTTCGTCAATGTAAAGCATCAAGGTGGTTTAACTTTTAAAGTGTTGTCTAACGGCTCATCAACACGCAGGGTAATTTGGAGAAGCCCCAGAGAGAGGGGAAGGATACATAGGAATCTGGGAACTTTGCCTTACTTTTATTATAGAACATATTTTTATGGTTCTTTAACATGCTCGAAGAATAGAATCCAATTTATGACCCATCCAAATGACAAAGCTAAGGAAAGTGTCTCGTCTAAGGACACACTGAATTACAGTAACCCAGTGGTGCAAACGAGGCAAATACCCGCATTCTTTGAATTCAGAGTCATTTCAACTGATTGTTTCGAAACTTTACAGGATGCTTACCAATTATTTCATTGATATGAGTTGATAGAGTTAACCTGTCATGTTACCCACTGGGCTACCGCAACCTTAAGTAAAAGAAATAAATGTAATAAAGGGATAATTATTGATTATTATTCAAAATGATTGCATCTTTACATACCAACTTTAGTAGTTCTTCCCGTCTTTGGTCGCCTTTTTACCACAGGGGACTGAAACACAAACAGATGATTAAGGTAACTGTTGTTGAAGTGGGTTATGAAACACAAACAGATGGTTAAGGTAATTGTTGTTGAAGTTGGTTATGAAACACAAACAGATGATTAAGGTAACTGTTGTTGAAGTGGGTTACAAAACACAAACAGAGAGTTAAGGTAACTGTTGTTGAAGTGGGTTATGAAACACAAACAGATGGTTAAGGTAACTGTTGTTGAAGTGGGTTATGAAACACAAACAGATGGTTAAGGTAATTGTTGTTGAAGTTGGTTATGAAACACAAACAGATGATTAAGGTAACTGTTGTTGAAGTGGGTTACAAAACACAAACAGAGAGTTAAGGTAACTGTTGTTGAAGTGGGTTATGAAACACAAACAGATGGTTAAGGTAACTGTTGTTGAAGTGGGTTATGAAACACAAACAGATGGTTAAGGTAACTGTTGTTGAAGTGGGTTACGAAACACAAACAGATGGTTAAGGTAACTGTTGTTGAAGTGGGTTATGAAACACAAACAGATGATTAAGGTAACTGTTGTTGAAGTGGGTTATGAAACACAAACAGATGGTTAAGGTAACTGTTGTTGAAGTGGGTTATGAAACAAAACAAATGATTAAGGTAACTGTTGTTGAAGTGGGTTATGAAACACAAACAGATGGTTAAGGTAACTGTTGTTGAAGTGGGTTACAAAACACAAACAGATGGTTAAGGTAACTGTTGTTGAAGTGGGTTGCGAAATACAAACAGATGGTTAAGGTAACTGTTGTTGAAGTGGGTTACGAAACACAAACAGATGGTTAAGGTAACTGTTGTTGAAGTGGGTTACGAAACACAAACAGATGGTTAAGGTAACTGTTGTTGAAGTGGGTTATGAAACACAAACAGATGGTTAAGGTAACTGTTGTTGAAGTGGGTTACAAAACACAAACAGATGGGTAAGGTAACTGTTGTTGAAGTGGGTTACGAAACACAAACAGATGGTTAAGGTAACTGTTGTTGAAGTGGGTTGCGAAATACAAACAGATGGTTAAGGTAACTGTTGTTGAAGTGGGTTACGAAACACAAACAGATGGTTAAGGTAACTGTTGTTGAAGTGGGTTACGAAACACAAACAGATGGTTAAGGTAACTGTTGTTGAAGTGGGTTACGAAACACAAACAGATGGTTAAGGTAACTGTTGTTGAAGTGGGTTACGAAACACAAACAGATGGTTAAGGTAACTGTTGTTGAAGTGGGTTACGAAACACAAACAGATGGTTAAGGTACCTGTTGTTGAAGTGGGTTACGAAACACAAACAGATGGTTAAGGTAACTGTTGTTGAAGTGGGTTACAAAACACAAACAGATGGTTAAGGTAACTGTTGTTGAAGTGGGTTATGAAACACAAACAGATGATTAAGGTAACTGTTGTTGAAGTGGGTTACAAAACACAAACAGATGGTTAAGGTAACTGTTGTTGAAGTGGGTTATGAAACACAAACAGATGGTTAAGGTAACTGTTGTTGAAGTGGGTTATGAAACACAAACAGATGGTTAAGGTAACTGTTGTTGAAGTGGGTTATGAAACACAAACAGATGGTTAAGGTAACTGTTGTTGAAGTGGGCTACGAAACACAAAAGATGGTTAAGGTAACTGTTGTTGAAGTGGGTTACGAAACACAAACAGATGGTTAAGGTAACTGTTGTTGAAGTGGGTTATGAAACACAAACAGATGGTTAAGGTAACTGTTGTTGAAGTGGGTTACGAAACACAAACAGATGGTTAAGGTAACTGTTGTTGAAGTGGGTTATGAAACACAAACAGATGGTTAAGGTAACTGTTGTTGAAGTGGGTTACGAAACACAAACAGATGGTTAAGGTAACTGTTGTTGAAGTGGGTTATGAAACACAAACAGATGGTTAAGGTAACTGTTGTTGAAGTGGGTTACGAAACACAAAAGATGGTTAAGGTAACTGTTGTTGAAGTGGGTTATGAAACACAAACAGATGGTTAAGGTAACTGTTGTTGAAGTGGGTTACGAAACACAAACAGATGGTTAAGGTAACTGTTGTTGAAGTGGGTTGCGAAACACAAACAGATGGTTAAGGTAACTGTTGTTGAAGTGGGTTACGAAACACAAACAGATGGTTAAGGTAACTGTTGTTGAAGTGGGTTACGAAACACAAAAGATGGTTAAGGTAACTGTTGTTGAAGTGGGTTATGAAACACAAACAGATGGTTAAGGTAACTGTTGTTGAAGTGGGTTACGAAACACAAACAGATGGTTAAGGTAACTGTTGTTGAAGTGGGTTATGAAACACAAACAGATGGTTAAGGTAACTGTTGTATAAGTGGGTTACAAAACACAAACAGATGGTTAAGGTAACTGTTGTTGAAGTGGGTTACGAAACACAAACAGATGGTTAAAGTAACTGTTGTTGAAGTGGGTTACAAAACACAAACAGATGGTTAAGGTAACTGTTGTTGAAGTGGGTTATGAAACACAAACAGATGGTTAAGGTAACTGTTGTTGAAGTGGGTTACAAAACACAAACAGATGGTTAAGGTAACTGTTGTTGAAATGGGTTACGAAACACAAACAGATGATTAAGGTAACTTGTACTGAAGCGGGTTATGAAACACAAACAGATGGTTAAGGTAACTGTTGTTGAAGTGGGTTACAAAACACAAACAGATGGTTAAGGTAACTGTTGTTGAAGTGGGTTATGAAACACAAACAGATGGTTAAGGTAACTGTTGTTGAAGTGGGTTACAAAACACAAACAGATGGTTAAGGTAACTGTTGTTGAAGTGGGTTACGAAACACAAACAGATGGTTAAGGTAACTGTTGTTGAAGTGGGTTACAAAACACAAACAGATGGTTAAGGTAACTGTTGTTGAAGTGGGTTATGAAACACAAACAGATGGTTAAGGTAACTGTTGTTGAAGTGGGTTACGAAACACAAACAGATGGTTAAGGTAACTGTTGTTGAAGTGGGTTACGAAACACAAACAGATGGTTAAGGTAACTGTTGTTGAAGTGGGTTATGAAACACAAACAGATGGTTAAGGTAACTGTTGTTGAAGTGGGTTACGAAACACAAACAGATGATTAAGGTAACTTTTACTGAAGCGGGTTATGAAACACAAACAGATGGTTAAGGTAACTGTAGTTGAAGTGGGTTACGAAACACAAAAGATGGTTACGGTAACTGTTGTTGAAGTGGGTTACAAAACACAAACAGATGGTTAAGGTAACTGTTGTTGAAGTGGGTTACAAAACACAAACAGATGGTTAAGGTAACTGTTGTTGAAGTGTGTTAAGAAACACAAACAGATGGTTAAGGTAACTGTTGTTGAAGTGGGTTACGAAACACAAACAGATGGTTAAGGTAACTGTTGTTGAAGTGGGTTACAAAACACAAACAGATGGTTAAGGTAACTGTTGTTGAAGTGGGTTACGAAACACAAACAGATGGTTAAGGTAACTGTTGTTGAAGTGGGTTACGAAACACAAGCAGATGGTTAAGGTAACTGTTGTTGAAGTGGGTTATGAAACACAAACAGATGGTTAAGGTAACTGTTGTTGAAGTGGGTTACGAAACACAAACAGATGGTTAAGGTAACTGTTGTTGAAGTGGGTTATGAAACACAAACAGATGGTTAAGGTAACTGTTGTTGAAGTGGGTTATGAAACACAAACAGATGGTTAATGTAACTGTTGTTGAAGTGGGTTACGAAACACAAACAGATGGTTAAGGTAACTGTTGTTGAAGTGGGTTACGAAACACAAACAGATGGTTAAGGTAACTGTTGTTGAAGTGGGTTACGAAACACAAACAGATGGTTAAGGTAACTGTTGTTGAAGTGGGTTATGAAACACAAACAGATGGTTAAGGTAACTGTTGTTGAAGTGGGTTACGAAACACAAACAGATGGTTAAGGTAACTGTTGTTGAAGTGGGTTACGAAACACAAACAGATGGTTAAGGTAACTGTTGTTGAAGTGGGTTACGAAACACAAACAGATGGTTAAGGTAACTGTTGTTGAAGTGGGTTATGAAACACAAACAGATGGTTAAGGTAACTGTTGTTGAAGTGGGTTATGAAACACAAACAGATGGTTAAGGTAACTGTTGTTGAAGTGGGTTATGAAACACAAACAGATGGTTAAGGTAACTGTTGTTGAAGTGGGTTACGAAACACAAACAGATGATTAAGGTAACTGTTGTTGAAGTGGGTTATGAAACAAACAGATGATTACTGAAACTGTCGCTGAAATGGGCCATAACTTATCTCGGTGCATTTTGATAATTTTTAATCAGCCTACCATGAACACAATATGTAGGATCAGACAACAAAGGTTCACTGATGAACTTTTCTATATCAAAGTGACAGTTACATTTCTAGTTTTTCACCCTAATAATATTTGCTTTATTTGCAGAAACTGACTTATTGTATGTAATGTCATCTGAAGTCAAAACATGTCATAATGAAAAACAATTTCTTGCATACCGGATACGGTTATCTGCGTTTTTACATGGGTGATGGAAAGCCTGATCTTACACACTGGGGAAAAATAAGTCTTCATTTTTATCAAATATGAAACTCGTTGAGTAATCATACTATTTTACTCTCTACAGCTTGTAAACTATAAAAGTTAAACTTGTCTCCTATTATTTTGTATGAAACAAATACTGATTTAAGATCTGATATATAAGAATCAAGATAAAACATTCGTGTTTTTTTTTCAAATCAGAAATTGAAGTAAAGTTTTATAAAAGATTAGCGATAAAAACTATGAAATTGAAAGAAAAATCAAAAACACTAAATGGGTTATCGTGATTTATTGCTAATGACAGCCGCCAATTAAAAAAGCATTTCCTGGTTATAGCTTTTCAATGATTTCGACTCAATAAGCCCTTGTGTTTAAAAACAGTAGCTTTGCAGTGAATTTGTTCTCTGTGATAATAAAATATAAACTAGAACCAATTTGACATAGGCCATCGCAAATCCCTCATGTTCTTTAAACAAATATATGTTCACCCCTTTGACCCTTCAAGACGCTTTATGGGGCCAGGGCCCTCAGGAAGGGAAATATATCAAAGGGGAATTTCTAAGAAACACAAATTAGTGTGCGTTTTTTTATTATTTAAGTGGCAGCAAGAATGTACCATTGCAAATGGCAAAAAGTATGCTGTTTTCCTGTAGTGAAGTTTAAAAATTTCTAATAAAAAGAAAAAGAAAAAAAAATTAAGAGGGGAATTTTTCACAATAAAATGGAAAAATATATACTTTTAGGGGAGGGGAATGGGGCCAAATTTCGGCCCCAAAAATGGCCAAATGAGTGCCCTGCCCTTTATCCAAATTTAGGGGTAAAACAATTGGTGATGATTGTTCTTTGTTACTTGGAACACAAATAATACTATGTTTGTTTTTCTGTATGTATGACATTGCAAATGAATAAATAATATTTACAGTTTTGTATAGTGATTTTTTTGTATACTTGACCTTTGATGCACCTTTTCCCAGGCCCCACAGGTGATGTAGGAGAAAAATAAAGTAAACAGTGTAATCCTATCATCATATCATTTCATTTGAGATATAATCAAAATAAATTAAAAAAAGAATTGACCCCAGCTTAACCCACCCTGCTGGGCAGACTTCTGAGTTTGAAAACATGAAATTGTTTGATATGTTTTTTATCTTTAAATTTCAAATATACTTTGAAACAAGAGGTCAATGACCTTGAAGCTCTACTGATAGGTTTTTGATAGCTAGATCAGCATTCCTGTGAAGTTTCATGAAAATCCGTCAAGTAGTTTCAGAGAAGTAGTCGCTACAAGTTTTCATTATATAACTCTATGTAAACAAAGATGGCCGCTGGCGGCCATGTTTAACGTCAAATCAAAATAATTTTTGACAAGGATCATACTGATCATTTTAGGAAAAGTTTGCTAGGATCAATAGACATCAAGAGCAACATTCCTGTGAAGTTTCATGAAAATCTGTCGAGTAGTTACAGAGGAGTAGTCGCTACAAGTTTTTACTAGATAACTCTATGTAAACAAAGATGGTCGCTGACAGCCATGTTTAACATCAAATCAAAACGATTTTCGACAAGGATCAACATTATTCCATACTGATCATTTCAGAGGAGTAGTCACTACAAGTTTTTACTAAATAACTCTATGTAAACAAAGATTGCTGCTGGCAGCCACGTTAAACGTTGAATCCAAATGATTTTCGACAAGGACCAACATCATGTCATGCTGATCATTTTAGAAAAAGTCCCATATCAATATCACTTAGAGTTTTCAAGAAGTAGTCGCTACAAACTTGTTTTTTAAAAATCTATTTTTAGATTTGGTGGCCATCTTGGATTTCACATCGACATAATTTTTGCTAGGATCAACTAGACTTCATGGGCAACATTTATGTAAAGTTTCATGAAAAGCCATTCAGTAGTTTCAGAGGAGTAGTCGCTACAAACAAATTTACGGACGGACGACGGACACCGCACCATGGCATAAGCTCTGCTGATCTCTGATCAGTAGAGCTAAAAACACAAAAATTCAAATATACATTTTTTGCACATAACTTGGTGAGTATACTCGTGTAGAGTATACTCACCAAGTTATGTCTAGCGTATACTCACCAAGTCATGTGCAAAAAAAGCATATTTGAATTTTTTCTGTGTTTGACCTTTTGACCCCACTGAGAGTCCCTGTGGGTGAAATGCTCAGTTATCAGGTGGGGAAATCATTTATTAAATCTGGTTGAATTCCGCTCAGTGGTTTAGGAGGATATGGTAATGGACGGGCACACGGAGGGAAAGAACGAACGGACCCATTAACAATATCCCCTAATTAGTTTCATGCCCATAACAAAATACAAAGACTTTCGATGGCTAATTAATTCTGTCATTTCCGCTTATAAGAATAATCCGCTTATTTGGGTAATTTTTTCTTGCAATTGACTGTATAAGGACAACAATAGTTTATTATGTTATTAATACATGAGCTCACGGCTGTATTACCTGTGAAGGCGATCCCTTGGCTGCAACAGGAATCTTCTGTACCACTCCTCCTACTATCTTACACACATAGCTGAAATACAGGAAATCAAGATTAACGGTAAACCCTTAACCCGCTAAGCATGACCATAATAGCCTTTGTGTCCATTGTAAACCCAGATCAGGGTTTACAATGTCCAGCTGCTGATCAGTCATTTTCCCCAAAACACCCCTTTGTCACACAAATACAGTCCATTATATATTTGTAGTGGGTGAAGGGTTAATGGATGAATACCGGTAGTTGTATATGAACACTGCAAATATTTATCGAGTTTAGAGTCAGTATGTGAAAGGTCAAGTTTACAGTGAACTGGACTTGCCTGAAAATGAGTTGGCCCAATATCTTATATAAGACCTTTGTTTATGACACTTCCTGAGATTCATTTCAAATAGAAGAAGATAACAACTTCGATGTAAATTAACTATTTTCATGGCCATGTTTAAGTCCACTTGACCTTTGACCTAATAACTACAAAAGGTGCATGTATTTAACCCATATAATGACCTTCAGTGTAACTTTGACCTTTATATTTTAGTATGGTCATGTCGTCGTTGTCATGATGAGTATACATTGAAAGTTTGATGAAGAAATATCACGAAATGAGAAAGTTATAGCCAACGTTAAGTTTTTGTGAAGAAAAAAATAGTATTTAACCCATATAATGACCTTCAGTGTGACCTTGACCTTTATATTTTAGTATGGACATGTCGATGTTGTCATGATGAGTATATATTGAAAGTTTGATGAAGAAATGTAAAAAATGGGAAAGTTATAGCCAACGTTAAGTTTTTGTGACGGAATGATGGATAGACTGACGGATGGACGGACGGACAACAAAGTGATCCCTACGTATCGAATTTTTCTTCGATTTTTTAAAAAAAACACAATATAATGACCTTCAGTTTGACCTTGACCTTCTTATTTTAGTATGGTCATGTCGATGTTGTCATGATAAGTATATATTGAAAGTTTGATGAAGAAATATCAAGAAATGAAAGTTTTCGTGACGGATAGACTGACAGACTGACTGACGGATGACAAAGTGATCCCTATGTATCGCATTTTTTTCAAAAAGGCAACACAAAAAGCAAATTCAGAGAACCAATCAACGATTGTCATGAAAACAAAAACAAAATGGAGCACAATGCAAGATCATCATGAGTGAATATAAACGCTTAAGAATATGTGTAACTTTAGTACCATCTTCTAAGTCATTTAACGTTGCCTGTTCCAGATGTTGGTTGTCACAGTTAAGGACAATAACTCTAGTTATTTTTATTCACCTTATTTGCCCTTGCGTCATTTTTATTCACCTTATTTGCCCTTGCGTCATTTTTATTCACCTTATTTGCCCTTGCGTCATTTTTATTCACCTTATTTGCCCTTGCGACATACACAACATTTATTGCTAGCCATCCTGAAGTAGCCTGCTCTTCTAGTTTAAAAGGAGTAGGTGACATTTTACATTACAAGGACTTTTCAATAAAATAGAAAAGATTATCAAGTATTTATTGCCTTCTACACCTGATCTCTTGTTTAAAGTAGCTATCCCGCCAACAACAGCCAAGTTTTACAACATAATGTACACTGTTTCTAAACCTACTGATGATGAGGTATATATATAATTATATACATGTATAACTTATATATGTTAAGAATCCAAACTCTACAGACAAAATATGAATGGCTTTAACCAGCCAGGTCAACCCCGAAACTGGATCTTCGAATTAAGAGTTACCAACTTATACCAAATTCATTTTACACATATTCGATCATGGGTATATTAACAACCCGTTAAAAACAACAACTT
This sequence comes from Cyrtodaria siliqua, assembly GCA_037043455.1. NCBI lineage: Eukaryota > Metazoa > Mollusca > Bivalvia > Adapedonta > Hiatellidae > Cyrtodaria > Cyrtodaria siliqua. The sequence continues at coordinate 324,567 of JAWPHD010000979.1, forward strand.
TTAATCGGTACATATACATTATTATATGATCTGAACACCTGGATAGTTTTTATAAACGGTTTTGAAGTGCAATTTTGTTGTTATTTGGCGGGTTAATTTCTTTAAGATCTTGTCGCCAGTCTGGTGCAGTTTGCCATAATTATTATTTTTGAGAAGTAGTTTTTATTGGATTTCCCTGCCCTTGCTTTCCATATAAAGCATCTTGGTTGTGATTTTGCACATCAAGTTTGGTGTGGTCAGCTCTTAGTTTTTTAGTAGTAGGCGGCATACATTTTACAATATTCAATCTTGACTATAAAGAGCAATTGTTTCACTGACTGCCCTCGCTTTCTACATATTGTTACTTGGTTATGATCGGGCACACCGAGGTTGGTGTGATTAGCCAGAATGGATTTTGTAGGCGACACAAATTTTACTAAAAACAATAAAGGGCAATAACTCCTGTAATTTTGATCAGATTTATCGGCCCTTGCTGCCTATATTGGGATCTTGCACATCAAGTTTGGTTTGATTAGCCCTTATATAATAGTTTATGAGGAGTAGACGACAAGTTCATGAGCGCCACTTTTATATCCCTTGCTTTCACGAAGGCGGGAAATAAATAACTGAGATAGTATTAGTATTACCACATCATGCAAACTGAAGTATAGCCTACCTGTTACTGTCCTCTGTTTCTTTGTCCGAATCTACACCAGAGAAAGCCACATGGCGTTCTTTCTTCTCAACCTCATGTTCCTGCAATGTTTCAGACATCATCATAATTCAGGTTTAAGCATCCCTTGATCAGTTCACAATTGGTGTGTCTTCAAACTGCTAACCAAACACATGTTCTATAAATAATTATAAATCCTAATCGCCAATGAAGATCAACTGATTTCATTAACTGTTATCTCTGCACTATCTCCACAAATAACTTTTCCATATTTTTTTATGTTTTTGAAGAATAATACCTGATCCTAATTTCAGTGTTTTATATATTTCACCAGTAATAACTGATCCTGTTTTTTCGACATGCATAATGACTGATCCTATTAATTATAATCTATCTCTTTATAATAAATTATCCTCCCACATGCATTCATGAGATGGACCTCGCACTGCAGCACTGATAGTCAATTTAAATCCCATATTAACAATGGCTGATCCTTTACCCTTGATTTGAAATCAGTGTAATTAGAATGATGTGAGAGACCACTGAAGTATTATTTAACCCTTAACCCGCTAAACACGACTATATATACTCGGTAAAAAAAGTTTTGGACCAGGGTATATAAAGTCATATAAAAATAAAACTAGTGGACAGAATTTAAGTATCTTTTTTTAGTAACCAAGGTCTATCCTACCCGGTTAATTTGGTACCAGAAACATTAAATTCCAAACAAGATTTGATTTTAACAAAATATCGCGAACACAGAAAGGGTCTGTAAAAAATGTTGCAAAGTCCATAAAAAGTAAGTTACGGACACATTCGAGTAACCAATAAAAAGATTATTATTTTTTCGCAAACTTTCAATGTAAACGATAATTATTGTTGATTTTTGATCTATTGTGAATTATCAACTGAGATAATAAGGGTTATGGTCGAATGTCATGGTTCAGCGATCATTGTACGGGTTCGAACACTGCCATGGTCCAAAACTTTTTTTACAGAGTATATAATAGCCTTTGCGTCCATTGTAAACCCAGATCAGCCTGCCTACAAGTAACTCGCAGGCCGATCAGGATTTACAATGTCTGGATGCTGATCAGTCATTTCCCCCAAAACTCCCCTTTGTCACATAAATGGAATGGTCTTAAATTAAAGAAGGAACAGTCTATTATATGTAGCGGGGTTAATAGTGTAGAGTTATGATATCAAATTCAATATGTTTCCACATGAAATCACACATAATACTAATACTGAATTCACACTTCAAATAAAAGACAATAAATCAATCTGATAAATCAATCTGACCTTCAAAGTTAATTATCATTCAAAAATTTCCCAAATCAAACAGGAAACAAATGTATATTTAATACTTCATCCTTGTTTAAGTATATTTAAAAATTCTTCCTTCATCGGTCATGCGATTAAATAGACGATTAAATAGACGCACCACTTGAAACCTTGTATAATATAGGAAGAAATTCCCCAACAGATAAAATCAAAACACACTGCCTTACACTGCCTTACACTGCTTACACTGCTTACACTGCCTTACAAGTCTGTACATATTTTTACTATGGATGCAAAGGCTATTATAGTTGTGCTTAGCGGGTTAAGGGTAAATGTCAGGTTTGTTTGAATGGTGTTTTTGCATGTTAGGCCATTATATGACCGACTACTGTACTGGTTCTACCCAGGAAAAAAGGGGTGGTCTGCCTCTACCACAAGTCAGGTAAGGGGGTTGGAGTAAAAATAATTATATTTTCTGGCCGGCCGGTCCCTATGTTTGACACTATAATTGTAAATGAAATAGTTTGGTCTGGAAAACTAGACCGGCTAGTTTTGTGGTACAAATCATTGATAATAACTTGAATGATGCTTTAAGGCTCTTATAAATTCTTGTTTTGTAATCAAAGTACACTTTATTACAACTGTTAGCAATTTAAACCCAGTTCAAATTAACATTCATGATAAAGCAACAGAAACCAGTCAAATCCGTCTAGTTTTCTAGAACAATTGTTTTCATAAATAATCAAGGTAACATATATATATGCATGCATGTGGTTTAATTTAATGCTTCTGCACAGTTCATAATTATGAAACTAAAGCACATTAATAACAGTCTATTAAATCATTTTAGAAATATTTTATTATTAAAATGTTTGTATTTCTGGGTTTCAAGAACCTCATTACTCAATGTCCAGTAAAACCTCAGTGTGTTCTGAGAATGTAATGGGCTTTAAATTAACTGGTTTCATTGGCCCAATTTTTATCACGGAACCAATCAGAATGCTTCATTCATATTTTCATTTGGTTGTTTCTACATGACATCACTTTCTGGTATTATGACATCACACCTGGTATTATGACATCACGTCATGCTATTATGACATCACGTCATGCTATTATGATGCAACTTAGTGTGTTCTCAGAACTGAATGAGCCTTTTAATTGCTGTGAGAAACAGATAAGATTGTTTGTATCAGTCATTGAGTAATGAGTTTCTTGAAACCAAGAATGACAAAATTCTAAAAATAAAATAATTCTAAAAATAAAATAATTCTAAAATGATTTAATAGACTGTTTAAGACGGTTTTCATTTGTATTTGGATTGTCGACTCCAGCCCTTAAACCTCCCCACTTGGATTGTGTTATAATAATCATCATTCATGCATGTCAGTGTGTGTTTAGAATTTCTTTATGGGCAACGTCAATTAAATATTCATAGTATGTTGAGATTTAGTTTATAGGTATTTCTGTTTGAGAACTCATACATAAAAGTATTATGTACTTTCTTTAGCCCTTGTTAGCTCAATGCTTAAGAGCTCTGCACCACGACTGGGTTCTAGGCCGTACATGCTAAAGAGCTCTGCAACATGACTGGGTTCTAGCCTTTGCATGCTGAAGAGTTGCCCCACAACCGGGTTGTAGCCCTTGCATGTTGAAGAGCTCTGCCCCATAACAGGGTTCTAGCCCTTGCATTCTGAAGAGCTCTGTCCCATGACTGGATGTTATCCCTTGCATTCTGAAGAGCTCTGCCCCTTGACTGGGTTCTAGCCCTTGCATTCTGAAGAGCTCTGCCCCACAACTGGGCTTTAGCCCTTGCATTTTGAAGAGCTATCCCATGACTGGGTTCTAGCCATTGCATGCTGAAGAGCTCTGCCCCATGACTGGATTCTAGCCCTTGCATGCTGAAGAGCTCTGCACCATGACTGGGTTCTAGCCCTTGCAGTGGCATGTCCGAAGGGAATTTTCGTTGTATTTATCTTATCTTCATTTGAGTTTGCTGTACCTTATAACACCTTATATATGTTGAACAGGACATAATTTCATATAGGTAAGGTCAGACTCTATTTATACAGATAATTAATCATCAAACGAAAACAGGAAGTAAACTGTCAAGCAATCATTATCAGTAACAAATGGTGCAGAAACATTTTTGATCTACATTATTTGTGAAGATAGATGTTTACATACAATTTAAGTGTTGTCAAATTGAATGAACAAACTGGTTTCTGGTCCTTTGATTTCTCAAAGTAATAGGGAACCAGCTGTAACATTGACACATGACAAATCCGGAAGTATACTTGTATATCAGTATGTTATAGATGCTGGATGTTGATTATCTGATCTAATCAGGCTCTTCCCCAAGATTGACAAATAGGAAGGAAGGGATTATGTCTGCACTACTGGTGACCTCTCACGAAGTTATAATACAATAGTTAGCTGTATGGGAACATGGAAGGGCGGTAATTAATGGTGGACTGCCTCCAGTAATACTTACTATTATATTATGGTTCCCACTCATCTTTGACACGATAATTATGACACTTGAATCATGAAAGATATTCATTTTTAAAGTCAGTATGATAGCAACATGAAATCAATCACCTTTATGTATATGTTTTTTAAAAGTTGATGAAATGATATTTTTCTAACTGACATCATGGTATATCTGTGTCATTTATGACAGAACCGACATCATGGTATATCAATGTCTTGTATGACAGAACTGATATCATGGAAAATCAAGGTCATGTATGACATAGCTGACACCATAGTATATCAGTGTCATGTATGACAGAGCTGACATCATGTTATATCAATGTCATGTATGACATAGCTGACACCATAGTATATCAGTGTCATGTATGACAGAGCTGACATCATGTTATAGCAATGTCATGTATGACATAGCTGACACCATAGTATATCAATGTCATGTATGACAGAGCTGACATCATGGTATATCAATGTCATGTAAGACATAGCTGACACCATAGTATATCGGTGTCATGTATGACAGAGCTGACATCATATTATATCAATGTCATGTATGACATAGCTGACACCATAGTATTTCAATGTCATGTATGACAGAGCTGACACCATGGTATATCAATGTCATGTATGACAGAGCTGACATCATGGTATATCAATGTCATGTAAGACATAGTTGACATCATGGTATATCAATGTCATGTATGACAGAGCTGACATCATGTTATATCAATGACATGACATTTTGTATGACAGAGCTGACATCAAGGCATATCATGTATGACATATCTGACACCATAGTATATCAGTGTCATGCATGACAGAGCTGACATCATATTATATCAATGTCATGTATGACATAGCTGACACCATAGTATATCAATGTCATGTATGACAGAGCTGACACCATGTTATATCAATGTCATGTATGACATAGCTGACACCATGTTATATCAATGTCATGTATGACAGAGCTGACATCAAGTGTCATGTAAGACATAGCTGACATCATGGTATATCAATGTCATGTATGACAGAGCTGACATCATGTTATATCAATGTCATGTATGCCATAGCTGACACCATAGTATATCAATGACATGTATGACGGAGCTGACATCAAGTGTCATGTATGACATAGCTGACATCAAGGTATATCAATGTCATGTTTGACAGAGCTGACATCATGTATATCAATATCATGTATGACAGAACTGTCATCATATCAATGTCATGTATGACAGAGCTGGCATTACAATATATTGGTGTCATGAATGACATAACTGACATCATGGTATATCAATGTCATGTATGACAGGGCTGACATCATGGTATATTAATGTTTTTATATTGTTATTTTTTTACATATAACTATGTTACATATTAATTGTGTTTTAAATATAGTTGTGTTAAATATTAATTGTTTTACAAAAACTGTGTTGTAGTCTGCTACATTCAGCTGTGTTAAACATAATTACGCAGATGTGTTAAATATTAGTTACGCATAGTTTTGTTAATATTAGTTGTGTTATCATAGCAATGCTTCCTGCTAACATGGTGTTAACAGAAAGGAAAAAAAAAAAAAAATATATATATATATATATTAATAATAATTCAAACAAATAAAATTAAATAGAAAAAAAAATATATATACTAATAATAAAAAAAAAAGAGCAAAACATCTGGTAAAGTTTTGTATAGATCAGATGAAAAATGAAAGCCCTATCGTATTAACGAGGTAAAATATAGCATTTTTAACGAAATCAAGGGCCATAACTCTGCTGTTACTGGTCTGATCTGGCTGGTTTTCGATTTTGTCAAAGCTTTCATTGATATTAAAAATCTATTAAAAGTTTAGTAAAGATTGGATGAAAAATGAAGGCCCTATCGTCTTAACGAGGCAAAATATATAGCATTTTCAACTAAATTTTTTGTGCTGGAGCCAGACAACCTACTTTTCCTGGGTAAAACCAGTACTGTACATCTCCCACCATTCGTAAGAATCAACATTTTCTCACTTACAAGGGCCCTATTGTCTTAACGAGGCAAAATATAGCATTTTTAACTAAATGAAGGGCCGTAACTCTGTTGTTACTGGTCTGATCTGGCTGGTTTTCGAACTTGTCCAACTTCCAAGCTTTCATTGATATTAACAATCTGTTAAAGTTTGGTAAAGATCGGATGAAAAATGAAGGCCCTATCGTCTTAACAAGGTAAAAGTTAACAGACGACAGACGGATGACGGACGACAACGGACAACTCGCCATCCCATAAGCTGTGCTCAGGTCCTTTGCCAGAAGAGCTAAAAATCATCAGCTCCAAAAAGTAGGTCAAGGTCATAGATGAAATCAATGCATCCAAAAAGATGCACTACCCAAGACACAACTATGTCAAAATAGAATATTTTGTCTTCCAAAGATTAAGCTATAAATTGGGTTTAGAACATCTAGTGCATAATTATAGTTCATGAGAAAGTGATGTAAATGTAACAATTAAAGTTATCTGCCCTTCGCTTGAATGATGAAGGTCACATCCACATTTGCTTTGCCACGTTGCAATGTACCACTCAAGATACAACTATAAGCAAAGTTTGAAAGGTCTTAGTGCTTACAGTTTGTGAAAAAGTGACCTAAACGCCAAAGTTAAAAGTACAATTTATAAAGTTTGTGACAAAGTGAGCTAAACACAAAAGTTGAACCTCAAAATTATTAAGTTATCTGCCCTTTGCTTGGAGGGTCAAGGTCACTTGCACATTTGCTTTGTCACGTTGCGATGTACAACCCAAGATACAACTATAAGCAAAGTTTGAAAGGTCTAGTGTATACAGTTTGTGAGAAAATGACCTAAACGCAAAACTTGAATGTTGACGCCTTTGCCTCTGCCGAAAATCAACACCTATGTCTCTTTTTTCTTCGAAAAGGCGAGACCATTGCCCTCTATCATTGTGTGAAGTTTCAGTGCAGTCCCATCAGTAGTGTTGAAGATATGCTCCGGACAAGAATTCTAAGTATAAAATTACAAAGGGCAATAACTCTAATTTGAATGATGATAGAGTTACAGTTCTTGCACTCTGCACTTCCACTCATTGCCCTCTATCATTGTGTGAAGTTTCATTGCAGTCTTATCAGTAGTTCTGAAGATATGCTCTGGATAAAAATTCTAAGTATAAAATTACAAAGGGAAATAACTCTAATTTGAATGAAGACAGAGTTACAGTTCTTGCACTCTGCACTTCCGCTCATTGCCCTCTATCATTATGTGAAGTTTCATTGCAGTCCCATCAGTAGTTTTAAAGATATGCTCCGGACAAAGCGGCAACTATATGCTTGCCCTTCGGGAGCATAAAAAGGGTATAGAATGAGATTTGAAACAAATATCTTCAATTACAACTAGATGCCCACGGGCAACATGTTGAGCCCGCCAGTTTACAGATATACATTTTGGAGGAGACTTGCTAGGTTAAAGGTTAGACATTGCTGAAAGCAGCAGTGGAAACTTAGAATACGGGACCGTAAAATAAAATGAGTTTTGTACGTGACACATTGTCCTCTTTTGGTGATCATTTGTGCCAAGTTATTTCAAAATCCCTCTATGCATGAAAGGTTACAGCCTGGATAAGATCGGACTGCATGAACTGCATGACCTCTACGTGTGACCTTGAACTTTGAGCTGGAGGCCCGGGTTTGCGCACGACACATCGTCCTCTTATGGTGATCATTTGTGCCAAGTAATTTCAAAATCCCTTTATGCATGACAAAGTTACAGCCCAGACAAGATCTGACTGCATGAACTGCATGACCTATAAGTGTGACCTTGACCTTTGAGCTGGAGCCCCGGGTGTTGTACGCAACAAATCGTCCTCTTGTGGTGATCATTTGTGCCAAGTTATTTCAAAACCCCTCTATGTATAACAAAGTTACAGCCTGGACAAGATCTGACTGCATGAACTGCATGACCTCTATGTGTGACCTTGACCTTCGATCTGGAGGCCGGCGTGTTGTACGCAACAAATCGTCCTCTTGTGGTGATCATTTGTGCCAAGTTATTTCAAAACCCCTCTATGTATAACAAAGTTACAGCCCGGACAAGATCGGACTGCATGAACAGCATGACCTCTATGTGTGACCTTGACCTTTGAGCTTGATGCCTTGGTGTTGCGCACGACACATCATCCTCTTATTGTTATCATTTCTGCCAAGTTATTTCAAAATCCCTCTATGCATGACAAAGTTACAGTCCGTACAAGATCTGACTGCATGAACTGCATGACCTCTAACTGCATGACCTTAGAGCAGGAGGCCTGAGTATTGCGCGCGCCACATCGTCCTCTTATGGTGATCATTTGCGCCAAGTTATTTCAAAATCCCTCTAAGCATGACAAAGTTATAGCCTGGACTAGATCGGACGGACGCACATACACCGAACCGCCATTGTGACAACTATGTCGAGCTGTCCGCAAGCAGGCTAGACAAAAATAACTGCAATATAACTGCATTTAAGAAAAAATCCTTGTAAATTTTGGTTTATAGTTACTAGTTTAAACTTATTTATTTTACATTGATTATAACGAAAGCTCATAGAACTTATTTTAATCACTCTAGACGTCTTCCTGGGTAGAACCAGTACTAAGCAAATGCAGATAAAGTGTCTTGCTCAGGGACACAACACATGGTTATGGCGTGGATCGAACCCACGACTTTTGGATCATGGGTCCAACGCTCTACCACTAGACCACAGCGGTCACATTTAAAGTTACTGTGTTCTGATATGTCACTGTGTTGATGTTAAAAACGTTGCATATTTTTTGGCTATTTGGAGTTTTCCATTATTTCAGCGAACATTAACATGAAAGACAACACTTCGAAAGTATCAAATTTATGAAAAAAATCTAGGTCAAAACATCAGCTGAAGGCACTGTAATGTTTTTCCTCCTCTATAAAAATTAAGTTTATACTTTGTTTTAATATAAATTTGAAAGATAAAAAATATAACTTAAAGATTTGAGGGGCAAAATACCCAAATGTGTAAATAATGACGAAGAAAGCAGTACATTTTGAACAAAGCTATCTTCTTTTGGTATGGAATATACACTAACAATAACTAATAATCTTTTTGTCCTACAAAATATGAATAAAATGCTTATTTTGGTAATTTATAAATGCTTTTTTAAAAACGTCCTGTAAAATACAAGCAAACTGTCCTAGTATCTGTCAATTTCTTAATATTGCGATAAATTTCACATTATTTTTTTTAATTCGACAATTATAGTTTTGTCTAAAACAAAACAATCATATTTAAATTGCAAGCACAGTTTTTAACAATTATTATATGCATTTAGTGGAATTACTTCGTTTTAGGCAAAACTGTATGGCAATAGAAAGATATAGATTTAAAACTGAAAAATAGCATCTAACTGAAATGGTAATTTAAAGCGAACTGCAATAAATTGGCAATTATTTTTAAATGCACACATTCCAGATGACAGTCTTACATAATTAAATCACACACTTTTTCATTATTGTCAATTCTGCTGAAAAAGAAAACCTTAACGAAAATTGTTTCATTATAAGCTAAAGACTTCTGGTACATAATGTATAACTATGACTGCGCTTTCCAAGAAACTGTTTGTTAATTATTTTGAGTTAAAGATAAAGAGAAAAGTGACCTGCATTGCAAAATGTTTATGATATATACTGCAATGTAAAGGTACCTACCGGTAATGCATATTGATGTAATAGCATACTTCAAATTCTTCAGAACGTTTATACAATGTCATATTTTTTAAATAGTTTCAACATTTCAAATTATTCTTATATACCCATGTTTTCAACTGTGCATTCACAAAATTTACTTGTATCACAGATAAATTTCTACCTGATATATAGTTTATCACAAAACGTGTCACAGATATGCATATAATAATATCTACATCCTATTCACCTGATCCTCATTAGCATATATGCAAATTGTAAATATGCAAGTTAGTTTAACAATATTTCATTCAAGAAAATTAATGTGGTGAACAATATAACAAATAATACTTGGACAGGATTTGAAAGCAAGCTTTTGATGAAAACTTATATAAATTCATTTCCTTAATGCAATTTATGTTGAAATCTAAAAGGACGCCTCAAGATTTCCGTGTGTCCCATTAAATGCTCAACAGATACTGTTATGCATATATACAACAGTGAGATTGTTTATTGCAAAGACAAGCAAGTGCAGAAAACAAAGAATAATATAGAGCCTACCGTATTTTCTCTAATAGCAGCACCAAGGCGCTATACAAAATGCCGCGTAGGCGCTCTTATAACGTTAAATATATAAAAAAAAAAATCGGGTTATACGAAAGATCGAACATTTATTGAAATTCTTTTTTTTTTTGATATTTGGATAAAGTTCGGAAATGTGTTGAATTTTGAAGAATTTTTCTTTATTTTTTTTCTTTAAAAGGTGGGGCGTGTTACTATTGGGGAAGGCGTTATTATTAGGGGAAATACGGTACATTCACTCTACTTCTATTTATAAGCATGCGTAATGAAGAAAAAAGAGAAACAACTCTTACCGGATTCAACATGCGAGTGGAATCTATTTTTCGTATTTTCATAAGCTGAGGTTGATTTTTGTCATAATCTGACGCAACCTCTGTGTGCTGGGAGCGCCTGGTGGGCGGGGTACGTTGTGCTAATGGTACCTCAAAGCTATGCGGAAAGGTTCGAGTGTTGGAACTCTCATGAACCGGAAAGTCTGAATTCTCCTGAGAAAAGTGGAGATACATACAAGCATACAGGCTGAAGTAATTAAAGATGTATTAAGGCTCTTAATAGCGAGGTTTTTCCATGCCTTTCTTGGGAAGCGGGGTGTTTTATCTAGCTTTCGTTCCACATAAAAATCAGCATTGTTTTTCTTCAAACATCCCCACCACAATTTATTAAAAATTTTCCAAGATTTTATATATATCCTATCCTGGTTGCATTCTGATGCATCTTTTTATCATATTTGAGGGTGAAAGCATAACTATTGTAACTATAGAGAAGTAAATGGCAAGATACACTAGTTTCGCATTGATCCCTCAACTTAATAGTCAATTTGCCAGAGTATTTCAATTTCTTCGGTATATATTTCTTTCACAAAATCCCGGTAGAAAGGTAGGCTCTGAATCTGGAGCGTTCCCAGGCAAGACATTAATTAAGTCTCGTCTGTGAGATGGCATACACCTGGTGGTCCTGAGTCTGTCGTCAGAGCTTTATGTTTGTATGGTGTTTTACGTCATTTTCAACACATGCACGGTTATATATGACGGTCGATTTTTTGAGGTGGAGGCAGACCACCTGTATTTCCTTGGTAGAACCATGTTTCCAGGATTCCTATGTAACCTTCTCCTGTTTCTGGGGTGTCTCGAAATAACCTGTAGGGTTTAGATGAACTGTTTCTTGACAATTCAATTCTGAGTTTATCTTCAGAGCACCAAAGGAATCTATCGGATGGTAAGAGTATGGCATGGTTCCAGGATTCCTATGTAACCTTCCTCTGTTTCTGGGGTGCCTCAAATAACCTATAGGGTTTCGATGAACTGTTTAATGATAATTCAATCCTAAATTTATCTTCAGAGCACCAAAGGAATCTATCTGATTGTAAGAGTATGGCATGGTTCCATTATTCCTATGTAACCTTCCCCTGTTTCTGGGGTGGTTCAAATAACCTATAAGGTTTAGATGAACTGTTTAATGACAATACAATTCATTTCAAATTACAAAATCTTTTTTATTAATGAATAGTTGGTACGCAATATTTCTGTCCTAAGTGATAAAAAAAAAATCAAACACAGGTCTGTATGGCCTGCTTACATAAATTACCCCACACAGATCAGTTCTTATATACCAAAGACCTTTTATTTCTGAAAAATAAAAAAACACTTTTTATAATCTAACTGCATTTTTAAATTGTTGCATAAATCAACATTGTGTAACTCTGCGGGCTTTGTCAAAGGAGATGAGTATCTACAAATAGTAAGGGTAGTCTGGTGAGGTACCCTAATCAACGATTAACTACACCCCATGAGGCTAGTCAACATCTGAGGTGATCCTAATATGGGTTTCTCACCTCAGTTGTTACCCTCACTGGGTGAAGAGTCCTATCCCATTTCTCACTTCCCTGAACTACAAATGCCTCCAGAATAGAAGAGTAAAAAAGAGGAGATAATCTAGATCACAGTTATAATGTGCAATGTGCTAAGGATATAATTATGATAGAAGTACATATGACCCGATTTGTTTTATGTCTGACTATATGAATCATACTGCATGCATGAAGAAGAAACCAGAAAAATTACATTGAAATACAAATCTAGAAAATAAAAACAACAACACTATAATTATGAAACTGCAACACTGCTAACTCTGTCCAAATTATTATTATTACCATTTTTTGCTTTGATAAAAAAAAGTACCGTATAAGTTCCATGAAATTTATCGATTTCTCTCCAGATTTTGAAACTTGGATTTTTGTCCAAATTAAACAAATTCAAACACATGGAAATTAATGAATCATTTTCTTTAGAATTAAACAAAAGTTAGAAGGAAATTTTATAATCCGGACAGCATTACAATCGTGTTGGTGCTACTTAATACAAGTGAAAAAAAGGCCAATAAAAGGTAATTTTTAGATTCTCAGCATAATTCTTGGATGTATTAGTATTATTTATCCAACAACATGGCTAACAGTGTATTAGCCAGCCAACCATGCATCCGTGTTTTGCACGGCCGTTTTTGAAAAATCGGGCCACTATTTGGAGGAGTGGGTGGGGTAAAAAGAATTTTTTTTTTTGCTGAACAACACTTCCAAACACTTACTTTCTCAATATTGTTAAGGTTTGTATACACTTATAAAAGAAAGATGATCTAAAATGCATGTTTTTCACCTTTATTTGTGAAAATAAATTACCCTAGAGACACCCACTTGTCGAGAATTGGCGCGTAACACGTGTTAGCAAATTATTTTGCACACCCTGTTTGCATATTTGCACACCCAGTTCCTGAATTTCTGCCTAATACACTGATGGATAGTATGCTGTTTCATAACGAAACGTTGATTCGTTTTATTTTTTATATATATTTCAACAGATGGATTGTAACCATGATAACATCCGAGCGTAATTCAATCAATGTTTGATGATAATATAAATTTCCGGAACTGAGGTGACAAAAACTTTTTTTTTTCAAAATAAAACTAGAACTATCACCGAAGGCGATGAATACCTCCGATTTTTTGCTATAGCCGATGAGGATGGACAAAATCAAGAATAACAAGATACTCCAGTATTGCATGGCAATACTGGATGTCCCCTACTGGTCAGATGTTTGACAGTAAATGTTTTTTGTTGGATCAGATTAAACAAAAGGCTATGATTTAGACAAATAACAAAGGCATGCTACATTTCGTAACTTAACAAACCAAGTTTGAGTACATCATCTTCCTTAATACACATTTGTAAAGGATATACTTTTTAAGTTATCACAGCATGATCCAGTTTTCCGGATGGACCAACATTTCTTTTTACTATTTTGTTGCCATAGCAACCACAATTTTGGCCGTATCAACAAAATTAAATAACGTGCATAATCTCCTTATGTCCCTCTACCATATGTAAAAAGTTTCATGAAAATATCTTTTATACTTTCTAAGTTATCACAGGATCTAGCCTTCTGGACGGACTGATGGACAGACGGGAGGTAAACCTATAGTCCCCTCTGGTGACAACTCTTGGCCAATGATAACACTGAACGGTATAATTTGTCGACATATACTATTTCATTGTCGACGATCATGTCGGAGGCATTTACTGACAATTTCTTGATTAATCGGAACAACACTACCGCTGAGAATCTAAATATTAATTTTTATATGCCTTATCATCTTTAATAATTTTTAATGTTTAATCAGCAAGCCCAACAACCAGTGCTCTGAGACACAGTGCCACCATAATGACCTGTGCGCATGTGTATGTTAAAATGTATGTATATATTTTTAAACTATATTCCTCCCTATATAAGTTCCTGGCCCTTATTTACCCTCTGTAAGGCAAACCCATCCCCCATTGCATTTCAAAACAAAGAATAATAGCCAACAAACATTTCTCCAGGAAGTTAAAACAAATCCAGTGGATCTATAAAATACAAAAGGCCAAAGAGTGACAACACAAACGTTCTCTAGGAGGTTTAACAGAATCCAGCAGATCTATCAAACACAAGAGGGCAAGCAGCGACAATTATAACACAACAGGGCTCGAAATTAGCACTAGTCCTGTAGCCGAGGCTAGCAAAAATGCTGCCGGGCTAGCAAAGTCTGTGTCTGGGTAGTCCCTATGGGCTAGTAGCAAAACTTATTCAAATAAGAAATAAATTATAAATCGATAGATTATGTAGTGACAGCACTGTCTAACCCAACAGGTCTTTTAAAAACCTGATATTTCCAAAGTTTCAATAAATGTAAAACTCGTATAAAGAAACTGAAACTTGAATTAAAATAGTCATTTCTGTTGAATATTATATTGGGCTAGTAAATTTTGAGCAGGTCTAGTGATTTTACCCAATTACTAGACCGGTGGTCTAGTAAACTAAAAATGTTGATTTCTAGCCCTGCACAAGTTAAACCAAATCCAGTGATCTATAAAATACCAGAGACCGAACACTGATTACATAAACAGATTTCTAGAAAGCTTAACCAAATTGTGGAACTATAAAATACAAAAGTCCAAACACTGATAACACATAATTATGTTCTCTAGGAAGTTTAACCAAATCGTGGATCAAATCGTGGATCAAATCGTGGATCAAATCGTGGATCAAATCGTGGATCAAATCGAGAGGCCAGAAAGTGAATACATAAACATTTCTTCAGGAAGTTTAATCTAATTCCAGATGTTTTATTTAAATTAAATCAAAGCAAATTAAATCATGAACATTTCCAAAAGATAATAAGAATACAATAACATTCAAATCATAGGTTCAATATTTTAATTCCGAGTTCACGATTTTAATTTATGTAGACAGCATAAAAATAAACAGAGTAAAACTATGATTATTTCAACATCTCATATTCACAAAAAAACAACTTTTGTTATAACTTTCTCAGTGGAATGAATTGTTAAAATAAGCTTTAATACCAGTAAACAGTATTATGGGTAAGGGGCATCGAATAAAATATGTGCTTTTTTATTTCAGTTTGGAAGCACATCTGCAAAACCCTCTCTTTAATGCGACAAATAAGATAAAATGAGACAAAATAAGATAAAAACGAGACAAATTGAGACAAAAACAAGATTGGCAGCCAGAATTGCTTAAGTTAGAAACAGAGACGGTAAACGGCCATCAAGGAATCATGAAAGCATCAAATTTCATCACAGGATAGAAAACAGCGTACATTCAATTGTTAAGTTTATTTACAACTAAAAATGCGTCCATCGCCCTAAGAATCCCCCACTAAAACGATCAGTAAAAAACATAAAATTTAAAGAAACAAGGGCCATAACTCAGTTAAGACACGATCAATCTTGGTGAAGAATCGATATGCATATCTTGACATCATAGGTCAGCATCCTATACAATTTCTAAACAATCGGTTGCAAACTGAGGGAGGAGACAGACACACAAGAAATTTTAATGTAAAAATTGACGAAAAAGGGCCGTAACTCTAGTAATACAAGGTGGATTTTGACAGCGAATTGATATGGCACATCTTGACATCATAGGTATGCATCCAGTAAAAGTTTCGAAACAATCGGTTGAAAACTGTGGGAGGAGACCGACACATAAACTTTTTGGGTCGGCCAAAAAGACGGACAGACAGAAGGGAGGGACACGGCTAACGTTATATGTCACCTCACTATTTGGTGGAGGTATATGTCCCCTCACTATTTGGTAGAGGGGGCATTAAAACACAACAATGAAATAAATGTCACCATATTTCAAAGCTCTAGCATAGGTTTAGCAGATATGTCATAATTAAGAGGATGCAATCATTTAACACTTCTATTTGCAACAGGTTTAAGGCCACTTCATATATACACCGAAACCGAAACGAAACCGAAGCAGTTATTGTCGTTTCAGAATCGGCTAGTGCTTTCACATAAAAGCCGAATTTTGATCCGAATCTCTAAAAATAGCGACCTATTTGAGACCGAATACGGAAAAATTAGAAATCCAATTCGTGCATGTTTTCGTTTCGGTTTCGTTTCGGTTTCGGCGTATATTGGGAACCCTCGTTTGCGGTACTAGTACATCTTAATTTTTTTGGTTCCGTTTCGCTTTCGGTGTATATATGAAATGACCTTTACAATCATGCATCAGTGTGTTTTACAATCACAGTAAAAATTAGAGAAAATCTTTTACCAAAGAAATGAGGCATATCAAATTAAGGAATTTACCTTTTCACTGGAAGCTGAGCTCTCCAGCGGCGGAGAATGACAGGAGCTCTCCAACGATGAAGTACATGTTTGCGACGACTCAATTGAACTCTCGCTAGGTGGGACAGAGTCCGTAGAACTGTTCAACAATCTCTCAGGTGACTGTGTTGTCCGCTCAGGTGACTGTATTGACGTGTCTGTACCTAGGTCGTCAGCTTCCTGCGGTTCTGCAGAAAATACATCATCATGTTTTGGCGGTGAATCACGGTCAGAATCTGGGGCTCTAACTGTTATTTTTGTTTCTGTCGTCTGCTTCTTAGAGTTATCTCCCTTAGAAGCAGAATTCCTGCCAGCAATGTCTCTAGGCTCAATTATCTTCGGAGTGGGTTTGCGAACATTAAATTCCAGCGAAGGCGGCGTCGATTTGGTTTTAAATTCCTGGCGTTTTTCCACAGCAGGCCGGTTTTCCATTGCAGACACAAATTTGTGAAGGTCAGCCAGATTGTCACCTGAAAGGAATAAAGAATATCTTTAGCTTCTGGTTAAAAAATAATGACACAATTTTAAATAAAATCTTACAGCAACACAGGGTTTCATGGGTGTGTTCTTGGGCAAGACACTTTCCCTTAGTCTCGTCCGTCGGATGGGGACATTAACCGGGTGTTCCCATGTAACACAGTCTATCTTCCGAGCACCTTAAAGAACCATAGGAATATATCCACTAGTAAGAGTAGGGATTCTTGCATAAAGGATAAGGCTATCCACGTTTTACATGGGGGACGGTATTTGAATAATGGTGCAAGAGGGGTGAAGGGGGTGGGGGTGGGGTTAATCAAGGCCAACCTGATGGTGAATTAATAATTATCCCATGTGGAATCAAGGCCAACCTGATGGTGAATAAGTATTTACCTCATGTGGAATCAATGCCAACCTGATGATGAATAAATACATATCTCATGTGGAATCAAGGCCAACCTGAAGATGAATAAGTATTTATCTCATGTGGAATCAAGGCCAACCTGATGGTGAATAAATAAGTATCTCATGTGGAATCAAGGCCAACCTGATGGTGAACAAATGTGTATCTCATGTGGAATCAAGGCCAACCTGATAGTGAATAAGTATTTATCTCATGTGGAATCAAGGCCAACCTGATGGTGAATAAATAAGTATCTCATGTGGAATCAAGGCCAACCTGATGGTGAACAAATGTGTATCTCATGTGGAATCAAGGCCAACCTGATAGTGAATAAATATTTATCTCATGTGGAATCAAGGCCAACCTGACGGTGAATAAATGTGTATCTCATATAGAAAAAAGGCCAACCTGATGGTGAATAAATGTGTATCTCATGTGGAAAAAGGTCAACTTGATGGTGAATAAGTATTTATCTCATGTGAAATCAAGGCCAACCTGAAGATGAATAAATAAGTATCACCTGTGGAATCTAGGCCAACTTGATGGTGAATAAATAAGTATCTCATGTGGAATCAAGGCCAACCTGATGGTGAACAAATGTGTATCTCATGTGGAAAAAGGCCAACCTGATGGTGAATAAGATTGTTTCTCATGTGGAATCTAGGCCAACTTGATGGTGAATAAGTATTTATCTCATGTGGAATCAAGACCAACCTGAAGGTGAATAAATAAATATCGCATGTGGAATCAAGGCCAACTTGATAGTGAATAAATATTTATCTCATGTGGAATCAAGGCCAACCTGAAGATGAATAAAAAAGAATCTCATGTGGAATCTAAGCCAACTTGATGGTGAATAAATACTTCTCACATGAAAATCTAATATCTAATGATGGCTAATAAATTATTATTATCTAATCTGGAATCAAGACCAACCTGATGGAGAATTGATAATTATTTCATGTGGCATGTTAGTTGGCAAGCCGGTGATGGTGAATGACTTTGGTCTGCTAGGTGTGTCTATGTCTTCTATCTCGAGTAATGGTCGAGATAGCGTTGGAGATCCGCCGCTCACTGTGGCACGCCGCTGCTTAGGGTCTGGTATAACTGGCAGGGTGAACTGTGGAGACTCAGACCCACTTCTGAACACATCATTGTCTGTGTCGTTACCATCTGTTGGCTCTCTGCAATGGCAAATGGGAAATTTGGTTCATTCAATGAAATGGGAAATAAGAAATTTGGTTGTGTTTACTTATAAAAAGGGCAATGGGAAAATATAAATGAAATATTATCCCATTTATCTCCGGAATAGAAACCAATAAGTATGTAAAACATGGTCATTATCTCTCAAATGGAAAATATAACAAACTGTGAAAGTTTATTTGTATGGGAGAGTTTTGAATTTTAAAAAAGTAAATTTTTCACCTTTTGACAGTCATTAGGTTTAAAATTAAAACCAAGGTCAAAACATTCAATCAAATCCAACTTTTACGCAGAGAAGGGACTGTAAACCTTATGATAACACACTCGTATATTGCAGTGAAACAGTCAAACACTGACAGGCTTGTGAGAAACACAATCACTGAACCTAGTATGTTCTATGCAATGTTCCTGTTGAATTTCATGAAGATTCGAATAACAGATTAAGCAGAAGAAGCTAACACAATTAGGTTCCTATATAATCCTATTTAAGCCCACCCAGGAGGTATCATCAACAAGAGTTTCTTTCAGGAGTCAGGACCAACACGATGTCATTCTGGTCAACATAGAAAGATCTCTTAAACAGGAACAGTGATTGAATGCTTTTAAATATAATAAATATACTGATAAAAATAAGTTTAAGCAAGTAAATAACATATAAATCCCATTGACCAGATTCTAGGATATGTGTAGAAGCGGTCATGGGCAATATAACTTACATAATTATCAGTTATATTAAGGGAATAAGTCTCAAAAAAAATATGTGAAAACAATAAGGTTTTTAAGGCAAGTAAGTGTTGTGGAACACCCATATTATGTAACATGTTCAAGAAAACATGCTTTTGATGTTCTTGATTTGAATTTAGTATAGTAAGGATTCATTCTAAAAAAAAAGGAAAAAAAGAATATTTTACCCTATTTTTGGGGGGAAAAAGACCAGAAACAGACGTTGTTTGTTTTTTTGCCTAGTGGCAAGGAAATTGTCGTTTGTTTTAGCGTTTTTTATAACTTCAGACCCATAACAGTTGCTCTTTACCTTATTTATATTTTTAAATGTGTGAAATAGTATGCTTTAACTAAATGATACTCTAATACAAAAAGTAAGTGAAAAAGAAGATCAACCTAAGTCATGCCGATGATTTAAAATATTTCACAATATAAAATAACATTACATTTATTTAAGTTAGATGTGCATGTAACAGACTTGCTAAACTTGATTTTTTCAGTATATATGCTTTTTTTCCAATATTTCTGGTTGAGGTGGCCATCTTGGATATAGCAGCAGGGTTTAAATTTAACACTTATTTACTTGCTAAATGCAAGTAGATTTTTGCAGATTGCAAGTAGAAAATAACTTAAATTGTTCAAGTAATAAAAGAAACCATTTTAAGGTCTCAGTCTACATTTATTCACTGAACATATTTATCTAACTTCTTACAACAGTTAAGTAAGTTAGTATAATTATACATTATTACATTCCTGCATCTAGCTAAGTGTGAAAATGTCATTATTTACATTTATAACAATCCTTCTAAAATGAATCGAGTTTTTAAATTATTAATGCAAGTACAGCGTTTTTTTACCTTATATAAATGGGTCCATAAACGGCCTCATTCCCAATTGAAAAAATCGACAATTTTTCCCAATTTTCATCTAAAAAATTCCCAAATTGAAGTCGTTTTTTCCGTCAGTTTTTCTCCTGGGATATTCTCAATACACAGATGTAATAGATCTTCCCAGTTCTGTTTTAGATTAATCTTCTTAATAAAGTTTTTTACCAGGGTTGTACGTTTCTTCTGCTTTTCTGTGTAAATTGAAACTTTACCGCTTGTATGTTATCAAGGACGAACAACAGAAATCGTCTGGGCCAGGAAACTCTTTCCTCGGTCATGAGAATAAGCAGAGAATCTGGTGCAACCCTAAATGACAATGAACTTAACAGCATTGTTAACATTTTCAGGGACAACAAAAACAGGGAAATTATTCTGTAACAACACAGTGAAGTACAATACAAACTTGAAACATTACAGTTGTGAAAATATTTTATTATGTAAATCATCAATAAATATGTAATATTTCACAAAATACAAAAACAACATTTTTCCCAATTCTGAGAAAAAAACACGTGTTTTTCCCAATTTTGAGAGAAATCGCGTGTTTTTTCCCAATTTGACCGGCCACTGACCCATACCCAAAATGGTGAAAAAAAACACTGAAGTACCTGTATGAAATTCGACGCCTGGAAACAAGGCATAATTTTTAAAAAATTGCAGGCTTCAAATCACCATTAAATTAAATAGAAAAAAACAGGCGTCACCTAGACGGAAGCAAGACGTCAAGTAGCAGGAATTTGAGGCGTAATATGCAAATGAGGTATGCCTGGAATAATCGACGGATGTTGTTTAGCCAGACGTAAAACGGAAAAAATGACGGTCGTCACTAAACGACGGGCGTCATTTGGGAAAAATTACAGGCGTCATCCAGGAAAATGACGGCTGTCTATTAGATGGAAACAAGACGGAAAGTAACAGGAATTTGTGGCGAAATATGCAAATGAGGTACGCCTGGAATAATTGATGGGCGTCATTTAGGCAGACGTAAAACAAAAAAAATGACGGGCGTCGCTTAGTAAAATGACAGGCGGAAATTAGCAGGAATTTGAGGCTTAATAAGCAAATGTGTTACTTTCTATTATTTATCGGAAGAAAACATCATGAACTTTGTGTACTGCCAGCAATTTATTATTAAATGAATAAAGACACATCAATTAGGTAACTAAATCATATGAAACAATACACATTTCATGTTATCCAGTCTGGTTCTAATATGAGCTTATAAATAGTGTTGAATTATTAGTACCATAGTACAGCTTAGTGTTGAATTATTAGTACCCTAATACAGTTTTGTTCTGTATGTATAGAACAAGGCCATCCTTAAAAAAATATTTGTTTGCTGTGCTCCGACCCTGAAATTTTTAAGTGGGTAGGTAGGTAGGTCTTTTTTTTTAGCCAGTCCTGGTTAAGCATTTTTACAAATCATAATTTCCTATCTCAATGTATGATATTGCAGTCTGTGGATAACCTCATTAATATTTCTTTACGAATAATTTCGAAAAGGCTAAAAAAAACAACGGTCGCTGCCTTTTTAGACGTTTGGTCGGAGCACAGCAAACAAACACTTTTTTAAGGATGGCCCAATGTGAAATTTATTCTTACCTCAGACAGTGCATTGTTGTAAAATTATTCCTCTGTATTAGGTTTCACTTATAACTAACCTTCTAATTAAATGTTTTACTACATTGTCCAGATATACACATACAATCCACACACAATTTGGGTTGGTAACACAGTATTAATAAGTTAAAATAAACATTGTTTAAGCCTAACTGTTTCATTGCCAATATTTTTTCCCACAAAATTTCAAACTGAGTTTTCTCCCAGAAGGCAATTAAAAATCCATTTCCTCAAATAATCAGTTATAAAATACGCCTGTTTAAAATGTTAAGTCCAAAATGAAGCCCGTCATCTAAGTAACGGCTCTTGCCGGGCGTCATTTTCACATTTTTACGCCTCGATCAAGAGACGTCAAAGTCATATTATTCCGTCTCCTGCTCGTTGACGCTTGGAAAAACACCTGGTTTACGTCCGTTTTTTTCATACAGGAACCTTGATTAAAATAGCAAGTAAAAATCCTTCGCACTTGCTTTTTTTAGCAAGTGGCTTAAAATATTAAATTTGATCCCAGAGCAGGAAGCTGAGTTTTAGTTAGACATTAATGAATAAATGCCCAAAAGTCTTTGATCATTAGACCTAGGGTTCAGAAGTCATAAGGTATATGAACCAGAATTTATCTCCTATTAACTCTCAAGGAACAGGCTTTTAACAACAAACCGCATGATGTTTAAAACACTGTTATACCTATATGTGTTTTCATTACATCGAAAGTAAAAACAAAACGTAACTGAATCACTTTTTTTTTTAAACTTCACTTTTACACCTCATTTATCAATTTCCTGTAATCTTTCTAGTATAAAAACTTCAGTGTAAAACTATAAACTACTTTGTAAACATCTCTTTGTATCTAGTTCCCTTCATACTTATAAAGATATGTACAAAATGCTGCTGAGTAAACAGGAAGAAAAAGAGAAATGTCAAATGTTAAGCAGGAAATGTTACCTAATCCTAATCCGTGTGTATCAATATACTCCACCATTTCTAATTTGATAGCAAACAAGAGCTGTCGGAGAACAGCGCAGCTCGACTATTCGATTTTTCAGAGAATAATAAATTATATAGCTAGTATATACCATCAGAAAACAAGGCTAAAACAATGTGGGGTGGGGTTGGGGGCGCAACATAGCTATGTGTAGGAAATGACCAAAACTACAGGGGTGGGGTTGGGGGCGCAACATAGCTATGTGTAGGAAATGACCAAAACTACAGAAAAATATGTATCAATATACTCCACCATTTCTAATTTGATAGCAAACAAGAGCTGTCGGAGAACAGCGCAGCTCGACTATTCTATTTTTCAGAGAATAATAAATTATATAGCTAGTATATACCATCAGAAAACAAGGCTAAAACAATGTGGGGTGGGGTTGGGGGCGCAACATAGCTATGTGTAGGAAATGACCAAAACTACAGAAAAATATGTAAAAAAAAATATATATCAAATTTTGAGCGAGGGTGGGGGAGAGGTGGTGCTGGTGGTGGGGTGGGGTGGGGGGGGGGGGGGGGGGTTGTGAAGGCAATATATATGTGTAAGAAGCTATGTAAGAATTCACCAAAACAACAACAAAATATGTAAAAATATATGTGTAAGAATCGACAAAAACAACACAGAAATATGTAGAAAACAATAATTAAAAAATCAAGTTTCGAGGGGGGGGGGGGGGGTGAATGTAGAATGTATGCGCCTGAGCGTGATTTGACACAAAAAATGTATGTGAACTGATATCCCCTGTCTTTATGCACTTTTTACACATAGAGTTTTTAGACCACAGGAACACAGGAACACATACTGGTCGAAATTGTGTTACAAAGGAACAACGGAAGTATATTTTACAATATTAAATTATCTGTGTAAAAACACACAAAATCAATAACTCCAACTCAAAATTTTTTCTTCCTAATCTGCCCTTGCTTCATAAACATCAATACTTGCTAGTGATCTTGCATACCAAGTTGGTGTAGGCTTCTATTAGCAGTCAGAGCTCTAACCTTAAACAGTTACAAGTTTTATAACTGCTGGAAGTTATTAAAATGCCAAATTATTATCTCCCTTTGGTTTAGAGTAGCAGATACTTTTCCCTAATGACCATTTGTAACTTAAATCAGTTACCAAGATCATTTGCTAATCAATCGAAATAGTTTCCAAATGTGCAGTGTTTATTTATGTCTGAATAATTATTATTAAGGATAAATACACCTTCATCAAGATCCAATAAGCTGTTTGTCACTAATTGTCATGTTGGTGCCTACAAAATGATTTTTAATGAATTTTATTGCATAACAGTAGGTAACTTGAGAGGCTTTGCGCATTGGATTTTCATCGATGCTCATAGAATTTTATTGCATGGTTGTAAAGTTGAATAATCACTCTACCTGGAGAAAATTATATATATACAGGGAAAATTCCTGTACAGAAGATAGAATGCATCTAAACTTGAATGATCTTGTGGTAGTAACTGCTTCTGGTTACTATCCCATTTTTCGTTGTTTTTTTAATAACAGTCACAGGTTATGAAAAACGTAACCGTTTAAGGTTAGAGCTTTGCCGAGCCATTCTTCGTTTTTGTGCCGAGCCTAATAAACTTGATAGTAAAAGGCACTGACATAATATTCTATTTATCATGTAGATTATCCACATTTTTTGTATGAATTACTATTATTACCTATTTCTCAGAATGTTATGCTTACAGGACTAGAAATTAACACTTTTAGTTTACTAGACCACCGGTCTAGTAGTTGGGTAAAATTGCTAGACCTTCTCAGAAATTACTAGCCCAATATAATATTCAATAGAAAATACTATTTTAAAGGGGTTGATGCACCATTTTCAATGTTTACTTTAAAGGGCTCTGAAAAACTTGAAAAAAGCTGAAAGAATTATCAAAATGCCATGACAAATAAAAGAGATATGACCTATTGAAAATTTGGAAGGAACATAAATGGAGGCGGCCATATTTGAACGATGAAGTCATCGCGTCTTTTTACCATTTATGGAATATTGATAAACTATATTTTATAGCAAAGAAAATCACTGCAAATTGATTAAAATTAAATATACAGATGCAAAATGAACAAATGGTATGCTTATTTTTCATCTGCAATGTTTTTCTTTGCTTTAAACAACATTTTGCCAATATGCCATATATGGTAGAAAGGCGCGATGACATCATCGTTCAAATATGGCTGCCTCCATTTATGTTTCTTTGCAAAGTTTCAATAGGTCATATTTTCTTTATCTTTCATGGCATTTTGATAATTCTGTCAGCTTTTTTCAAGTTTTTCAGAGCCCTTTAAAATAAACATTGTTTGAAAATGGTGCATCAACCCCTTTAATTCAAGTTTCCGTTTCTTTATACGAGTTTTACATTTATTGAAACTTTGGAAATATCAGGTTTTTAAAAGACCGGTTAGGTTAGACAGTGCTGTCACTACATAGTCTATCGATTTATAATTTATTTCTTATTTGAATAATTTTTGTTTCCAGCCCATCGGGACTACCCAGACACAGACTTTGCTAGCCCGGCAGCATTTTTGCTAGCCTCGGGCTACAGGACTAGTGCTAATTTCGAGCCCTGGCTTATCGAGGACGCCGCCATGTTGTTGTTTTTGTTTGTTTTATGACGTCAGGCAACGTTACGTGCATGACGTCAGATAACGTTACGTACAATAAACGCCAAGGGATTCCGCATCGATTTGCTCTATTGGACATTGCCTAATAAAGCAAAATTTAATAGGTCACCTCTTTATTAGGCAGAAAAGTGCATATCTGCATGATAAACATCAATACTTGCTAGTGATCTTGCACACCAAGTTGATGTAGGCTTCTATTAGTTTTTGAGAAGTAAGCGACACAGGTTTAACAACATTAGTTTTTTGTCTGTTTGGTGCTGAACGTCATTTTTCAGCACATTTTAGGCTATATATGACAGTCGATTGTTTTGTGGTGGAGGCAGACCACCCGCTTATTCCTAGGTAGAACCATTACTGTATACCTCCCACTATCCATAAGAATCAACAATTTTTCACTTATAAGTTGAGCTCCGAGTGGGATTCGAACCCCCAGCAGTCAGATGATAAAAACAGAAGATATGAACATCTGAAGGGTCTTCTTTATCAAAAATGAAACCGGATCCAAGAAATGCCCTTTATCCTGCTAAAAATGGTCAATTCTGTTGCTAGAAGGGAGGGAGGGAGGGATTTTGCTATTATGTAATTTCTCTAATTTAAAAGTTGTAAAATAATTGTTTGTATCTGTGTGTGTTTCATTGCATTCTAGATATTCTTCCTCCCCACCCCTCCGCTAATGTCATACACCACCACCATTAACACCCCAACACCACCCTACCATCATCCCCTACAATTAAATGTAAGTATGCATATCAACATTTATCTTATTAAGTAACAAAGTAACATACTTTATAAATATTTCACTTAATTAGTTGTCAATCACCGTTGCCACCCCCACCACCACCCACCCACCCACTCTCTCTTATACCCCCAAAACAACAACAACAACAACAACGGTAAATGTATATGTTTACTTACGTTATGTAATTAATCCTGATATGTATGCACTGTTACAATATTATTTTTTTTAATAGGCAAAATATATTAGTTCAGTTTACATTAAGCATAAAACACCATAATTTCATTCATAGACCAGGATATTAATCCAAATTCCCACAAACTACTGTGAATATGGATATAGTACTCACAGTCACACTCCATAAATTCCACAGTTACTAAATAACAGGTTAAATGCCCTGGCTGACAAGGGGAAATTACCCATTCAACACAATATAATTGCTATAAAAGTAATCTGTCTGCACTGCCAGCCACCACATAAACCCAGGATATTAAAGTGATCAATAAATAGTTTATATACAGAATTGGTATGAATAGGTTTTTCATGAAGGTACAATCATGGTAGGTTAATCACCCCATTGAAAATGAATGTTGTGAAAGCCCATGCTGAACATTATAACAGTAACAGATGTTTGCACCTACATCAATAGGCTCCTTTGATAAATAAAAATCATATTAATTTATTCTCATATTATGTTTCTTATATACGTTAAAATTCCCTATGATATAACGATAAGATGAGGTATAAATCCTCAGGATGAGATGAGGTATAAATCCTCATCATGAGATGAGGTATAAATCCTCAGGATGAAATGAGGTATAAATCTTCAGGATGAAATGAGGTATAAATCCTCAGGATGAGATGAGGTATAAATGTAAGATGAGGTATAACGATGAGTTATAAATCCCAAGATGAGATCAGGTATAAAGATAAGATGAGGTATAAAGATAAGATGAGGTATAAATATAAGATGAGGTATAAATCCCCAGGATAATATGAGGTATAAAGATAAGATGAGGTATAAATATAAGATAAGGTATAAATCCCCAGGATAATATGAGGTATAAAGATGAGATGAGGTATAATGATGAGTTATAATCCTAAGATGAGGTGAGGTATAAAGATAAGATAGGTAATAAGATAAGATGAGGAAAAAGGTAAGATGAGGTATAAATTCCCAGGTTGAGCTGAGGTATAAAGATGGGGTATAAATCCCAAGAAAAGATGCAGTATAGATGATAAGATGAGGTATAAATCCCCAGGCTGAGATGAAGCATAAAGATAAGGTGAGGTAAAACTTTTGCAACACAAGCTTTTACATCATTTGATCTGGCTTGACTTGTCATTGTTCAGATATAAAACTGTTACTAGAGGTAATAACAACAACACACCTATCTACCTGTCATCAATCAGCCAATTACTGCTCAGGTACTGGAATGTATTGGCCTTCACACAAAACACATGTAAACATAACACAATAATGGTGGGAGCATGTCAGTATGTCTGAGTTCCCTGTGATCTTAAAGGTTTATAATCCGCCTGTAACACCCAAAGGAAAAGTGATTTCAAGAGGTAGTCACAATATGTGACCCCAGGATTTTGTTTAATTGTAATTTTAAGGGTTAAGACTTCTTTGCATTTCAAATATTTTCAAGACACATATAAACTGTTCTTATAAAACTTATTTTAAAGAAAACAAGAGCTGTTGGATAACACAGCGCTCGACTTTAGCTCTCGAGGTCTTGTCTATTTATTGCTCTTAACTAGGAGGTGTATGTGAAGTTATGTATACTTTCCGAACTGTCAGGTGGTAACAGTTATCAGCTTATATACAGATTTCTAACACAATTTGCCAGTGTTAAACAAGACCTGATGATCTTTGCAAAGATGAAGAAATTGTCGAACAAACTTATAATTTCATAACAGTTCAGGCCCAGTAAGTGTATATAAGGTTATAGGGTGGGGATCTCAATCAATTTTTCTATATGTACATATCTCTATGTAAAACTGGTCACCATTAATTTTGAACTAACGTGTTAGAGGACCATAAGCTGATGCTAGTAAAGTAAGTTACTGTCAAGTAGTTTCTGAGATATGAGCTTGGGCCAAAAAAAAAAAACCTGTGTTTCCGGTGGCCCGACCGACCCTATTTTTAAGGGGCCGACCCTAAAACTTTTTATGAAAAAAAAATAAAAAAAAAATAAAAATTGTTCTGAACAATGATTTATCACAATATATCGAGGTAAACTGACACCACAGAGAAACCTTTTCAGTTATATCATCAACTTGCATGGGGTTTATGAGATAAATACATGTAGAATCTCACAATATCTTGCTCAAAAAAAAAGAAAAAAAGAAAAAAAGAAAAGAAAAAAAAATGCCTACCCTATATTTTAAGAGCATGCAATAGGAAACACACCTAGTTTTTTTTTTGGCCTTAAGTAGAACATGCTGGTTATATCTTCCAAAGGTGAAGCTAACAAAAATGGTATTTCTAAACTGGTACAACAGCTTACCTCACAAATACTCGTATTAGATTAGGATTCAAAATCATTATTGAAAGTTGATTAGATGTTTTTTTTATAGATGGATCTTAGTGGTGACAAAAAATCGGAAAGTGATTCCACCACATAACAAAGTAACCAAGTGTCAATGAACTTCAGATAGTAGTTTCAGAGAAGATGTCTTTTTTTTTATATATTTCCCTATATCATTCTATGTGAAACAAGAAGCAGTCTGAGAGACAGCCATATCCTCCACCGTAATATTTTTGCTATGTATGGCACTGACTTTGATATTTTAGAAATGGGTGTTGGTGCAGTGGATGCATGTAAGATTGATGTACACTACCAATTTTGCCACATATAAGAATAATATGAATTTTATATGATTCTCATATTATATGAAACTAAAATTATAAAAGGAGCAGTATATGATGCTCTGCACTTTTTCTTATTGCCCTCTATCATTGTGCGAAATGTCACTGCAGTCTCTCCAGTAGTTTTTGAGTTATAGAGCGTACACAAATTATAAGTGTAAAATTACAAAGGGCAATAACTCTTATTTAAATGAAGACAGGGTTATGGTTCTTGGGCCCTGTACTTCCTCTTATTGCCCTCTATCATTGTGCGAAATGTCACTGCAGTCTCTCCAGTAGTTTTCAGGACCTCCCCTGGGTATTTTTATCTTTCGCAACTACTTTCGCAAAATGAGAAAAAAGGAGCAACATTTTCAAAATAAAGAGCCAAAGTTGGAGCCATTTTTTCACCATATAACGGAGTCATTTTCAAAATAAACGGCATATATACACTGATTCATTTAGGTCTAACAGACAAATTTTGGCAAATTTAGAAGGTGGAGTCAAACAAGAATCTAAATTAAGCAGACGTTTACAAGCCATGTTTGCTATTACAGTATTGGCAATGTTTTACATCTTGACATAAATTCTATAGGAAACATACGTCGAGGGTAATTAAATCAATTAAGGCCATTGTTCTGATCTCCTCTTTTATTTTAATAGTATTTATTTCTAAAAATAGCAAGTAATCACTTTCGATTTCTTTAATTTTCTTTAATTTTCAACACCCGACAAAGTTTGCTACACTCATTAACAAACATCAACCATTATATGATTCATTTTCGTTGTTTGATCGTCCGCCACGCTCGCCGATGTTTGTAAAAGAGCTTAAAACCCGATATCAAGCTGTGTTGTCTTAATCCTATTATTACTTAATTGCATCAATTATCTTCTCAGAGAGTGTCAGAAAGTTTGTTTACAAAATGTTATTTGCAAGCATCAATGATCCACAATATACACGCGTGATCAATCGACTGGTTATGATAATTTTATCAGTTTTTGTAATCAGCCAGCGAACATTATTCATGTAGTTTAGTGAACCAGTCCACTTTTCTATTAGACTGTTACACTGTGCATGTCCACTAAGAACACTGTGTAGCAGTCTATTTTCTATATCCGCTTACATCATTGAAAATATGTAAATATCAGCTTTTATTTTCCTTTCGCAAATCATTTTTACAAAAGATTAAAAAAGATCGCAAATGTTTCTTTTCTTTCTCCATCTGCGACATTGGCGAGTTATAGAGCGTACACATATTGTAAGTATAAAATTACAAAGGGCAATAACTCTTATTTAAATGAAGACAGGGTTATGGTTCTTGTGCTCTGTAATTCCTCTTATTGCCCTCTATAATTGTGTGAAATTTCATTGCAATCCATCTAGTAGTTTTTGAGTTATTGAGCAGACACGAAATATAAGTATAAAATTACAAAGGGCAATAACTCTAATTTAAATGAAGACAGAGTTATTGTTAATGTGCTCTGCCCTTCCTCTCATTGCCCTCTATCTTTGTGTGGAATTTCATTGCAGTACCTCTAATAGTTTTTCAGTTATAGAGCAGACATGAAATGGGACGGATGGACGGAGGGTTACTATATCCCACTTCCACCTGCGGCGACGGGAGATAACAATCATTAGACAATCTTTCAGTCATATCATGAAGGTGTCTAGTTGTAAGCAGTGAGCTCAATGCCCAACTGTATGTACTATCTCACTCGAAGACCATGTCATAGACACATGACATGATATGCCACTCAGTAACATTATACTGACACCGGGCCGATATGCCACTCAGTAACATTATACCGACACCGGGCCGACACGCCACTCAATAACACTATACTAATACCGGGCCGATATGCCACTCAGTAACATTATAATAACACCGGGCCAATACGCCACTCAGTAACATTATACCGACACCAGGCCGATATACCACTCAATAACATTATACTGACGCCGGGCTGATATGCCACTCAGTAACATTATACCGACACTGGGCCGATACACCACTCAGTAACATTATACCGACACCGGGCTGATATGCCACTCAGTAACATTATACGGACATCAGGCCGATATGCCGCTCAGTAACATTACACCGACACCAGGCCGATATATTATACCAACACCGGGCTGATATGCCACTCAGTAACATTATATCGACACCAGGCTGATATATTATACTGACACTGGGCTGATATGCCACCCAGTAACATTATACCGACACCAGGCCGATATATTATACTGACACCAGGCCGATATGCCACTCAGTAACATTATACCGACACCAGGCCGATATATTATACTGAGACTGGGCGGATATGCCACTCAGTAACATTATACTGATACCGGGCCAATATGCCACTCAGTAAAATTATACCGACACCAGGCCGTTATGCCACTAAGTAACATTATACTGACACCGGGCCGATATGCCACTCTGTAATATTATACTGACACCAGGCCAATATGCCACTCAGTAATATTATACTGACACCAGGCCGATATATAAAACTGACACTGGGCCGATATGCCACTCAGTAACATTATACTGACACCGGGCCGATATGCTGCTCAGTAACATTATACCGACACCAGGCTGATATGCCACTCAGTAACATTTTACTGACACTGGGCCGATATGCCACTCTGTAATATTATACTGACACCAGGCCGATATGCCACTCAGTAATATTATACTGACACCGGGCCGATACATTATACTGACACTGGGCCGATATGCAACTCAGTAACATTATACTGACACCAGGCCGATATGTCACTCAGTAACATTATACTGACACCGGGCCGATATGCCACTCAGTAACATTATACTGACACCGGGCTGATATGCCACTCAGTAACATTATAGTGACACCGGGCCGATATGCCACTCAATAACATTATACCGACACCAGGCCGATATATTATACTGGCACTGGGCCGATATGCAACCCAGTAACATTATACTGACACCGGGCTGATATGCCACTCAGTAACATTATACTGATACCGGGCCAATATGCCACTCAGTAACATTATACCGACACCAGGCCGATATATTATACTGACACCGGCCTGATATGCCACTCAGTAACATTATACCGACACCAGGCCGATATATTATACTGACACTGGGCCGATATGCCACTCAGTAACATTATACTGACACCGGGCTGATATGTCACTCAGTAACATTATACCGACACCAGGCCGATATATATGCCACTCAGTAACATTATTCCAACACCAGGCCGATATGCCACTCAGTAACATTATACTGACACCGGGCCGATATGCCACTCTGTAATATTATACTGACACCAGGCCGATATGCCACTCAGAAATATTATACTGACACCAGACCAATATATTATACTGACACTGGGCCGATATGCCACTCAGTAACATTATACTGACACCGGGCTGATATGTCACTCAGTAACATTATACTGACACCGGGCCGATATATATGCCACTCAGTAACATTATACCGACACCAGGCCGATATGCCACTCAGTAACATTATACTGACACCGGGCCGATATGCCACTCTGTAATATTATACTGACACCAGGCCGATATGCCACTCAGTTATATTATACTGACACCAGGCCGATATATTATACTGACACCGGGCCGATATGCCACTCAGTAATATTATACTGACACTGGGCCGATATATTATACTGACACTGGGCCGATATGCCACTCTGTCACATTATACCGACACCGGGCTGATATGCCACTCAGTTATATTATACTGACACCAGGCCGATATATTATACTGACACCGGGCCGATATGCCACTCAGTAATATTATACTGACACTGGGCCGATATATTATACTGACACTGGGCCGATATGCCACTCTGTCACATTATACCGACACCGGGCTGATATGCCACTCAGTAAAATTATACTG
Source organism: Cyrtodaria siliqua (assembly GCA_037043455.1). NCBI lineage: Eukaryota > Metazoa > Mollusca > Bivalvia > Adapedonta > Hiatellidae > Cyrtodaria > Cyrtodaria siliqua. The sequence continues at coordinate 357,900 of JAWPHD010000979.1, forward strand.
ACACCGGGCCAATATGCCACTCAGTAACATTATATTGACACCAGGCTGATATGCCACTCAGTAATATTATACTGACACCGGGCCGATATATTATACTGACACCGGGCCGATATGCCACTCAGTAATATTATACTGACACCAGGCCGATATATTATACCTACACCATGCCGATATGCCACTCTGTAACATTATACTGACACCGGGCTGATATGCCACTTAGTAACATTATACTGACACCGGGCCGATATGCCACTCAGTAACATTATACGGACACCGGGCTGATATGCCACTAAGTAATATTATACTGACACCAGGCCGATATATTATATCGACACCAGGCCGATATGCCACTCAGTAATATTATACTGACACCAGGCCGAAATATTATACTGACACCGGGCCGATATGCCACTCACTAATATTATACTGACACTGGGCTGATATGTCACTCAGTAACATTATACTGACATCGGGCCGATATGCCACTCAGTAACATTATATACTGACACCGGGCCGATATGCCACTCAGTAACATTATACCGACACGGGGCCGATATGTCACCCAGAAACAATATACTGACACCGGGCCGATATGCAACTCAGTAACATTATACCGACATGGGGCCGATATGTCACCCAGAAACATTATACTGACACCGGGCCGATATGCCACTCAGTAACATTATACTGACACTGGGCCGATATGCCACCCAGTAACATTATACCGACACCGGGCCGATATGGCACTCAGTAACATTATACCGACACCGGGCCGATATGCCACTCAGTTACATTATACTGATACCGGGCCGATATGCCACTCAGTAACATTATACCGACACTGGGCCGTATACCACTCAGTAATATTATACTGACACCGGGGCGATACGCCACTCAGTAACATTATACCGACAACGGGCCGTATACCACTCAGTAACATTAAACTGACACAAGGCTGATATGCCACCAAGTAACATTATACCGACACTGGGCTGATATGCCACCAAGTAACATTATACTGACACAGGGCTGATATGTCACTCAGTAATATTATACTGACACTGGGCCGATATGCCACTCAGTAACATTATACTGACACTTGGCCGATATGCCACTCAGTAACATTATACCAACACAGGGCTATTATGCCACTCAGTAACATTATACCGACACCGGGCCGATATGCCACTCAGTAACATTATACCGACAGCGGGCCGATACGCCACTCAGTAACATTATACTGACACCAGGCCGATATATTATACCTACACCATGCCGATATGCCACTCTGTAACATTATACTGACACCGGGCTGATATGCCACTCAGTAACATTATACTGACACTGGGCCAATATGCCACTCAGTAACATTATACTGACACCGGGCTGATATGCCACTAAGTAATATTATACTGACACCAGGCCGATATATTATATTGACACCAGGCCGATATGCCACTCAGTAACATTATACCGACACTGGGCCGATATGCCACTCTGTAACATTATACTGACACCGGGCTGATATGCCACTCAGTAACATTATACTGACACCGGGCCGATATGCCACTCAGTAACTTTATACTGACACTGGGCCAATATGCCACTCAGTAACATTATACTGACACCGGGCCGATATGCCACTCAGTAACATTATACTGACACCGGGCAGATATGCCACTCAGTAACATTATACCGACACCGGGCCTATACGCCACTCAGTAACATTATACCGACACTGGTCCGATATGTCACTCAGTAACATTATACTGACACTGGGCCGATATGCCACTCTGTAACATTATACCGACAATGGGCCGATATGCCACTCGGTAACATTATACTGACACAAGTCTGATATGCCACTCAGTAACATTATACCGACACTGGGCCGATATGCCACTCAGTAACATTATACTGACATAAGGCTGATATGCCACTCAGTAACATTATACCGACACTGGGCCGATATGCCACTCAGTAACATTATACCGACACTGGGCCGATATGCCACTCGGTAACATTATACTGACATAAGGCTGATATGCCACTCAGTAACATTATACCGACACTGGGCCGATATGCCACTCAGTAACATTATACTGACACAAGGCTGATATGCCACTCGGTAACATTATACTGACACTGGGCCGATATGTCACTCGGTAACATTATACTGACACTGGGCCGATATGCCACTCGGTAACATTATACTGACACTGGGCCGATATGTCACTCGGTAACATTATACTGACACTGGGCTGATATGCCACTCGGTAACATTATACTGACACTGGGCCGATATGCCACCCGGTAACATTATACTGACACTGGGCCGATATGCCACTCAGTAACATTATACTGACACCGGGTCGACCAGTCCTAACACTACCTTAATTTAGTCTTTTGACTGTTACTTGTGATATGCAGGCTTCATAACCTCTGCTCCCAACTAAATTCCATTTTGTATATTTCGCCCATTGTTTTCTCGTTTAGGGCAAAGCATTTGTTAGAAACTGGGACCTTATGCCGCTGGCCATGGAATGGTGTGAAAATACCACACTGAAGGTTCCATGTTCACCATCATATGCATACCATCTTCGGAATGGCTCAATTGACATTATAAATAAAGAGTTCTGCTCAACCCGGGGCTAGAGGACATGAAAGGTAGCTAGCTTTTTTCACTACCATTCACGAACAGTCTCAATCAAACAGAGACTGCAGTATTATTTTTATTGTATCGTGTTCGGCGATTTCCAAAGTTCTCCTTTCATACACTTTTTTCTATTTGCTGAAGGTCGAACAAGGGAGCTACTATTACCATTTTTATATTGTTTGTGGTATGACAGGCTAGGGATTGAGCCCACGGCCTCCTGCAGGTGAGGCAGTGGTCAAGCTAAGATGTGCATCTCGGCAAACAGTGCCAGTTGAAAATCTGGACATGCAGCTATCAAACCAGCAATCCCTAACAAGTCGCTAACCACTAGACTATTGCTAAACATCACTACGCATATTTGACTGGCCTTTTTCTGTTGAACAACTTTCTGTTCTATTAATTGGTTTTCTCCCTATTTCATATTGTCCAATCAGACTTCAGTAAACAATTCTTTCACAACATCTTTATCACTACTTTGAACTGTTTGACTGGTCAGTCATTTTCCTGTCCTTAATGCAGATAACATGGTCGCTACTGTGTGAAGTAAGTACTCAACACAAACATTAAACTGTGCCAGTCAAATAGAAAACTTGCTGAACGGAAAAAAAATTAATGAAGAAGGCCAGTCGAATACATGTACTGATCTACTTTTTTTAACTTACAGTATGTATGCAAACAAAGGAAAGAAAGATTGACATGAGACAAACAAACAAATACAGACAGACTGACAAGAGACAAATAGACAAACAAAGGACTGACAGATTATACGAAAAACAAGAAAGACAGACAAACATGGACAGACTGACAAGATACAGATAAACAAGCAGTCAGACCCTGATAAGCAAAGCTAGGCTAGCGCTAGGATTTTAAATCTGGCTAAAGCCCTAAAAACTCCTTTAGCCAGATTATAATGTCTTTAGCTAGGCTTTTGCCAAGATATTTTGGAACCTTAATTGAAGGCGCTAAAACCTCGCGTGTGCGTACACATCAATAGTAAGTTAAAAGAGTATGCTTTATTAACCTATAGGGTATCAATATTTCCACATCAAATGCATGCTGCATTCTGCTTTAGTGCTTATAATTGACTGAGTTGTACAATATTCAAAACTTTTTAAAAATTGTATTTACCGTAATTTAATGTAATTTAATTTTTAATCAAGAGGTCAATGACCTTGAAGCTCTACTGATTGATTTTGATTTCAGGAAGTAGTCGCTACAGACTTGTTTTTTGAAAAATTATTTTTAGCCGTGGCGGCCATCTTGAATTTCCGGCCGACCTGAAATTTTGCTAGGATCAATTAGACATCAAGAGCAACATTCCTGTGAAGTTTCATGAAAATCCGTCAAGTAGTTTCACAGGAATAGTCGCTACAAGTTTTCATTATATAACTCTATGTAAACAAAGATGGCCGCTAACAGCCATGTTTAACGTCAAATCAAAATAATGTTTGACTCTGATAACCATCATGTCATGCTGATCATTTTACAAAAAGTCCCATATCAATATCACTTATAGTTTTCAAGACGTAGTCGCTACAAACTTCTTTTTTAAAAAATCTAATATTAGCTGTGGCGGCCATCTTGAATTTCTGGCCGATCTGAAATTTTGCTAGGATCAATTAAACATTAAGAGCAACATTCCTGTAAAGTTTCATGAAAATCTGCCAAGTAGTTTCAAAGGATTAGTCGCTACAAGTTTTTACTATATAACTCTATGTAAACAAAGATGGCTGCTGGCAGCCATGTTTAACGTTGAATCAAAACGATTTTTGACAAGGACCAACATCATGTCATGCTGATCATTTTACAAAAAGTCCAATATCAATATCACTTATAGTTTTCAAGTAGTAGTCGCTACAAACTTGTATTTTGAAAATCTATTTTTAGCCATGGCAGCCATCTTGAATTTCCGGGCGACCTGAAATTTTGCTAGGATCAATTAGACATCAAGAGCAACATTCCTGTGAAGTTTCATGAAAATCCGTCAAGTAGTTTCAGAGGAGTAGTCGCTACAAGTTTTCATTATATAACTCTATGTAAACAAAGATGGCCACTGGCAGCCATGTTTAACGTCGAATCAAAATAATGTTTGACTCTTATAACCATCTATCATGCTGATCATTTTACAAAAAGTCCCATATCAATATCACTTATAGTTTTCAAGACGTAGTCGCTACAAACTTCTTTTTTAAAAATCTATTTTTAGCTGTGGCGGCCATCTTGAATTTCTGGCCGATCTGAAATTTTGCTAGGATCAATTAGACATTAAGTAGTTTCAAAGGAGTAGTCGCTACAAGTTTTTATTATATAACTGTATGTAAACAAAGATGGCCTCTGGCAGCCATGTTTAACGTTGAATCAAAACGATTTTTGACAAGGACCAACATCATGTCATGCTGATCATTTTAGAAAAAGTCCCATATCAATATCACTTATAGTTTTCAAGAAGTAGTCGGTACAAACTTGTATTTTGAAAACCTATTTTTAGATCTGGCGGCCATCTTGGATTTCACATCAACATTAATTTTTGCTAGGATCAACTAGACTTCATGGGCAACATTTCTGTAAAGTTTCATGAAAATCCATTCAGTAGTTTCAGAGGAGAAGTCGCTACAAAAAAAAGTTTACGGACAGACAGACGGACGGACGGACAGACGGACGCCGGACGCCGCACCACGGCATAAGCTCTGCTGATCTCTGATCAGTAGAGCTAAAAATTGTCAAAACTTCTTTTTTAATGCTGGAGTCTGTGACTCAGTCTCTGGCTGTTCCCTTTTAACAGGGGTTTCAAAGAAGCTAGAAAGATCGCGTTGCATTCTGGGACAAAATTCAGAAATGCTACATACATCACGACTATCATGCATAGAATATTAAAGTAATAAAAGCCACTTCATTCTAAAACTGTATCAATATTTTGAGTAATCGCACCTTTTGTATTGTTTCATGTTGATTGAACAATCCAACATAAAATTGTCCCAATTTACAGACAGCCGATCAAACATTCCACACTTGCCATTGTTCCAGTTTATCACATAACATGGCATCTGGGAGTGCAGTAAAGCCATGACTTATTTCTCTCGTAATACACTAGTGTATTACAGATGCAAATGAGGACCGAATCACTGTGTTTGTATACGTTAAAACTGTTAATACCAATTGTTTTCATGGTATATTATACGGTACGTTCAGACGCCCTAATTATTTATCATTATTTGAAATCTTACTTCATAAAATGAACGTTAGTAATGTTAAATTTGGTTTAGGGTGTCGCATTATTTGTAAGGCGAACGCATTTAAAACCGCGTAACGTAGCGACGTCGTGTAAACAACAAAACGACGTCATGATTTGTCTTACAAATTGCCGCCGTATACAAGGAAAATTGACAACATTAAAGTGAAACTATCACGTCGTAGGTGTGTTATGTGATAAATAGAATCGTGACTGTGCAAGAGCCTCGTATCCTATCCTTTATCCAACTCATTTATTATAATCAATAATACACAGTCACTCATGTAAGATATTCTATTTACGCTACTGTGTGTACAAATAATAAGTGAGCACTCAACACTAACCAGTGATCGTAAAGTTCATAAAGACCGACAGCCTTTAAACAGAGCATCTCACGCTTATTAATTTTTAAACAAACATTGTCACACTTTCTGTTTTGATCAGCCATTTTGGCTTCAAGAGGGCGCCACGTTATTTGATGTTTTACCTGGCTTGATAACGCAATTAAATAGATGGATAAAATTGAGCGCGGAGAACATACTAGTTCATTGACAGCAAGAGGCGGCGTCTATCGCACATACGACAATTTGACAGCGGTTTTCAATAAACACTGCGATAAGTAGTTATCGGTCCAAATTGAATGTCACTAATTAGCTAGCAACACCCAGCGGGATATTGGCTTATAAACAGTTTAAGACTTTGTGTATTAGAATTCAAGATTTTCCAAGATTTTTTAGACAAAAGACCACAGATGTCTGGGAATTCGAATTTTCAACCTATTATATTTCAGATTTTCATTCGCCAGTTCACGTTACTTTTCACCTATGGCGATTTGACGAATGGTTAATGCGAGCCTAGCAGAGATAGAGAGAAAAACAAACACAGACACACACTATTGCACATACTTTGGTGAGTACAATTCATCGCCTGTACTGGGTATTGAGTTCACAAACTCCTGCAGGGTGGGGCGTAGTTGTTTGGGCTCCCCGTCCCTGGATCGCAGTTTCTTGAGTGATTTAGGAAGCGTGGATGCCTGTGCCGCATGCTTGTTCATCATATTTTGTTTCTTTTTATTTGGCATCTGTCCGTACGGACTGATGTGCCGGGGACGCTTCTTCAGCAGCAGAATCACTTCTTTTGGCTTTTCCTTCAAGTGGTTCACCAGCTTCTTGAGTTGCCACCCAACCTGAGAAATAAAAAGATTTGAGTTAATCCAACAATTTGTTATGATTATGACAGACCTATTATACTAACAGATCCAGTTGTGTAGCTGTACCAGATTTTACTGTCGGTGTTTAAAAACATAGATTCTACCAAACTGAGCTTACTTTTAAAGCAAAGAGGTAAAGTACTTGCTTGATAATTATACAGTTGAAGTAGCGTCTGAGGATTACAGTTTTTTCATTGTCCGTTTTAGTGAATGAGACACAACATAATGAGCCAGTTATCAAGTGACTATTGCTTATAATAAACGAAACAAATCCTAAACTGAATACCTTCCCCCCACCCCACCAAACCCAACCCAAACAACTGAACCCTTTTTTATTCCAGTTTTCTGCAACAAATAAAAGAACACAAAGCAATGGTAGTATTGAAATATTTATCAAGCATCAAAAGTATGCCTCAAATTATTAATCCAGTATTATATTGACCTTAAACGTATTTGCTAAAAAGATTTATAACATTTGGGAGTTTTTTTTCCTTCAATATATTATTGGTCAATATAATTAACATACAGTTATATGCAAAAAGTTGCTTTTCACTATTCAAATCTGATTTGCCAGTTATAAAATTAATGGGACGTCACAAATTTAAAACAAAAGGTCAATGACCTTGAAGCTCTACTGATAGATTTTGATAGCTAGATCAGCCATGGGAACTTGTGAAGTTTTATGAAAATAGGACTAGCACTCTATGCAAACAAAGATGGCAGCTGACGGCCATGTTGTTTGAAATCAAAATCAATTTTTTTTTGTTTAGGACCAACTACATGTCATGCCAGTGATTTCAGTAAAGGTTCCACATCAATACCACTTTGGTTTTTGAGAAGTAGTGGCCACATAGTTGCATTTTTAAAATCTATTTATAGCTATGGCTGCCATTTTGAATTACCAACCAATCTGGTTTTTACTTAGGACCAATTAGACATCAAGAGCAACATTCCTGTAAAGCTTCATGAAAATCCATCAAGTAGTTTCAGAGGAGTAAGCGCCACAAGTTTTTCCAGTATAATTCTATGTAAACAAAGATGGCCTCTGGTGGCAATGTTTGATATCGAATCAAAATGAATTTTGTTCAGGACCAACAACATGTCATGCAAGTCATATAAGTAAGATTCCAAATCAATACCACCTATGGTTTTTGAAGAGTAGTTGAATTTTTACTTAGGACCAACTAGACATTCCTGTAAAGTAGTTTCAGAGTAGTAGTCGTTGCAGGTTGTTCCTATATAACTCTATGAAATCAGAGACAACCGCTGATAGCCATGTTTGACATCGAATGAACATGAATTTTAGTTAAAGTTCTAAATCAACACCACTTACAGCTTTTGAAAAGTAGATGTCACAAACTTGTATTTTTAAAATCTATTTTTAGCCATGGGGGCTTTCTTGTATTTCCAGCCGACCTGAATTTACGCTAGGATCAACTACACATGAAGAGCAACATTCCTGTGAAGTTTCCAACATCATGTCATGCTGATCATTTCAGAAAAGTCCCATATTAATATCAAATATAGTTTTTAAGTTTACAAATTTGTTTTTTAAAAATCTATTTTTAACAGTGGTGGCCATCTTGAATTTGTGGCTGACCTAAAATTTTGCTAGGATCAACTAGACATCAAGAGCAACATTCCTTAGAAAGTTCATGAAAATCCATCAAGTAGTTTCAAAGGAGTAGTCGCTACAAGTTTATACTATGTAACTCTATGTAAACAAAGACGGCCGCTGGCAGCCATGTTAAACGATGAATCAAAATGATTTTCGATAAGGACCAATATCATGTCATGCTGATCATTTTAGAAAAAGTCCCATATCAATATCATTTATATTTTTCACTAAGTAGTCGCTACAAACTTGTTTTTTAAAAATCTATTTTTAGCTTTGGCGACCATCTTGAATTTCACATCAAAGTGAATTTTTCCTAGGATCAACTAGACATCATGGGCAACATTTCTGTCAAGTTTCATGAAAATCCATCCAGTAATTTCAGAGAAGTTGTTGCTACAAAAAAAGTTTACGGACGGACAGACGGACACTGCAAGACGGCATAAGCTCTACTGATCAAACATCAGCAGATAAAAATAGACAGTTTAAATGGTGTTTTACGTAATTTTTAGCACATGTTAGGTCATATATGACGGTCAATATTTTCATGGTGGAGGCAGACGACCCACTTTTCCCTGGGTAGAACCAGTACTGCATACCTCCCGCCATCCGTAAGAATCGACACTTTCTCACTTGACATGTCAAGCTCCCAGTGGGAATCAAAGGCGCAGTTGTGAGACGCGAGAAAGTTTTAGGTACAGCGGTTTTACTATCCCGGCAATGAAGGGGCTAAAAGAATGCAAAACAAGAGCTGTCGGAGAACAGCGCAGCTCGACTATTCGATTTTTCGGAGAATAATAAATTTAAAGCTAGTATATACCATCAGAAAACAAGGCTACAACAATGTGGGGTGGGGTTGGGAGCACAACATAACTATGTGTAAGAATTGACCAAAACTACACAGAAATATGTAAAAAAAAATAAAAATACAAAAAATACAAAAAATAAAAATCGAGTTTTGAGTGGGGTGCGGGGTGCGGGTGGGAGAGAGGCGGGGTGGATGGTGGGGGGAGTGGGGGTGGTGAGGGCAACATATATGTGTAAGAAGCTATGTAATAATACACCAAAACAACACAAAAATATGAAGAAAAAAAAATAATTAAAAAATCGAGTTTGAATGGGGATGGGGTAGAGGCGTGGGTGGGGAGGGGAGGGCAACATGTGTAATTGACTAAAACAACAAAGAAATATGTAAAAAAAAAAAAATCAAGTGGGGCGGGCGGAGAGGCGGGGGTGGTGGGGGGCGGGGATGGGGCAACATATATGTGTAAGAATTGACAAAAGCAACACACAAATATGTAAAAAAAAAAGTTTCAAGTGGGGGTGGGGTGTGGGGGAGAGCGGGGGTGAGAGGCGGGAGTGGGGGGGGGGATTGTGGGGGGGGGGGGGGAACATATGTGTGTAAGAATTGACTAAAACAATAAAGAAATATGTAAAAAAAAAAAAAAAAAGTTCCAAGTGTGGGGCAGGGTGGGGGTGGGGGGAGGGGGGGGATGGGGTGAGAGGGGGGTTGCAACATATATGTGTAAGAATTGACAAAAGCAACACAGAAATATGTAATATAATAGTTTCAAGTGGGGTTGGGGTGAGTGGGGGGGGGGGGGGGGGGGGGGGGGGGGGGGGGGGGGGGGGGGGGGGGCAACATGTGTGTAAGAATTGACTAAAACAACAAAGAAATATGTAAAAAAAAAAAATCAAGTGGGGCGGGCGGAAAGGCGGGGGTGGTGGAGGGCGGGGATGGGGCAACATATATGTGTAAGAATTGACAAAAGCAACACAGAAATATGTAAAAAAAAAAGTTTCAAGTGGGGGTGGGGTGTGGGGGAGAGGGAGAGGCGGGTGTGGGGGGATTGTGGGGGGGGGGGAGGGAAGGGGGGAACACATGTGTGTAAGAATTGACTAAAACAACAAAGAAATATGTAAAAAAAAAAATCAAGTGGGGCGGGCGGAGAGGCGGGGGTGGTGGGGGGCGGGGATGGGGCAACATATATGTGTAAGAATTGACAAAAGCAACACAGAAATATGTAAAAAAAAAGTTTCAAGTGGGGGTGGGGTGTGGGGGAGAGGGAGAGGCGGATGTGGGGGGGATTGGGGGGGGGGAAGGGGGGAACATGTGTGTAAATATTGACTAAAACAATAAAGAAATATGTAAAAAAAAAATATAAAAAAAGTTCAAAGTGTGGGGCAGGGTGGGTGGGGGGGGGGGGGGGGGGGGGGGGGGGGATGGTGTGAGAGGAGGGTTGCAAGATATATGTGTAAGAATTGACAAAAGCAACACAGAAATATGTAAAAAAAATATAATAGTTTCAAGTGGGGTTGGGGTGAGTGGGTGGGGATGGGGGGGGGGGGGGGGGGGGGGGGGGGGGCAACATGTGTGTAAGAATTGACTAAAACAATAAAGAAATATGTAAAAAAAAAAAAAAAGTTCCAAGTGTGGGGCGGGGGGGGGGGGGGGGGGGGGGGGGGAGGGGGGGAAGGGTTGACTATATGTGTAAGAATTGACTAAAATAACACAGAAATATTTAAAAAAACAAAAAACATTCAAGTGTGGGGGCGTGGTGTGTAGGGTGATGGGGTGAGAGGCAGAGGGGGGGGTGGTTGCAACATATATGTGTAAGAATTGACTAAAACAACACAGAAATATGTAAAAAAAAAAAAAAAAAAAAATGAAAGGTGTGGAGGGCAGTAGGGGGTGTGTGTGTGGGGGGGGGGGGAGGGAGCCCATGAAGTAATAAGATGCATAATGCTATAACAAATCCCAAACCAAAATTATAGATATATACATGCTTACATGCAAACCTAGATCTGCCTTTATTGCACATTTTATGGGCCATCACAATTTGGGTTCCATGGGAGCCCAGAATTTGCAGAAGACAAAATTACTTATCCAACCCTTTACAACATACTATAAGGAAACCAATTCCAAAATTTAGTTCAGCTAGGACAAAAAATGTAAGAGATATAGACCTGTAAACACAGCTTACACGCAAAATTTGATGTGAAACAGACATATTTTAAGGGCTATCAGAATTTGGGTTCCATGGGAGCCCAGGGGTTACAGGAACCAAAATTACTTAAGCAGCCCTTACGATAATGCTATAAGGAAGCTAATGGCCAAATTTGGTTGTGCTAGGGTAAGAATTGTAAGAGATATAGACTTGTAAACACAGCTTACACGCAAAATTTGATGTGAAATGGGGCACATTTTATGGGCTATCATAATTTGGGTTCCATGGGAGCCCATGGGTTACAGGAACAAAAATTGCTTATGCAGCCCTTAAGATAATGCTACAAGGAAGCCCATGAACAAATTTGGTTGTGGTAGGATAAGAAATGTAAGAGATATAGACTTGTAAACACAGGTTACACGCAAACCTTGATGTGGGACGCCGACGCCAACGCCGACGCCGACCCCGGGGTGATTACATAAGCTCTCTTATTCTTCGAATAGTCGAGCTAAAAAATCATGTGTCTCTTCAATCCTTATTAACAATTGTCAAAAATAAATATGAAGATGTGAATAGGTTTACAGCACCTCCAATCATAGGAAATCTTGTAAAGGTGCTTAGAGACAGATAGCCATAGCATTTACCCATCCCCAGCGAGCACTATCAAGTAATGCACTTACCACAGTTTGATGATTCACCTGTATTACCTCGTCCCCTTTCTCTATCTTACCACACAGGTCTGCAGGTGACTGAAACATAAACATACTGTCACTTAGATAGATGGTGGACACAGCTGGGCGGACATATGAAACAGGTCTGTATGTGACTCAAATATGTTATACTCGGAAATGAGTCCTTGGTACATGAATGTCCTGCCCCACTTACAGGTTATTAGCTGCTTAGAAAATGGTTTGATCTTAAAGAAAAAGTCAGTGAAGACATTTATATTACACTTATGTAGATGTGTGTGTGTATAAAGTCTGGATGCTATATGGCTGTTATTGTGTGAGAAATGGAAGGTGATGAATACCCCCCCACTTAAATTCTAAGTCAAACAAAGGACCATAATTCTGTAATAAATTAGGCAATGTAGAGGGACATGGGGTCATCAGTAGTTTTGTCTATGTGAAG